>VZRZ01005884.1:1714818-1773958 GCA_013398175.1 Climacteris rufus
CCGCCCGCGGCCGCTCCTCCACCTGCCGGGCAGCGCCGGGCGGGCGGGGGCTCCTGTGCCGCCGGGATGCTCCGTGCCAGCTGCCCGGAGCGCCGCGCCGGGGCCGGCGTGAACTTGGGGCTCGAATCAGTCCCCAGCGGCGGCACCGTCCCGTCGGTACCTGCGCTTCTCCCGGGAGCGGGAATTCCTCCAGAGCGAGAGGCGCTGGAGTTCAGAGCAGCGCTGTGTGCGCGTCCGTGCCCGTTCTCCTGTGCCACAGCTGCTTGTCACTCCTCGGCTGCTGTTTGCTGCTGGGCTCGGTTGGTTTGTTCACTCTTTAAAGATGCCCTCGAAACCTTATAGATAAATATTCGGTTTTTCTGTTGTTCCATTTAAATATATAGTAGTTATATTTTATACTTTTGTTAGAAAAATCAGTAAAAAGGAACATGTGTAAATATCAGCCAGAAGAACTGTGAATTGTTTGATCCATATATGGAGAGGCTGGAGAAAGCTGTTCCCTGCTTCCATACAATCTGCAAAGCAAGGCATGGCATCGTGGTGAAGTATTTTCTGTGCCCACGGAGTTGGCAGAATGTCAGCTTTGACCTCAGCTGAGCTGAAACATTGAAGCTTTGGTTTCTGAGCATACACGTGTTGTTACTATCATTAATTTGAAATACTGATTTATTTAACTTTTTGTACGTAGAGTGGAAGGTGGACTGAACATCTGACTTTTTTTTCTTTCCTTCTCAAACACCATATTGAAGCCTTTTGAGAAGAAACCGTTGTCACGTTTGGTTTCTGTGTGGGGGCATGGTCTTAACGATATTAAATATAATATTAAATATATGTATTAAAATAGTAATTGTAGGCGGCATTCTTCTGAAAGAAACCTTGCTGTAGAACAAAAAGTATATGCCTGACCTGGATGTCTCTCACAGCTTAGTATTTATTTAAAATTGACTCATTCCTGTAACAGCTAACAACACTGAGAACTTGCTCTGTGATATTGAACCACTGGTTGTGCAGATACTTGCATGTGAAGCAGTTTGTTACTAAAATAAACACAGGCATAAGGGCTTTCAGGATCAGGGCCAAGTTCGAATAAAGGGGAAGCAGAGCCTGCGAATATTGCTAGCACTTGCAGAAAGTGCAGTCGGGAGATGTGTAAGTGTTTCATTTGGACGAGTTTCAGTGAGCACTTCCAATCGATGACCCCTGGCAGCGTGTTGGCTGATCAGAGACGGGGTCGTCCTGAGCCCTGTGGAAGGTGGCGTGTCTCTGCAAGCAGCAGCGTTGCTGCAGGAGGCTCGTGGTTATTGATGTTTCTGCACTAAGCTTTTGCAGATGGCTTGTCGAGGCACCAGCGTGGATGTTGAAAACAAAGTTGAGTTTGCTGCTGTTGGGACCGAGGGGCAGCCTGAGGCTGACACCGGATGTGTCGCTGGGTGTATGTTTAGGCACCCTGTACTTCTTAGGAGCCCGCAGTTTCGGGAATTGTAGGCTGCCTTAACCAGTGCAGAAGGACCCATGTTTCTGCAGCAAAGCAGGAAGTAGCAGATGTTTTTGCTTGTGGAAGTACAGCTCTCGGATGCTCCATCTATTTATGTCACTGGAGCAAGGACTGAAGCAAGGACTTTGGGGTAGCTGTCTCTGGCCTGCGTGAGAAGTCTGTGATCCAAACAGACTTCTTGGAATCATAGGCATAGCTCTATGCCCACTGCAGATTAGATTCCTATCCTTTTGGCTAGCTCTTAATTGAAATAGTAATGTGAAAGTGTGTAAGGAGGAACCATTACAATGGTATGCTTACATTTCCAGGCTGTGGGTGGGGGAAGGAATATGATTGTTGCAGAATCACTGAAACTTTGACAGAGATCTGCATTCCCATCATCCTCAGATTCTGTGAACTGAGCGACTTAGACCCCAGTGTAGCAAAACACTTCAGTGGAGCTGTGCAAAGGCTTCAGAAGGAGCATGGTTAATTTAGTTAATTCTTTGAAACCAGTTATTTCTTCAAATCACAAACAGTGATTATACTGCAGTTTAGCTGAGCAAGCAAACCTTACTCTTTTGAAAAGTCACCAAATGATGAATGTTTCATCAAATAAAATGGTGGTGTTTCAGATCTTATCAAGGATCTTTTCTGCCATTAAAGTACAAACCTAAAAAGAGGGTCGAAGGGAAGGTGTTCAAGTGAGTCTTTTTCATGTCTGTCTCTCTAAGGGAACTTGACTGGATTTACAGAGCTGTTCCTTGAGTCCTCCAGAGAGGTGTCCATATTATTAGCGTGTAAATAATTCTTTGCTGAGAATAATGTTGAAGCAGTAACGAATAGCTGCTCCCATCTGGAATTTCCAATTGAAGAGAGCTTTGTCTGTTTTATGAGAACCCAGTTATCCCCATTCAGTCTTGACGGTTGAGCAAACTCTGTGTAGGTTGCCCTCCTGTGCAGAGGAGCATGAGGGTTGTCTGTTTTTAGTTTGAATGTATTTGCAGCTCTTCTTCCAGTCCTAGCCCAGTGGTCCCAGCTCCCTGGCCAGGATGTGCTGCAGGTGGGAGTGGGTATGGCCCTGGTGCCGAGTGGAGCTCAGATGTTCTCTGACAGGGGTTCAAGTGTGACTGACTCTTCCCATGCACAATTAAATGTTCGGCTGTTGCTTCAACAAAACTGTTGCAGGTTTTGGGAACAGTCAATGGAATTTTTTTAGTTATTGCGTGAAATTTTTGTTGTGTATGAACTTTTCTACATTTCTTCTTTCTCCTTTCTTCTTTTCGTGATGGTGTGTTTTGGTTTATTCCACCCAAATCAGGGGAGGCCTCTGTCTGAATTGTAGGATACAACTGGAAAAGACAGTCTTGTCTGGAAGTTTTTGTGCAAGAGAGATCCTTACCGTTATTTATATAGAAATCTAGAAATTAATATATGGGGGGTGGGGTTTATAGCAATTTGAGTAGTACATTACACCAAAAGTATAGACTGTTTTTTCATTGGCATAACTAAACTTCTAGAAGTACTGTGTAGTAGCTTTTCAAACCAATTGCATCTGAACTTGGCAGAAAAAAGCAGCCATTTCTGTGTAAGTATGCATGACCTTTCAGCAGAGCTATCACACTTCCATTTATCTAAATTACCTGGTGTTAAAAATACAGCCAAACAAGCCTGACTCTTTATTAGTTTTGCGCACATTCTGCTTTAACAGCCTGAAATCTGATTTTATATCAACTTATCTTTTGTCCTTTCAGATGAAGTCTGATGCAAGTGTTACATGACAGCAAAGCTGTTCATCTGTCAAAAGCAAAATGATATTCTAAACATTTGTCTTTCCCTCTCTTTTCGTCTTTCTTTCTGAGAACAGATTTCATAGAAAATGTTTACATAGCTTCGAGAAGCAGGAAGGAGCCCAAGTGCCCGCAGGCCAGCGAGGTGCCCGAGCACAGGCCGCAGGTGAACAGCATTACCGTTTCCAAGAAGCGCAGCTGGCTGCAGCAGAGCACGCACCGACGACCTCCTCCTCCTCTGGAAGAAGAAAATGCCTGTAAGGAAGTGCACGGGGCTGTTATCCCGGTACCCAAATCTCCCACCCCGCTGCCTGAGCCCGCGGTACCGTGGGCTCCCTCCACGTCGGCCGTGGGGCGGGAGCGGCCGGCGCGGAGCTGTGCCCGCAGCGCTGCCCTGGACTGCGGCGAGGACGGCGACGCCGATGATGAAGGCGAAATATGGTACAACCCCATCCCTGAAGATGATGAGCCTGACTTGCCCGGGGTCCCCCTTTCTGCTGTGAACAGCCTTGTTGCTGTGGGCTCCCCATCAGTCCGGTACAAAGCCCAGCCTGGGGGTGACTCTGGGCTGGCCACAAGTCCCCACGAGGGTCCCGCGCGCTGCGTGGAGAGCGCGGGGAGCAGCGGGACGGCGCAGCCCGGTGAAGGGGGCCAGGCCGATGCCGCACATGCCGGGGAGCAGGCGCAGCAGCACCGCCAGAAGTTTGCCTGCAAGGCTCCCAGTGTGCTGGCAGCAGAGGACAATCCTGCCTTTAAGTGCCCTTCACCAGGTAAGAGTGTTCAGGAACGTAAGTGTTATGACCTCTGCTGTCTTTGAGAGGAATAATAAACCTTTGTTATGTCTCTCTTTTCTGTTTCTCCACCTTTTATGTTATCAAGCAGATTTTTCGTGGAAAAGCATTCAGGGTCATTGAAAAATGCTTCAGGTTGTGAGAGACCTACTAAGGAAGAGCTACTCCTTAGGAGGTTCAGGAGACCTACTCAGTGCAGAGCTGCACAGTTGTTTCTCAGACAGTTTGTTTGTGGCATGGCCAGGTGTGGTTGGCCTCTGTTCTCTTTGGCCCCCACCTTGCTGAAGACAAAGGTTTTACAAAGCTAGCTTGCTGAAGCCTGGTAATGTGAGGACACACTGGGTTTCCTTTGTCAGCTGGTGTCTAGCCCTGGCCTTGGATTGCAGCCTCAAAGCTACTTAATGTCTGCAGAAGTTTCTTTAACTTGCTGTCTGGGACATTTTAATAAAGACTCTTTGGTAGACCATATGAACTCTATTCATCATGTTGCTTTCTGTAATTACTGCCTGTTGACTGTCTCAGGCTAATCTAATAGACTGGAGAAGAGTGGTTTTCACTTTCAGAAGCCAGCCTCTTTGTTCCTTGTTATCTTTGGCTGGGTGTTTGATAGTCTCATTTCCATAATTCCATTAGTGTGTGAATTCAACAGCATATTAAAGATTTTTCCCAGTTTATTAAAAAACCCCAAACAAATATAAAGCCACACCAAACAAAAGTAAGCAGAAAAAAACCTCCCAACTCTTTCCAAAAAGGTATTATTTTTAATTACTTATGTACCTTATATTATCTTGACCTTAACTCTAGTGTCCTGTTCAAAGTTAGAAACAGCATAAAGTTCAGGAGACAGGGAGTTCCAAGTTCTCCTCTTTGGAGAAAGTTTCTATGTTCTTTGCACAGACACTTTAGAGCCTGTATTTCTGCTTGGCTCATCAGAGAGGACCTGAAACATTGGTGTGGGAGCCCAGGTGTGCCTGGCCCTCTGAAGGGGCTCCCCTTTGGGCTGCCCCCATCCAGCCTCGCCATCCTGGCAGCCTCCGGCCCCGTGTCCTGTGTGCCGGGAGCTGCTCTGCCCGGATTCCTGCTGTGGAGATTACTTCTGGGAACAGGGTTTGTTTTCAGAGGCACCAGAGCAACTGCTGTAAACAGTGGAAGAAAAAACTTGGTCTTCTGGGGGCTCACATTTTGTTCTTTTTGTGGAAATGCTGCAGATACAAGCATATTTGTAGTTGCAAAATGTGGTAAAGTTTTTTGGCATTTATTTAGGAATAGCTTACTTTATAGCTGCTTTAAATGCTTAGACCAGTTTTATTTGCTTGCAAGACAGAAAAAATATTATGTTTTTTGGTAGATTTTTGTTGCTATTGGGGCTCTAGATGCTTTGTTGAGATCAGCGTGCATTGTTATTTAGGAAAGCCATGTGTGTCCTGCAAACTGTTTGACCCCCATTTAGCTGATTAATCTCTCAACTCATGGGTGACTATTTCTTTTTTAAAAAAATAAATCCTATTCTGTAAGAAGAAAAATGTTGCAGTTGATTTCATACTGAAGATGGATTTATTTCTGAAAGCAAAGTTGCCCTTTTCAAGTGTCTCATGAAACCAGGAGAGAAGTTGTGAATTTCACCTGATTTGTTTGTTATGCATTGAGTTAATTAAGGTACTTCAAATGCAGCTCTCCTTCTACATGTGTTGGGTGGTGATCACATTGAATAGATTAATTGATGATGAAGTGGATCCCTGCTGCTCAGTAATTGGCTTTGTTGTGGAGAAGTGGCTTAGTTCTTCTTTTTAATCCAGTTAAAGTATCTACAGTTATTTTCAGTCAAATTTAAAATGACAGCTCTTCCATATAAAATTACTGCATGAAGGGCAACATGGCCAATTTAACTTTATTTGTGTTAGTGCCTTGTCTGAATTATACAACTGGTATGAAATGGATTTCTATATTCATGGAGAGCTGGGTTTATTAAGCAGTAACTGCTGTCAAATAAGCAATTGCAACTTTGGGGAAAAGTCTGCTTATCTTTCTTACTGATATGATTTATATATGTCAGTATTGGTTAGCATTAGAGCCTAAATGTTGGATTTTGGGAAGCACAGATAGAAAAAAGTGGGGCAGCACAAAACCCAACAAAATATATACATTTGTTTATTTTGCCATTTGCTGTATTTTTCTTTGGGCAATGGATACAATTTTACCTTTAAAACTTTGAACATTATTGCCTTACTTGTATTTCCAACTTTGTAGAGAGAAAATAGCAATGGGGTTTTTTTTTCTTTTTTGTTATTTTTTTGAGACTCTTTATTAGACAGAAGATTTTTAAAGAAGAGAATAAATGATAGAATTCTGCTGTTGTGAGTCTTTCCAAACAGAGCAGCAAATGGGTATTTTCTGCAAATATTACCAATACAATGGATCATAGTTGTAGAGGTGTTAATTTGTTCCATAGTCTTAATTTACACTGCTAGTTCCTGGTAGTAATCTGGTTGCTTTCTACAGTAAATGCCATTTATGTTAATAGGATTTGCAGGTAATTCCTTAGTGAATAATTCTGGCCTTGTTTGTTTTAAAAAGAAAAAAAAACCTGATTAGAAATAAGGCACCCTTATAGCAGAGCTTGGGAAAATAATTCATGTATTTTGTTTATAACTCATACTCAAAAGGTAAGAAGGTAACTTGGTTCCATGTTAGTAATGCAGAAACAGCCCAGCTTGGGCTCTTAGGTCTGTCGGAGAAGAGTTTAAGTGCAAAGAACCCTTGAGGCTGTTTTTAATTATGTGTCTCCTTGCACAGGTAAAATAGTTATTATTGAAAAATAGGAAATTTTTTTGTTATAAATGCAATATGAGAATTTCTTTTTTTTTCCCACTGTAAAATGTTACATTTTCTTTATAACTCTTTAGGAATTAACTCTATCTGTGTGTGTGTTTATAGATTTGTGTATCACCTGCAAATTGTTGGAAGAAAAGCACTCCTTTGTAATGTTGGCTCCTGGGCTAGATTTACATCATGGAGCTCTGAATAGTGCCTTCTGAAGAATTTGCAATATTTTTGCTTTTGGGGAAGATTAGTGTTGGGATTAGTGTCTACCTAATCACTGGAATCATGTCAGGTGTATCTCAGGTGTATATGTATCTCAGAGACATCCTGGTAGGACTAATGCTTTGGAGCTTGCTAGGATCTGGACTGTGCTTTTGCTACTGAAAATGTACTTGAGTTGTCTGCCTGGGTAGATCACTGTAAACAATCACTGTAAGCAATTTCTTTCCAATGTTATGGCAAGTGGAGATTGCTCCCATATTCCCAACCCTGATATGTGCCAACTGAAGCTTGGCTTAAATCCTATTAAAACTACAGTGCTCTTTCTCCACTTAGACTGTGACCATTATCCTGGTTTCCGAATACATCTTTTGGGGCCAATGCAGGCAAATATTTTGCATGCTTGCGTGTTGCAGGCAAGCTTCCAGCAATATACATAGAGCATACTGGGCAGCAAATGCCATCTATCCCTTTCCTTCCACATTCTGCAAATCTTATTCTCTTAATTTAATTTTTTTTTCCAGATGGAAGATGCTTTGTGGTTTACCTGCTTTTCAAGTGCAGGGAGCTTTGGTTTTATGAGGCAGAAAGGCATTAATGTGAAATATTTGCATGATGTTTGAGATACCAGAATGGTTAGGGGTTTGGCAGAAAGGTCCCTCTGCTTCCTCTTTCTGCTGCAGAGATGAAGCCAGTTTTTCGGTGGGTTTGGGGGAGTTTGTGCACCTGCTTTTGAAGGTCAAGGGCTTCTTTGTGCACGTGTCTTGGATTCGTGGGGTGCCAATGGCACAAAGACCTGCTGGTGAAAGAGACAACAGGATGTAGCAGCTGTGGAGTGGAAGCAGCTCAGTCGAAGTAGTTACTGCCTTTTTCAGTTTCTGATTTGTCCTGAGTAACTGTTCATCTCCTCTAACAGACGACATAGGGGCAAAGCTGCTTTTCATGCCGTGAAGGACACAGTGAGGAGAGGAAGTGTTCATGAGGCAGCCCGAGCAGGCAGCGCTTGGCCTGGCCATGGCGCTGCCGCGAGGCCCTCGGTGCGGCCCAGCGCCCCAGCAGAGCCCGCCGTGGTTCGTGTGCATCGCAGGGCCCTGGAGGTTTAAAATACCTGCAACAAACCCACCCTCGTTTGTAGATACTGAACTCTTTAAGTCTGGCCAGAGATCTAAAGTGCTGTTAAACATGCTTGTTCCTCTCTGCAATGAGGTGGCCCATGATGGATGCTCTGAGGATCACCACTGGGATGAGGAGCAGGTGCTGGTCACCCCCTTCACCTCTCATGTGTGAGCCTTTGGGGGTTATGCTGAGATCACCTCCAGTTTCAGTGGATGGACTATTTAAAGAAATTTATTTTGTATCTTTTGCTCCCATAAAAGTGATCCCTGGGTTGATGGGTTCATCACAACTTAATATCAGTGTGTGTATAGTAACCAGAGGAAACAAACTATCTTTGCAGAGTTCTTAGAGTTTTTTTTTTTACCTTTATCATAATTTCTCCATTCCTTGACTCTGAAGCATTATGTGAGATAGAGACTGCATTGGTCAAAGTAATAATTTATATGGGGGTAAATAAGACTATTTTTTTACAGATTAAGAGTGGAGATTCTTCCATTCGTTTAGATAAGTAATTAATATGTTACATAGAAATAATTGCTTTCTAACTCAGTTTTTTAAATGCGTTATAGTTATTTTAATTTTCTTTTGCCTAGTTGCTGATGTAGAGGTGATGTTTTCCTTTTATCTTAATTGAAGTTGCTTGAATTTGATAGAGCACAAGTTCTTCTCTCATTGATGTTGTGCTCTGAAGTTTTATATCAGAACAGGTCTAGAACTGTGCCTGCACCTGAGGAAGTTAACAGCCTTGACATCAGCAGAGCTGTGCAGTTTGTATCATTTGAGGATCCAGATCAGTATCTCCTGTGGAATCTACCACAGAAAGACAGTAGCCCTGTTTCACCCATTGTTTGCTTCAAGAACAAATTTGAGATATTTGGACTTTTCTGTTTTGATTTGCTTCTTTTTCATTTTTAGTACATTAACTCAGCGTTTTCATTAGTAAGAGAGTGGCCCTTTGATACTTCAATAGCTTGCTCTAATAAGCAGCTGGTAGCTTTCTGACCTGCTCATTCAGTTCAACTTGTTGTCTCAAAATAAATGACAGGTTTTCTGAGGAACTTTAAAATTACTCAGAAACCCTTCTTTAAGTAATGAGGAATGTGACATGTATAATAGGTTAGTCGAATGTGCCTGTAAAACAGCATGTGTTGCTGGCAGTGGGTGTGACAGTGATATATGTGCCCAAGCACATATCAACAGCATTAAGCAGGGTCAGACAAGCATGTTTACTGTGCTAAATCACTGCATATGTCTGGCAGGGGCTGTGTTGTAAGTGCTTTAGACAGTCTGAGCCCTCTCTTCCCTTGGGACAGTGCTGTGTAGTGTAGGTCTGCTTGACCCAGGGGACCCCTGTGGACGTCTGGATGGATGGCCTGGGAGAAGGGCCCTGTTTGTGAAGCACTGTGGGCTCTTCGTGTCTCTCTGATCGTACAAAGGCTTTATACTTTCACGTGGCCATAGTGCTGAGCAAAGTAAAAGGCGGCTTTATGCTCAAGCTGAACACACAGCTGATGGAAGCAGTTACTTGGGGTGTCAAGTCATTTTGACTCAGGTTGCATTGTCCTCCAAAAGCTTTTGTTTCTTCCCTGTTACTCTTAGTGCTAAAGTGTGGGAAGGGATAAGGTAAATGTATCAAAGACAGCACTTCATAGAACAGCCCAGGTTGGAGAGGACATCAGATGATCATCTTATCACCTTCGGTGGGAGAGGGAGCCTAGATGAGACTACCTAGCACCCTGTGCAGTTGCAGCTTTAAAACCTGCAGTGGTGAGGACTCTACCACATCCCTGGTAAGGTTGTTCCAGGGATTGAGTGTTCTCACTGTAAAAAATAAATAACTTACATACACACACATATAGAGAATCAACTGCATATATAAAATTGACCATCCCCGTGCTGTCCTGTGGCAACAGGTGCCTCTTATGTTTCACCTTCTTCTACCAGCTTACTGTAAGGATATCTTTAATGTCTGACTGCTGAGTTGGGATGTGCAGTGGCAGAGCCTGTTTGCAGCACAGTCTTGTAAGAAGTTGGTTGAGAAAAGAGGCACAGCTCGGTTTCGCTGTGGCCCCTGTGAGAAAGCTGTGTCAGATGGGCAGGCTGGGAAACGAAGTGTTACTGGGCTGTGCTACAACTCCTCCTGCAGCTTGTTCAGAGTTGTCATGTACACTCTTTTAAAATTGCATGCATACCTCAGCACATTGCTGGCTTTAGTGGAACAACATGTGGCTCAGTGCTGATGGGAATACCATCCTGCATAATACTCGACTGTTAAGTTTCTTCCAGCCACATACTTCACTTTAACTGTTTGGTGCTGAACGCAGCAGAAGTTGGACACATAAAAGTCATAGTGTTAGATTGACTCTTTGGTTTTAATGAGCTGGGGGGGAAGTTTAATTTGCTGGCCTGCTTTCCCAAGCCTGTGCCAGAGACTTTTGACAGAAAGGGAAGATTAATGTTAGAGGCTGCAGTGTGGCACTGATTGCTATAGAGCTCCACGCCAGCCCACCAGTGGGACCGTGCGGTGATTTGCAGTACAAGGGACGGCTTTGTCCGCCTTTATCAAACACCACATTTCTAACTAGCTGCTTGCCAGAAAAGCACAGCAGGCGTGCTAGAAATAGCCCTTCCCCTGCAAGGGAACTGCTTCCATGAGATGCAGGATTAAATGAATTTTCCTCTGTTCCTCTGGAAAACAGATTCTATGCATTATTCTTCGTTACTGAAACTTCCTTTTATACAGATACTCTTTTAAGCAACTGTTTGCAAAAGTTACTTAATCCAAACTTCTGTTGAGACTGGAACTAGTCTTTGTAGGGTTTTTCTTGGAAGGGGGCAGGGGGACCAAAACGACAGAAAATCACTTTGGTCAAAGACCAGATAGCCTGGTTTAGCTGTTTAAGCTTGGTGAAGTATAAAAAGTAAGCTACAGTCCAATGGTGAAAATGAATTTGAATGCACAAGGTTTTCTTTCTTTCTTTCTCTCTCTCTTTCGTTCTTTGTTTCTTTCTTTCTTCTGCTGTAAGCAGTCTCCTTTTCCCTGGCTAGCAAAGGGGAACAAGGATGGATAAAAGTCTTTGAGTCTCTGTGAGCTGCTGGGCTCATTACATCACACAGGGTTAGTGTGCTTAGGGGCTCCATAGCACCCCAGCTTGCACAGGCAAGGCTACCCAGTCCTCTTGGGAGCTGCTGACATTTGAAAAATGGTAAGTGATTGGGATGGCTATTACTAGCAAGAGGCTCTCTTTGTTTCTCAAGGGGTGGAAAAGGGTTTCTGAGTGAAAGTACTAATATAATTTTATTAATATCTATCATTCTGGCCTCTTGCATGCTTCCTTAACTGGGGTAAATTGACTTTCCTACAGTCATTACTGCCTCATGCTGGCAAAAGTGAGAATGGCTTGAGCAAAACTTGGTATTTGTATTTCCTTGAGTACTGGAGCATGAGGTGAACCACAGGTTCCTGTCTGCGTGCAGTACTGGCTTATGTCTAATTGTGTTCCTTAATTAGCTGTTCTTTACTGCTAAATTGAGGGAGTGTTTTTTTTTACTTTTGTCCTTTTTAGCATCAGTGCTTGCTTTTATAATTTTTGTTTTGGTACCTGGAAAGGGAGGTGATTTCCTTTGAAGACATTGCTTGGGAAACGTGTAACCTTAACCTCTCATGTGGGATGGTAGTGCCAGGAAAGACGGCAGGTTGCTGGCAGGCAGTGAAATGGGGCAGTGCAGGATGCAGCTTTTGGAAGGAATAAATCCTGGTTGTGTTCTTCCTCTTCCATTCTGCTGCAGAAAGGAGGAGCTGAGAGAAATGAAAGAAAAGGTGTGAGACTGCCTGCATCTACACAGGAGATATTTAGGGCTCTGAGGTAATAGAGGGATATACACAAAGAACCATTTTCTTTCGTAGAGACAGGGGTCTTTCCTCTAAGCCTAAGAGGAGTGGCAATGCTGATGTGTTCATTGTGCAGCTAACTGCTCTGTAGAGAAGGGTGCCTTTGCCATATTTTCAGGATTTTCCCATTTAAGTCTGGTTTTGTTGCACCTGTACCCCAGGAGTGAAGCCATGTGTTCATGTATGGGGGATGCAGCACAAATGGGTCAAGCTGAATGCAGTGGGTGTGATGGCTCGTTTGTTTATGTGTAGTTTCTGGCCCTTTCATCTCAATAAAGCAGAACAAATCTGGCTTTTGATGATGAATTGCCAAATTTGGCTGAACAAGTCAGCAGAGCACAGCTTTCTGAACGCTTGTGAGCATCTGAGTGAGTGATGGTTGTCTGGATGAATTCTGCTTATCAAGTTATGACAAATCAACATGTTTTCCCCAGGTTCAAGATTAATTTTTTCATTGCCAATTAATGTTTTCATTGCCAGTTGCAGTTAATGAACAGTTTGAAAATTATTATTCTTTCTCTTTTTTTCTAAAGGGTTTGGAGCAGCTCTTGCAAACAAGTCTGATATACCCTCCACTGAGGTTTCTCCTCCAAGTCCCAGTCCCCTGAAAAAAAGTGGATCAATCAATTGGCCTTTCCCTGATAGAATTAAATCTCCCAGGACTGTGAGGAAACTTTCCATGAAAATGAAAAAGCTGCCAGAGCTGAGCAGGAAGCTGAGTGTCAAGGGAACTTCAAGCCATAGTAGTTCAGATAATCCTCCTTCCCTGCTGAAGGGTAGCTGCCGGGATACAAGCCATACAGTGTCTTTGCCTTCTTCTGGAAACTCAACCACAGCTGCCAGCAGGAATGTGATAAGTCGCTACCATCTTGACAGCAGTGTGTCCTCACAACACACCTACAAAAAGAAAAGCTCAAGGAGCTCCAAATCCTTCAGCAAAGGTGGTTACCTCAGTGATGGTGACTCTCCTGAACTTATAACAAAATCAGGTAAACACAGGCATGAAACCAAGTGTGGGAAAGGAAAGGAGAGCATTCCAAGTAACAGTGGTAAAACCGAAATAGATATTGATGCCTTCAGACACTACAACTTTTCTGATCAACCCAAGTGCTCTCAGTACATCTCTGGACTCATGAGCATTCACTTTTACGGTGCTGAAGACTTAAAACCACCACGAATAGACTCAAAAGATGTCTTTTGTGCAATACAGGTTGACTCAGTAAACAAAGCGAGGACTGCCCTGCTTACATGTAGGACAACATTTCTAGACATGGACCACACATTCAACATAGAAATTGAAAACGCTCAGCACTTAAAGCTGGTGGTGTTCAGCTGGGAACCCACCCCACGGAAAAATCGAGTGTGTTGTCACGGAACTGTGGCTCTTCCCACTCTCTTTCGAGTCACAAAGACACATCAACTGGCTGTCAAACTGGAACCCAGGGGGCTTATTTATGTCAAGCTGTCCCTCATGGAGCAGTGGGAGAACTCTCTCGACGGCCTTGACGCAGACCGGGAGCCTGTGATGTTTGGGGTAGACGCTCGAAAAGTTGTAGAGAAGGAAAATGCAGGCTTGATGGTGCCACTTCTGTTGCAGAAATGCATTCTGGAGATTGAAAAGAGAGGCTGTCAGGTACTGTGCATATTTTAATCTCTTTTGTCAATATTTCTGTGTTGAGATAGCTGTTGTTGCAGTCTGAGCAGTGAGTAGAAATTTGGGGACATTAAAAACAGCTTTACACATCGGGATTTTTTCATTTGCTGCTTCTGTGTGGTGAACACTGGCCATTGTAATGCGGGAAGAATAACAGGACTGTGTGAAATCAGTGCTTCCACCTTGGCCTTTATAGAGGAGAAGTACACTTGCTTGCAGGAGCTGCTCCCAGCAGAGCTTTAGGACTAGGGGCAGTGAAACAAACCTGCAGCCCCCAGTGTGTAGTCACCCTCAGAAAGCAGAGGTGAGCTGAGCACTTTGAGAATCTTGACCCCTGAGATATATCACTCTGTAGGGACACACACCTAAATGCAAAAATAATATGATATACTGTTCAACCCAAAATGAGACATTGTGTACAGTGATGACACAGTGATGAGGAGCAGGTCTTCTGTCAAAACTTTACTTACATGTGTGCAGTCTGAGGCCAGTGTGCCTAAGACCCATTTCTGCCATCACTTTATACACAGCACTAGCATTAGGATGAGGATGAGTCCCTGAGGGGCTGAATTAGTTGTTTCCACACACCACTGCCCGTTGTCTTTCTTCAGGTTGTTCTCAAAATTGGGACTGCTGCTGCTTTTTTTCATCCCAGTATGATTTCATTGGTTGATGTAATCTAATAGACAAAAGTATGTATGAGAAATGAGGTATGGAAACAAATCACCAGTTAGGGATGCTGGACGAGAGGTTTGTTAGGAAGGACAGTCCTAAGCTCAGATGTTCCCCTTGGCAATTAATTTGAAACTGGTGGGAGGACTCTTGCCTCCTGTTCTACAGCGTACGTGAGCCCTCTGTGTCTTTTGCACCTGTTCTCACTCAGGTGAAATTGACAAGTAGTCACACCTACCACTGTTACTATTTTAAATTGCTGACAGGTTGGATATACTTCCAGGTGTGATGAGATTAGCTCTGCTGTTTATAACCCAGGTCATGAACTATAGAAGGAAATGGTACTTCCATGTGGCTTTTTTGCTGAAAGTCACTGTTGATAATAACTGTGGAATTTTTTTTGTGAGTACTTCTCCTATCATTATGCAAATCAGTGGAAAAGAGGCATTTTATTCTTTCCAGTGTATGTGTCCTATGGTTTCAGCATTTTATTTTGGGCTTATTAGCACCTAGTCATGCAAATGATACTGGGTAATCAAGGCAACACTGGTAATGAAGCAATTGGGATCTGAGTTATCTGAATGTACCTGGTGCTTTTAAGCATGAAATCTCTTTTTGTATTTGCACAGAGAGAACCAAAACTGCAACACTATACTGTTAACTTCTTTTAGCCATGTGCTGGTCTGACATTTTTGACTTTTCTGTAGACTGCAGACAATTGTCATGGTGTGTTATCTCCACCTGAATTTCTGATGTGGCAGTAGAAATCGTTAAAAGTTTAAAAGAAATTGTCTTAGGCATATACTGGATTGTATACAGTCTTAAGAAAGAGGAGTAGACATTCCGTTGGGTAACTTTCCATTTATTTAAACAGGAATTAATATATGACCAGAAAAATACTCTTGCTTGCAGACCTATATTTGCATGGTCTTAAGGCAGTATAGTCTAAGTTTGTTTGGTTTGGTCTTAGGTACTTTTTTGTCTTGAGTCCATGGTAGTTTTGGACTAACCATTTACTGCTCAGTACAGCTGCCTATAAAGTTAATTAAAATAAAAGAAGTGTTTAATTTAGTTTCTTAAGATCATAGGAGTGCTTTGTATAAATGGTGTTGATGAAAGTGAAAAATAATGATAAAATGGAAAATTTGAATACATGAAAGCACATGATTTCACTAGCAATGCAGTTCAAGAGTGGTGTGGGTTTCATTACTATCACCTTAATCATGTTAAATAACACCTGCTTTGTAGAAAAGTTTAAATATAGTTTGAAACGTGGCAGTCAGCATCTTGTAATCTTTAAAACAACATAGGTGTAATTATGAAGTATTCATCATTTTCTTGAAACTCTTCTGTTAGGGGTATAAAATTAAATTTTAAATTTTTTTTTACTATGTAACTTAATACTGTAGGAAAAATGTTTTGGTTTGTTGCTTGGTTTAAAACTTTTATTTAGTGTATTTTGGTATATTGTAATTTTGTCTACATAAAGCTCTAAACACTTCACTTCTTTCTGCTGAAGTTCAAATTCTATTTTGTATAATTAAACAATTATACTAGAAAAATTAATGATGATCTGAATTTCTTTCCTGAGCTTGCATAAAAGCAAAACATTAAACAGTTCTGATTTAAAACTTGTGTTATGCCAGTGAAACTGCTCAGCACGTTCACGGCTGAGAAGACGGGAGCACCCTTCGCCTCCCGCTGACCAGCCCCCACCGTGTGTCCTGTGACTGTCCCCTGCTGACTGTGGTGATGGCTGGCGCTGTTTGGGTGTCCCGAACTTGCATTCCCAAACAGCTGCTTTTGCTGCACTCTCTGGGTGAGACATGCCAGGTTCTAGTCCGTGGTGAGTCCCTCTGCAGGCACTGACTGACGGGGCCGCTGTCTGTGCTTGCAGGTGGTGGGTCTGTACCGGCTCTGCGGCTCGGCCGCCGTGAAGAAGGAGCTTCGAGAGGCCTTTGAGAGGGACAGCAAGGCTGTTACCCTCTGTGAAAGCCAGTACCCAGATATCAACGTCATTACAGGTAACACATTTACTTGCTTTTCTTCTAATAGAGTTGTGCCCTGTTCCTCATGTACCTTTTAAAAGGTGAAATTATCTCTGAACTCGCTTTCTGTTGTCATTTTAACAATATTTTAACTGCTGCTTTGTACTGCTGAAAGCTGGGTGGGAATGAGTACAGTAACCGGGGATGTGTAAGTACAGATGAAGAAGCAGGGATTTGTAGAGAGGAGGACATGGAAGGACTTACTTTCGGTAACTGCTCCACCAGTTCCAGAGGGAAGCGGGAGTCTGAAAGGAGCTGGGGTCTTGGAGCTGGTTCAACCTCTGCCATTGGTTTGTATTGGAGCAGATCTGGAAAACCATGGTTGTGATCAGGCACCTCTGGTATGCTGGTGGCCCCACGCCATGTGACCCAGGACTGTCTTGTATCATCTGTTGTTCTCACCTTTATGTTGGAGATGGCAGGAGTTACGGAAACAGATTTCCCATCATCTTGTGCAGGCTAGTTAGAGCTGCACGAAAGTGCTGTCATTTGATCACTGTTTTTTTAAAAACCTTACTGAGCTTTTTTCTGCTCCCTGGAGTGGCACTTTACTTGGTGTCACACAGCAAGCTCCAGGCACAGGTAGGAATGTCCTGGGAAGCCTGTCTGTGTCTGCATTAGCTCCTTACGTGGTTCTCTTCACAGGAGTTGCACTGCAGAACTGAAGTAAGTTCTTGAGGGGTTTTTTTTTTGTTTGCTTAAAAGTGGAACACTTTTATAACTATTGATACTAGTTACGTAAGCCAAAGTTGATCTAATTTCAGGCATCACTGAGTAAGCCAGTTGCTCTGGGAAATTAGTCAGAAGCATTCACTGCCTGTATATCAAGGGATGGAAAATGTAGTAACAATAGTTGGGGTATAAATTTCCTGTGCCAAAGCCCTTTCTGTAATATCCAACATCCAGCTGTGTAGGAGAGTTATACCCTGTTTGGTGGTTTATTTCATTTCAATGTACTAGGAATTCATTTTGTTCATTACATTTTATAATTACACAGTCTGTTATCAGAAGATACTGCTCAATGACATTTACTGAGTTACATAAACCTCTTGGTTCAGAGTGTTCAGCCAGTCGGTTCGCCTTACTGCCTTGGCTGATTTCGCTGTGGGGTTCAGTGTTGCTCACAAGTACTAGCACTCCCAGCATCAGAAACTTGTATTTATAGAATCATAGAATTGTTAAGGTTGAAAAGACCTTTAAGATCATCAAGTCCAGCCATTAACCCACAGCTGTTTCACTCTGATGGTATACAGCCTTTATAAAGGAGGTGTATGGTAAAGGTAAAAAGTATAAATGATCTTTTAAACAGGATAATTTTCTTCTCTTTACAAGTAAATTAATGAGAAAAAGTGGTAAGAAATTCTATGATCAGATTGTTCCCTGATATTATTGAAGTCATATTGTCTCAGTTTTTTTGTAAATCAGCTCATAAGGTGGGGTAAAATCCCTCTGTTGCTTTCTGCCAAACAGCAAAAGCTGTCTGATACTGACTTATAAGCAGACAAATGGCAAACTGCAATTTGGTTAACGTAAACTTTGGGGTACTGGAAAACTTTGTTGTTATTTTTTTTTAATTTTAGAATACTAAAAATGCCATTGCACTCTCATGCTACACGTAATTATTGAAATAAAACAGTATTTGTAGAAACAGTTTAGGAGTATCATGGGGGAAGAGTGTAGGAATTTTATATTTATCCATATTCAAAATAACCTGGAACATTTCCTAAGCATTTTGATTTTCCTGAGTATATTGTACACTCAGAACCAACCAGAACTGGCTGAAGGCAAAGTCTGAACTGCAGGAGAGTCAGTGCTACTGCAAAGCCCTGGAAGGGCAGCAACACAGTCTGACTGATCTTTCCCTCATGAGTTTGTGCTGTGATGGTCACATTGAAAAACTGAAGTACACTTCTCTATATGTATTGTTCCAAGCCTTGTCATTGGTGGTGAACTTCTGGTGACCATGCAGGTCTGGCTTGTTGGTGGTACTACTGAAGAATAATTTTTTGCATCCAGAGTTGTATTGCAAGAGTGAAAAGACTACAGCTTTGTCATCTGCCTTACAGAAAGACTACTGGGTGGGCTTTTGTATGTGTTCTAATGCAAGAGTTTGCTTACATGCTGCTTTCCTTAAAAGGGAAAAATAGTTTTAAGAAATTACATTGAAAAAGTAGATTTTTCTACTTTTAGGCCTGCAGCTGTGCTGTACAATTGCCTGCACTGCCAGTGTCAGTGTTGTGCTGCAAGGACTGACTGGGGGGCCCTGTGTGGGCTGGGGGAGCAGGGGGAAGGGCTGTTTGCACCCATGGCTTTCGCTGACCAAAATGCAACCCACTGTAATTGTTGGAAACTGCCTGGTCTGGACTGATAGGGGGACTTACAGTTTTTGTGGACAACTGAGTTACCCACCCTGCTTAGTGCTGGGAATAAAAGAGCCCACAAAACTTACTGCATGTGCTTAGGGAGTTGGGTTGAGAGGGAATGTTTCCCCTGATTACTTAATGCTGAGGCTGATGCACATGATTCATACTTCTGTCAGCCAAAATATATGTTCCAGAGAATAGGAATTCTCAGCATAAATCTTGCCTGATTTGAAAAGAAGTGCTGCCTTATGTCCTTTTTGAAATTTGAGTAGCGCTCCTTTCCAGAAAGATTAGTAATTTTTTTTTTGACAGCTCTCCAAAGACTAAAGAATGAACATTCAGTGATTAAATCTTGACTGAGAAATGCTCTTGGGATTGGCACAGGCTTCCCCACAATGAAGTGTGCTTGTGGCTCAAACTGGAGCGTGCAGGCGGTTGGTGGGACTGACCTGCAGCCGTGCTGCTGCGTCGTGTCTCTTGGCATTCACGTGAATTCATATCTCTGCATAAAGCTTCAGTACTGTTAACAGTTCAGTGGGTCAGAAAAATGAGGAATTAATGAAGTGGATGGCAGTTTCTGCTCTCTGTCTAAATTTGTTGTGTGTGGTTGTGTCAAGAGGAATGTGCTAGTGGGCTGGCAGCAGCGGGAAGTGTAGATTCATGGAAAAAAATAACAGCAGCCTCTTAGAGGGCTAATTTAGCTGAGTGAATAGTAAAAGGATTTAGAAAGGTCAAGGGGCATTCATGGCTGCCAAACCATCCTGTTATCCAGAGCTGAACAGGAGAAAGTCCTTTGGCAGGTGGTAGTCCTGTGATTGTGGATGCTGTTGCAGGAATTCCTGCTAAGGAAGTATTAATAGACAGTTGTGAGTGTTTAAACAGTATAAGCTAACTTGATTACAACATATCATTTCCTACTGTAAGCTGATTTTGATTTCAGCCTCTCCCTCCAAAAAATGCACAGCTGAAACAAAGATCTTGATGAAGTCAGCATCTCTTGCTAATGTTTTGCTTATGAAAAATGGAAAATAGCCCAGACTGTGTTGTACAGCACCAGCATCTGGCACATTTGTTTCATAAATATTTTAACCAGCTAATCCACATAGGGAACATGAGCCTCTAAATTCAGAGAAGAAAAAATATTTGGTGGGAAGGGAGGAATATGAGTAAGTTGCTAAACAAAAACTAGCCACTTAAGTGGAGAAGTACCAAAAGTGGCATATTCTTTTTAAAGCAAACAAAAAAACCCACCAAACCACCAGGGGAAATATTTTTTTCAGGAAAAAGTGGTTGTTCGCGTATTTTGTGTTCCCATTTTAAGCACAGAGTGAGCTCCTGGAAGCTGTGTGATGGTCTGCAGACACAGTTTAGCCTTGCTGCCCCCTACCAGTGCTGCAGGGGGAGGTGATTTGGCAGCTCAGGATCAGGGGGATGCTGCTTCTGCAACACAGCTTTGGTAGGTGCACTGCTGCAAGGGGCAGGATTCTTTTTAAATGAAAATATTTATACAGGTAGAAGCCAACTCTTAGTTGCATTCTGTATGTGAACATGGCTGTGAAGGGCGAAATGTTAACTTCTGTTCGCTGTATGTTTTAAGAAACAGCCTTGTAACAAAGCCCACACTGTACAGCTCATTTTACAGCCCAGTTACACGGACTTGAGTTAATGAAAACTGTTGCTTTGTTAAGCAGCACAGTGTGATGGTAATTGCTGTGATGTGAGGTTGTGAGGGGTGCCTGCTAAAAAACCTTCTACCTTTCCAACTTTACCTGTTTGGAGGACAGGCTGCTTTGTTAACTGCAATACCTGCTTTTAAATGCTTTCTTTTAATCCAGCATTTCTTCTTAACAAAGTATTTAAATTCAGTTGTGATCTAGCTAAAATTAGTAGATATTAGTAGCACAGCATGGGCTATTTTTTTGAAGGAAAATAAAAGCTGCTGGGAAGCAGCCTTGTTTCCTTCAATTTTCTTTGTTGTATTGGATATGTTGCTCCTGGATAGCATCATGCTATGTCCTTTCCAGTGGCTGCTCTTAGAAGCCTTAATGTTTTGGGTTTTTTCATTGGTCTTGCAATCACTGAAACCCTTCTCAAAATGAAGTATCAGCCAGGTTCCAAAGCCAGTTTACAAGAATGCAAACACTCAGTTCCTTTTTGTTTATCTGCATCTGTGGAAGGAATAGGGGTTAATGAGGTGCTTGTCTGGTTGTTGCACTCCCTAGATGTAGCAGCCTGGAGCTTGGCTGCTTGTGGGAACGTTTTCTTTCTCACATAAAGTATGAAAAACAATAAGATCAAGCACCTGTTGTTTCCACAGTTCTTGTAAGTCTGAGTATGATATGTTTTGGACTGGGTGGTGTAGAACCCAGCCAACCATACCGGAGGGTGGATGGATTTTAGCGAACCATCTGCCTGGGTTCCTACTGTATAAGATGGGAATAGGACAATAAACGGGGCTCGCTCGCTCTCTGCTTGCTACGGACCGAGCTGTGTTGCTGTGTCTGTATTGCCTCCATTGAGACACCTGCAAACAGCCTCTCCTCCAGTGCATCCCCAGCTTTGGAAAGGTGCAGTATTTCCCTGCCACGGGGAGGGCTCAGTGCCTGGGCGTTTCAGGCAGTGTCTGCTGGGGGTGTGATTTGTGTGATTTGCATCTGTCACGGCAGGAGCCGGTGGTGTGCTGGGGGTGCAGGCACGCAGAGGCAGCGGGGAGTTGTCGGCCCCTTCTCACGAGACCATGTTTGCTGTTTGCTGGGTGAGAAGGCACAGTGCGCTTCACTGGGCGTGCCACTGGCACTGGGATGTTTGCTCATGATTTTATATCTGAAAAGAAACTGCTGGGTTTATACAAAAGAGGAGGGGGTCATCAAGCTGAAGACTTTGGTGTTTGTAGATGCTTATTTCCTTGGGTGGGAGGCGGACTGCTCTGAGCTCTTGCTTTGCTCTGCTCCCTCACCCTGAACATGAGGGAGACTTGGAGAGATGCTCATCCAGTGCCCAGTGTCCCCACCCCTGCACATCAGCTGCCCTGTGCTGTGCCCTTTTGGTGTTGTCCTCCCATCCCTCACTCCCAAGTGCAAGGTTTATCACTGGCACAGAGGATTTTCTTACAGGATGGGTGAAATTGATGCGTCTTAATGCTCCCAAAAATTGCTGCAAAGTGAATCTGCAGCTTGTAAAAGGCAACTGTTCTTGTGTCTCTTGTGAAGGTGTCCTAAAGGATTATCTGCGAGAGCTGCCCTCTCCCCTGATAACCAAGCAGCTCTACGAAGCAGTGTTGGATGCCATGGTGAAAAATCCCCTGAAAATGACAGCAAATGGTTGTGAGAATGACCCAAGTGACTCTGAGCACACAGCAGCCCTGCTGGATTGCCTGCCAGATGTTGAGAAGGTGAGCAGTGTTAGCAGAAGTTCCAAGCTTCAGAAAATGGAGCATTTTCACACCAGATATAAAATGTCTCCGAATGTGTAAGCTTGTTGATCTGACTTAATGGTTCACTTGGATTTGTGATGCCCCACATCTTTGAAAATACTTCCATGCTATAATGAACTAGAGGATCTGCATTGCTGGATTTTCTTGTTTTCATTTTATAGTTTTTCTGTAAAACTGAATGAAAGGCTGTGATCACTACTTTTACATTATTAGATCAGTGGTTATTTCTGTGTGTTGTCCTGCTCCACTTCTGTGGAGCTCTCTGACCTGTGTGTTGTAATTACCTGGGCAAATGCATTCCCCTTTCCGAAGTGTGTGCAATAAAGCCTTTGCTTCCTGTGCTGTGCAATGTAATAGTGCTGTGCACTGTTACCTGCCAAATTCATCTCTACAGAAAACCACAGTTAGCCCCATTTGAGGGGAGGGAGTGAGCAAGGGGCCTGCACATTATCTGAAGTTACCTGGAAGCTTGCTCAGATGCTGACATCATATCAAGGGTTTCTTTATTTTCCAATGTACCTGGATCACCCGTACTGCTTCTGCAGCCTCTCCTCCCTTCCTGATGTACCCTTTTTACTGTGAGAAAACTCATCCATGTAAAACTGAGTTCAGGTGAGAAACAAGCTGAGTTTTACCAGAAAGTCTGTCTTGGTTGGTCTTCTCTGTCATAGTCAGATATAGCTTTTCTAATTCATCACTTAGAAGTTCTGTTGATAGGTGTTGGTAGTAAAACCAGAGCTATCAGCCTTGATCCTTTCCCTTTAGAGCAGTGACCAGCACCACCATTGTCTAGTGCTTTGTTTCCTGAACAGTATTGTGTTTCTTTAGGCTACCCTGAAGATGCTGTTGGATCACCTGAAACTGGTGGCTTCTTACCACGAAGTAAATAAGATGACGTGCCAGAATTTAGCTGTGTGTTTTGGCCCTGTGTTACTGAGCCAGCGGCAGGAGACCACCAACCATAACAACAGAGTCTTCACAGACTCAGAAGAGCTTGCTAGCGCCCTGGATTTCAAAAAGCACATAGAGGTTCTTCACTATTTACTCCAGTTGTGGCCAGGTACTGTTTAATGTATCTGGAAAAGGAAAAAAGCCAAACCATTGCTGTGTGTTTTTACTGTGTGACATTGTACATTAATTCACAGGATGACTGAGCAGCATCAGAATTCTTAAAATGTGAGATTCTGTGGCATCACCTATTAATGTAAAGAAATCATGACAGTTTTATAATCTACTCCTTCTGTTTGGTTACTTTGCTAAATGGGAAGTTTGTTGGTTTAATTGCTTTCTTACCAGATGGCAGAATTTGAGTATAATGTAAGAAATGCTGAAGACTTTATGTGAGTAAAGACACTAGGAAAAACAAACCCAGGGACATTAAGGTTTCCACATCTGAATTAGAGTTTGGAGAATTTTTTTCCCCCTGCTCTCTGGCTTTGACCCAATGGGTTTCATTTATTTCTGCCCTTGTAATTTGGCAGAGTTGAGAACATCCTTAGAGTAAGGGCTGTGCAACTTCTACTTGTTTTTGCAGTGCTTTGCATAAGGAAAAATGTTGCTGCTCCATAATGGATTTGAGGTGAAGGAACATGCTGCTGCTCCCTTGTCAGCTGCCGGTGGGCAGCTCCAAAGCTGCTGACAACCAAAAATGAAAAGAAGCTTTCAGTCAGATCAGTGAGGCTGTGCAGGAGAGATGGGATGTGTAGGAGGAGGAAGAGGGGAGACCAAGAGCTGTTTGGGCAGCAGACACTGTGCAGGGGTTAATCATGAAACCCTGGGGATGGCTTATGGCATGGCTGCTGTGAGCTACAAAATCAAGTGGATTTAGCTCTGCCCATAGGAGTGTGTATTACTGTATCAGGGTGGGAGTAGGGTAAGCAGTAGAATTTTCCTTCACTTTGAAGAAAAGAGCTATCCCTTGGCTTGCAAGAACTGTGCAGGATGTTGTGCTAAAAGGAAGGTAAAACACGAATGCAGAGACCCGAGCAGGTGAACACCACACACTGTAAACAGAATACTTGGACTGAATGGAAGGATCACAGTCTGGTCCCTTATATTTAATGTTCTGTAGTTTGAGACAGCTTGATAACCAACATGTTGTGCAATACTTCAATTTCCGTATATTTCCAACAGAAAACAAATAGTCCTTGTTTGGTTAGACCATATAACACTGACAAGTTATTGTTAACCCATGGCCCTTTGTCTTAATGGAGCATAGGCTAAACAGAAGGGTTTTTGTTATAGTAAAAGGGGGTGAAAAAGCAGCGAGAGTTATTGCGTGTTGCTGTGTAAGACATAAAGTAAAATCCCCTGGAGAGACCTGTAATGTGGACCCAGAAAGAGAAGGATTGGGCACATTTCAGGACTGAGCCTTTGTGCTTGTGTGTGAGGAGTCTAACAAGTCTAACAAGGAGGGGTGGTTCTGTGAACTGCATGGGTTTGTGTGCCCTGCATTTTCAGCAGTGAATGAGAATAGAAAGTCTCTGCTGCTCATTACAAGAAGCAATGGTCTATGTAAAGCCAGAAGTTGTGCAGCTGAGCTGCTTGCCAGGCACAGGTCAGGAAGCAGCTGTGCTGTTTGCTGCAGGCAGCGGGTGCAGCGGAGGAGCCTGGCAGTAGCTGCTCTGTGAGCCAGGTAATGCTGCCAGCAAAGCCGTGAGGGTGCGGCTGCCCAGGGCTTGTGGCTGCCTACAAAAATTAATGCAAATGAGCTGCTTTAATAGCACAGAACGTTAGGGTGAAAGAGAAGCACAAGAGTTCAGCTCTTGGTGTGTTGTTGGCTTCTCTGGGTGTTTGTCAGTGGCGGTGTTTTTGTTGTGTTCTAACCTCTTTTGCTGTGCCTGCTTTCTGTTGCTCCCTCAGCCTGGACGAAGCGTGTGAACTGAGCTGTTTGCTTTTCTTTGACCCAGAGCTGGATGGTGATTAACTTGCACAGTGAATTTAATTGGTGTTCTGGGAGTTTCTACTTTTAGAAGGCCTTCTCTGCTGCGATTTGAATCTGGCATGTATCTTCAGAACAGAGATTTTACAATAGTTTTTCCTAGTTATTTTATGTCAAACAGTGGCAAAAAGTGTAATGTAGTGGAATGTATTGGCTGTAAGCTTGCATGTATTCATGCATGCTGTTAGTGTGAGGGAGGACAGTGGGCATCTGTCATGGACTTTTCTTGTTACGTCATGGATTCAGTCCTGACTGGTTCAACTTCTCTCTTCTAGTCCATCGCTCGACTGCCAAAGAACCAGCACGTGTGAATGCCTTTCCTGAACACTCATCCTCCCTGAATTACCTGAGACCCAAGAGGCAGAGACCTCAGATGCTGAATCTGAGCGGTGCCGAGATGTCGGGGGTGCTCAGACCGAGGCCAGCAGGCCTGGACAGCCCCTCGAGCAACCGCTACGCTGGGGACTGGAGCAGCTGTGGGGAGAGCTACTTCTCAAACCCCAGGGACTGCCTGGCTGAGGCAGACTACGATGACGTCCCTTCGGAAGACTCGGAGAGCGGGGATGACGGCAGCAAAGCCGAGGAGCTGGAGGCCCCCGCGAGGCGCCCGCAGCTCGTCCCCGGAGAGCAGCCCTTTGGGAGCTACCTGGCAGTACAAGCTGTGGACTCTGCAGTGGATCACAGAGCAAACCTCAAAGACCTGCAGGAAAGTATTGATACTCTCATAGGAAACCTGGAAAGGGAACTCAATAAAAACAAACTAAACATGAGCTATTAAATCCTGTCCTGCACGACATCTCCTCCTTGTGCCTCCGTGCCCTTCGTTGGGCTTCCCCAGCTGTGTGAGGAGTGATGGTGCCCCTGAACACCTTGTGGTAAGGCCACGGCCCACCTTGTGTTAGCACATTTTAAGCCATTCTGTAATGTTTCTGCCTTTTTGTTAGAAGGCATTGTCCTGACCTGTGTGTTGGAGACAAGCTTAGACTGATGTGATTCCACATGACGGCGTTTCTCCCTAGAAGCACTGTGCACTTAGGTGGTCTGGCAATACCTGTAGAAGATAAAGCAACATCTCTGCTGTCAGTGGCAGCAGAACTCCTCATTCCTGAAATCCTGGCTCCGGTACAGATGTTCCTCTCGGAAGAGGATGAATGCTGCTTGGCCTGAGTTTTGCAGCAGGGACTTCAGATAGACTTGTTTTACTATATATGCAATGGCTGCTATGAAAAATGCTTTATATAATATTTATATATAAAGTTTTAATTGTACAAATATTAATGTATTACTGTATTAACACTTTTCAGTAATTATTTAAACAAGCAAAAAAATATTTTTCTAACCTTGTTTGTACATATCTATGTATAAATGTGCATGTGTCTGTAGCCACCTTTGGAGAGAAAGCTCTCAGAATTGCAAAACGTTTCCGTTTCTAGGAAGAAATGTTCAGTGATGCCAGGACGAGGTTACCCTTTGGGTAACACAGCGTTGGATTTATGCACAGAAGCATGGCCAGAGAGAAGGTGGGGTGAATGATTAATGTAAATGACCTTGTGGATTGCAGGAACATCGGTTTGCAGGTGTTGACTATTAACTCTCTCTCACACTCACCACCCTTTCTCTGGTTTGGTGTTTTTTTTCTTCACTGTTTATTTCTTCCCCCATGGGTTTTTTCACATATAAAGAAGGTCTGGAAGGTATTTACTTTTCAAAAAATATTTTTTCGTTTGTCCTTGTAGCCTGTTACTTTATTCTTGATATCTCGGTACGTTCCTTTTTTCTCCAGAGTTTCAATATATTTTTGTTTTGTTGCCCTTGTCTGGCTGGTAGTTAGAGGTGTTTGAGTCCTCTACAAACGGTTGTGGCTCTGGAGTTGTGAGATCCAAGTTCTGTACAAAGACGGTTCCTTTTTTTTTTTTTAATCTTTTTAAAGTTACTCTCCCAAAAGTGGAAGCCATAGTTGTCACATGAGGCTGAACAGGTGGAGTAATGTTTCTTCTGGGGAGTTTGGGTGGGATTGCAGTTCCCTGTGACCTTAGAGTCAGCTTATTGCCAAGTGCTCAGAGCATCTTTAGTCATTTATGGTGTGATTCACGTTAAGGAGATGCATTCTTGATTCAATTAAAAGTTGTTACCAAATTGCATACAGATGTTTTGGTAGTCCCTCTAACCAAAAGAAGATAGGGAGTCATTCCTTGTCCTCTACAGGTCACATGCACACCCCTGAGGAAGGGGGATTTGGTTGGTGGGGTGAGAAAGTTTTGGTGTTTTGAGAGGTCAGGCACCGAGCTGCTGTCAGCTGGCAGGTTAGAAATTATTTCTACATCTTTTTGGTACAATTTTTGGCATCCCACCATGGTTTTCCATTCACCCTGTGGGTAAGTGGTTTTCTGATAACCTGTACTTCCTTATACTGCTTAATTGAAGAGTTATTTATTTACAGTAGCAAGGAATTAAGAATTGCTATGGCAAACTTCACCCCTCTTTTCTAAGAAATTATTTTAGCATGGTTCCAATGGTTTATTCAATCTCATTAATTTATTTTTTATAAGTGTTAAAAGATGCAAAGCAATTATTGCAATATAATGATATGTATGAAAATGTAAATTTAACCTGAAGCATTTATCGATAAATCGATGTATTTTTTTAAACTTTTATACCTACAGAATGTGCATACTTTTTAAACTATAAATTTAAATTCTAAATAAAATTTGAATTAAGAACAAAATCTGTCTGGGCCTAGCTAGTGATTATTTAAACCTGTCTATGCTGATGTCGTCCATTTGCACTGGCTGCTCATATGAATTAATTCCATAAAGACATTTAGCTTTTCAGAACATGTTTTGTTCTGTTGTCATTTCTGGATTGACCCAACGTTTGACTTAGATAATTAAAAAGAAAAAGAAACCACTACTCCATTAACACTCCTGGAAAGATTTTGCATTTAAATTTATTAATTTTTCATTGCCTGTAATAATCCATGTGGTGTAAGTGGTCACCCCTTGAGTATGTGTAAGCTTTTTCTCCAGGTGGGGTCTGTAACTCAGGGCAGCAGTGCACTGCTCTGTCAACTTTAAGATTTTACCATTGCAGCAGCAGAAATGAATTACTTGATAAGTTATATTAACGTTAATCTAATGAGGTAATTAAAATACAGTCATCTATTGTATTGCTCAAATGAAACATTTCCTGGTAATTTAGTTATTACAACTTGTGAAACTCATTTTGCATCTTAGAAGTCTTCTTTTAATGAGACATTTTCCAAGTGGTATTTTTGTTCTATTATGCCTTAAATATTATTATTATAGGTACTATTATATTTTGTATAGTTAGTTGTACAATCCAGTCAAGCTGCATTGTTTTTATGATTGTTACAGGTTCTTAAGGAACAGGATTACTGTAGGAATTACCTTAATCTAGAAACACTAAATTGGGAGATTAAAACAACCTGCTTCTACAAAAGCAGTAATGAACTTTTTTACACAAAAGAGCAACCTCTCTCTGTGTGTGGTTCCAGGGCAGAGCTCCTCTGAACCCTGTGGCCACAGCCAGGAGCCTCCCTTGCCGTGCTGAGCTGTGCTCTTGGCTGCTTGGTGCCACTCAGGCACTTGGGCATCAGGAGCAGCTCCTGTTCACCAGGGGCTGGAAGAGGTTAAAAGCAGAGGGCAGAGCCCTCCAGGGTGGAGTTCAGGGAGCAAACGTCCTTGGAGTGCATGGACTTGCTTCACGTGTGACCTCTGCTTCCCAGGTAAAGAAAATGGGTGCGGGTGCTTCTACAGGAGCAGTTCCAAGACTTGCACCAAAATCACATACAAATGGTTTTACTCAAGCACAGGCCAGTGATGGCCACGTGTGGGGCTGGGTCCCACCAAGAACTGTAGTTTGTAGTCCCCAGGGAAAAGCAGAGATGAACAGGTAGGTCTGTGCCATTGTTTGCTGCCAAGTGTTAGGGATATGATACACTTAGGTGGATTCAGGAATGGGTGAGGCCTATGTAGGGTTTTAATCCTTTCCTGTTGGTTTAAATAGGATTTTCCAAACACTGCTGGGGCTGTGTGGCTGATCCAGCTGTCACTGAATCACATCTCCCATCTTCTTAGCTTCCCAAAGTGCTTATTACAGGAGCATGTAAGAGATGGGTGGGGATGGTGTGGGATGTGGAATAGTGGGGTGGCAGCATCTTAGGCTGGCTTAAGGTGCTGGGCTCCTACATCCTCAAAAACTTCAGGTTTTTACATCTGTCTTTGCCATATGTGTAATGTGTATGTTTTTTAATGCACCAGACACAAAATGGAACTGCAGCTATTCAAACGTTCTAAAAATAGAGGGAAACATGCTCAACAGATATTCAGGATTTTTACAGAATAAATCTACAAATCTGATAAGCCAGAGAGACAGCTGGTATTTCTGCTGCCAGATCTTAACCCCTTCACCTTCCTCCCCATCCCAAGGTATAGCATGGGGATACTGGGATTCCTGACAGTAAGTGTATTTGGATATAAGAAACTGTTGTCTCACATTCTGGAGCTAACATCAGCTGAAAGATGGTTTTTTGGGGTGGGAGGAACTGATGTTACATTGTTATGTAACTGTAATATCTTTGCTTTAAAATGTCACGCTACATAATGAATGTACTGTTTTCATTCTGCTTGACTTTTTTTAGAACTATGCAGGAAAACCTGTAATGTGTCTTAACATTTTCAGGGCAAAATTGGAACGGCCAGACATGAGATGATGCAAAGCTGACCCTACAGGTATTTAAAAGTCTAGAATTGTGTTAGAGAAAATAAAGGATCCTGTTCTGATGGGATGTATAACCTCATGTCTCTTGTGTTACTTGGGAACAGAGATGAGGAAGAAAATGACTCTCAGGAAGATTACTGCCTTTCCATTACGGCATTCCTGCAGCTCCCCAAACTACTTTGCTCTAGGGAGGGAGGGGAGCTGATAAGCAGAGTCCTGATCCACTGCCTCCTTGGCCTTACTGCTAGGAAAACCCATCTGAAATCCCTCTGTCTTTTGGAATATTTTCTTTATCAAAACTCTCAAGAGTGCTTCTGTGGTGGGGAACAAGGCACCCATTGAAGCTGCTGCCTCTTCTGGGGAGTAATGACAGAGCTGCAGTGGAGAGGGGTGGCTGGGCCTTCCAGATAAGCCATGACCATATGATTGACTTATATATATGTAGTTTACAGCCCTGTTAATCAAAAGAAATCTGTGGAAGATGATCTGAGGTGGCGTACTAACAAAGTCCAGGCCTGGTAACAGAGAGGTGAGCTTTTTAATTAGTTAGTTGTGTGATATTAACATATCTGTGTAGAGCAGGCTGTTAGTTAAATATTGATTTAGCAGAGGAGCAGTGTTCTCTTCCTGTTTGTGCTCTGACTGCAAACACTGTGCTGCAGATGGTAGGGACATGCTTGTTTAATTTTCTTTGGTTTTAATTTAGAGCTAGTTCAGTATGAAAGACAAGGAATATTGCTATAATATTTAAACTTCAAAGTGGCAAACGAGACCGTTTTTCAAACCGAGTCCTGTCTAGTGGCTCTAAAACCTGACCAAAGTTCAATCAAAGTGCTAAAAGTACATGACAGGGAGATCGTGGCTGTAGAAAATTGAAGGGACATGTCTTTAACATTGCCTAACCCCAATTTGCAGTGTTTGTTTTGGGACACAGGAGCCTCACACTGATCCTGTTTTCTCTCTGGCTGTGCTTTACTCTGATGAAGCAGAGCTCTGGGGCTGCCTATCGCTTGTCAGCTGAAGATCCTCTCTGCAAATCCCCTGTGTGTCACTTGTCTTTTGTGCTTTGGTGTCTACTGTGGCCACATGGACATTTGTTTGACAGGAGTCTGTGACCCTCAAACAGTTTGGTGAGTCATGGAAAGAGTGAACTCACCCGTATAGAGTTTAATCTGTTCTCCTCTGATAGATTTAATTTCTGCTTGACAGGCTCTGCTCAGTTACATGGTGTCTGACCTGGCTATTGAAACCCAGGAGCAGCAGAACCACTTTCCAAAGAGTCCTCTCTGGATGGAGGGTGAGCATTAATATTCATGAGCTATTACTCATTTACACTGGTAAATATTAAAACTTCTGTATAACACCATTTGATCTCTCTGAGGGATAATTGTCTTTTCACAGAAATGCACAGCCACAGTGAGCTTAGTAAAAGCTCTTTGTTCTAAATAATACTGATTTCTTTGAGGGAACAATATACTCTAATGGACTTGGTTTTCTGTTTGTAAGCATTTGCCAGGGTTAAGTAACAATAATTTTGTAAGCTGATGATAGCAAGTAAAAGTGGTTCAGAGTCCTGACAGACAGAGCTTTGAAAACTATTCTTTCAAGAGAATATTCATTATAACTGTATTGATGAAAAATAGTGGGGAAAGTTTGTCCAAATCAATTGTTCTTTAACCACACAGTGAGCAAACAAATGGCTATGGTTAATGAAACAATAATCTCTAGCTGCAAGATTCTTTATTTCCAAAGCTAAACATGTTCTGCTGAAATAGAGGTCTTTAAATAAGAAGCTTGCTGGTTCTAAAGATGATAATGGACTTTAAGCACCCAATGAGGAAAGTGTTTCTTGTCTCTAAACCACTACTTTCTGCTTCTCCAGCTCCAGAAACTCAGTATAATGTGCATTTTCTTGCTCCTCCATCTCTTCTTTTGTTTTCTGTAGAGTAGTCATACTCTGAAGGAAAAATACATACCAGGCAGTAATGCACTGTTAAGCTTTGAAACCTGTGACCACATTGCTTTCCAGTGCATTGTATCAGTGCTGTCACTAATTAGTGAAAGTAGGCATCACTTAGGGCTACATCAATCAACCAAAGAAATGACAGTTTAGTTAATTAGTATCATTAAACCATTTACCAAAGAATGGATAGGCAAAATTCTTATGTGAGTAAAGAATGGAAGGCTGGCATACATCCTTGCTTGAAGGAGCAGTGTTTATAGGCAAGTTGCCAAAATGTAACTTTTTGAACAAACAGCTGGTGTAAAATTAAAAGCCAGTTTATAATTGTTAAATGTCCATAGGCTCTAAGGCTCTCGCAGGGGTTTCACTTGACCAAGAACTGCACTCACATGATCTAGGACCATCTTTTCCATTCTTAAGTACTGTAAATGTGAAATAAACAGCTGCTAAGCTATTCTGATTATGTCCATCCTGGTTCTTTGAAAATACTATGGGAAATCCTGTCTAGCAATATAGGTGTATTTTAAAGATACAAAGAAACATAGAAAGTTTTCTTAATTCCAAGTATAACATACTGTTTTCTCTCTCTCTGTCTCCAGCTCCACTTCAATTCTGTTTTGGCTTGAAACCTCTGATACTCTTGAAACTCCTGTTCACAGTACTTCAGATATTTGACTTCTCTTTCAAAGTAATCAAGTACGTTGGCACGCTGTAACACAGTGACAGACAAGGGTCATTACATGCCCAAAGACAGATCTACTGCTGATGATCTGAACGGTATTCATATTTTATCTATATTGGGAATATAAATATTTCTATTTATCCCAGTAGTTTGCAGCAAAACAATGTAAAGATGTGACCAACTTCAGGCACAAAGAAACCATAAAATACCATACTTCAGTATTACACTATGCATTTATCTGGGATTCTGTGTTTTAGTTTTCATTGGTCCCTTCCACAGCCTAGTGTTTTCAGTGAATACTTCAGTTACAATGAACGTAATCTAAATATTAGTGATTGTTCTACGGTTAACAATTCTGCACCCTAAACAGTTTTGTTCCAAAACACAGGTAATATGTGCAGCAGCGTTTTCTCGTGTTATATCACTCAGTTAGCTCCTACCTTGCTTTGGAGAAGTTATTTTTACTAAAATGAAGCTGCTGACCTGGTGTTTTATTGCTACCTACTGCAGCTCTGTGCATGGCAAACCTTTATGGGATGTTTATAAACTATTTAAGTGCCTACAAAAACTTAAAGCTGCAATAGAATGGGAAGATGATTTTGTGATGTAAGAATAACAGATTGGGTAGCAGGCAAGACTGCTAGACTGAAACACTAACTTGATCTTTGGCTGGGAGGTGGGGGAAAAGAACAACTGAAAACTGTGTAGAAATGAAGAGAAATTAAAACTGTTTCCACTGTTCCCATGGCTTTTTGGTACAGACAGTCCTGATTTCAAAAGACCATGAATGAGTGTGAATGTTATAACAGTATGCAAAATGTGCTTTCACTAAACTAGAACCAGAAACAAAGACATGTAAATTGAATTATCAAATTTAAAGGAAAAAAATTGATGCAGATGTGGACAAGAAGGTGTAAAGAAGAAGAAATTCAGTGTATCTACATTACTATGCATTCCATAGCATTGTTTTAGTGCATGAAAACAGGTGTCATTTTATGAATGTGGCAAAAAATGCTGACCTCTTAATTGTGTTTTCATGTAGCCAGGTTGGAGCAGTGGAATTCTGAGATTTCCTTTAGTTGACTCCTATCTAAGCTCTGTGCAAAGCCAGCTTTCCTACAGGTGATCTTTGGAGAATATGGCTATACTGATCTCAAATTAATTGCCATTATTTGAAGGAAATTTTTTCCAGGCAGACTTGTTTCTGTGCTGGAGTTTTCAGGATAAAGTGTCAGAGATTTAATAAAAATTCTTACCAACCTCATTACTCAAAGGGTGACATAGTGTTTGACAGATTTCCAAAATATGCAGTACTCCAAGATCATCAGAAACAGCTAAAAAATGCTGCTCTGCAGAAAGATATTTGACAAAAAGCATATAAACAATCCAAATTCCAACAGCAACGTGAACCTCCACCCAAAGACAAGCTACAGAGGGTTCATTTTTTTTCTGGTCTTTTAGTTTATTGTTCACTGCAGCAAAAAAGGCAACCTTATTGCTCTCTTATTTTATTAATAAATGAAATTCCCTTTAAAGTTTTTCTTTTATCAGACCTTTTTTTAAATTAAATATTTTGAATTGCTTTTATGCCATGGTAGTACACTTAGAACTGATGTATCCATTTCTGTATGTTCAGTGTTAAATTAGTGGATGTATGTATTTATATATGATCATTTGTAATAAGATTTATGTGCCTTGGAGTCATGGGCCATTTTACAAACAGGATAGCACAATAAAGTGCAATCACCATCAACATACCTGAGGCACTCCAGGGGCTGATGAAAGTGATGATTGATTTGGAGATGTTCTGGAAATGAGATGGCTCATGAGTTTTCTTCATTAAGTCCCAAATATCTATATTTCCATTGTCTCTGCCAATGAAGAAAACTCCTGGTCTTGTTAAGGACCACTGTCCTGCAGTATATCTTCCTGCAGAGCAGCTTGACTGAAGGATTGGTCCATTCTTAATTGTTTTTGAAAACAAATAAAAGATAGCGCTAACAATCAAGCAGTACTATCAATTTGCTACTTCAGATCTCCTATCATTGGAAAACACTCACAATTTAAATGATCCTATTACAAAAATTATATCAATGGCAAAATTCATACCACCTTCTGCAGATAAAAAGGACTGTGGGGAAGTAAAAAAAACTGGTATCTCATTTCCAGTCTGTTAAGGTAATCTGTCTGTTTGCTGTTAAAACTTGTGGTCTGGTGATTTCGTCAGGTGCAGCTAATCTGGATTCCTACATGAGACAAACTGTAAAAATCCCATGTTTCTTTGTCTTCACATGATGAAAAAACCTTGTCCTAAAATGCAAGTTCTTCAGAGTTTTTCAGCACACATTTCCTTTATTCTTTGTTTTCTCTAGCAGCAGAAATGAATAGCTGGGAAGCTACATTTTTTTACAAGGTGGGAATTTAAGAAGGTAACGTCATTTTTTTCTGTAAAAGGTAAGTTTACTAAGCTATACCTAAAATAGTTTTCTGATGTGAAGAAGATGGAAAAGCTTCTTTTATATCTGATTTGTTTCTAAACTATGAAGCTTTGTGATTTACACACATTTCTGAAAATACAGTCTGAGTCTGTTACAGTTCTCTCTTGTATACCTATCACATCTGTTACAGCTGTGTAAAAGGAACTTACTGTAACCCCTTCTTTCCAAATGGCAAAATTCTGGCCTCCAATGCTTAAAAAGATGTCTTTAAAAAATGGAGATTTCTGGAGAGTGTTGATAGTTTCATTGTGGAGGGTGTATTTCTGAGAGTGCTGCTGACCTAAAGGAGGAAAAAGGCAGTTGCTTGTAACTTGTGCCTCAGTGATCAAAAAACAAGTGTGCAGGACCCCAGCACAGGCCTGGAAGATACCAGCCTCATTGTTTGCTCACAAACTACAGAAGGTGGAATTGCCACAAGTCTAGTTACTTCCATGATTTGTGCCAATAGGTTTGTGCTATTCTGCCATGCCAGCCAAACTGCTTGCACTGTTGAGGGTGTACTGCTAAATCCGGGTGTCATCAATGAGACACACTATTAAAGCTGATGACCAAGAACCTTTAAAAGACACAAATATTTTAAAGTTAGTGATACATTAAGGTTTAAACAGGTATTGAGAAACTTGAACTTACTAACTGGTTTTGCTGACTTAGTATCAGTTTTCATTTTCCAGTCAGAATAAACAATTTCTCCATCCTGTAATGCCAAAAAAATCAAGCAAATGCAAATGTTAAAACTTGGTAGCTTATTTCAAAATGATATGTTTTTAAGCTGTGACTTTACTTAATTATAGCCATTATTAAATATGATCTGAGTAAATTAAAATGTGAATTTGCAGCCAATTGCTGAAAACACATTAAAATTTTGCATCACCATTTTTCAGTTATGTATTGCCAAAACAACTTTACTTGCCATGATATATGTAGGCAGCCCTTCCTGCAGAATTAGGTGCCTGGGTTTTATAGTTCATGCTTTGCTCCAGTATTTGGAGAAAAGGTGACTGGAAGCAAAAAGGTAGCTAGAAGCCAAATTTTCATTTCCATATGAACTTAGAACGGGAAAGATTCATGAAGTTTAGTTGCACAGGGTAGGTAGTGGGCTATGAATAGCTCGGATTTCCTAAAGCAACATTAAGTTGAGGGGCAAAGTGTAATATAAATGTATATTACACACCTGACATGTGGGAAGACACTTAAAAAATCCCAACTAATCTTACATATTCTTGAATAAGAAAATACACTTTGGTTCCTAATAGGTGGTTAAGCTCAACATATTTTGGAAATGTTTTCTAGTTCTGCCCCTGAATTAAGGGTTCATAGTCTACCAAATATTGGAGGTTTATTTAGCTAAAAGCACTAAAATGGAAGTAAAATGTGGCATGTTCAGAATGATCTACTTAGTTACACCTGATGAAAACAGTCAGGTGCATACATTTGTGAAAACTCTGTTATTTAACTGTTCAGTCTTTCAGATATCTTGGATTAACATTTTAATTGGTAATATATTATTTTCACTTACTTCATTTCCAACAAAAAAGTCAGTGGACAAATTCTCTAGGACTTCCAGATTTTTGCTTGAAGAAGTACTGATCTCTGTGTATGGGCTCTCTTTGGTGGGTGCATTTAGTGTGCTCAGAGATTTTGCCTTCCCTGGGAAACAACAGTGACATATTTTTGTTATACACTGGAATTTATCAGACCAAGCAAATCCTTTGTCTCATAAAGGTAGTTTGTGGATAAGGGGAATTTCAAAAGGAGAGATGAAGAAACACTGCCAGGTAAAGCAGCAGTTCTGTAGGTTTGCTGTTTCCTGGGGGATCTCCCCATTGCTGCAGCTGCTCTGAAGTCAGTGCTTCCTTTATCCAGACCACAACTTAGGGTAGCACCATCCTGTTCTTCACCAGTTTCACACAGCACCAGTGTTTCCGTGGGAACTGCCCCTACACAGCACCCACAGCTGCTCCAGGGAATGGATTGTGTTTCTAAAAATAGTTTTCTATAATGGCTGAAAAGGACAGTTTCAGGGATAAAGAGATAGGGTGGGGGATTTACATGGGCTTTTAAGGGAAACGAGGTAGAGTTACTGCATGGAAGTGCTCAGTTTGGATTCAGTACTTGTACATCTTTTCATAGTAGTACATGTAGCTCACACTGAACACCAGTGTACTTAAGAAATCTTTTTCCCCAGGTGTGTTTAGCTATACAACATTTTGTTGCCCAGCTTTTATTATGTATATACTGAAATACAAGCTTATTAAAAACATTTTCTCCAGTAAGGTGTAATAAAGATGTTACCTGAGGTTTTGTAACGATAATGCAGTTCCCTTAAACTCATTCTGGTGGGACCATACTCTGTGTTGGCATCCTTTTCACACAGATTTATCTGTTCAGAAAAAAAGTGCATTTGCTAAACCATTTTGTCAGATCTTTGAAGTACAAGTCTGAATTACTTTCTGCTGTAATGGAACACATCTTTTCAGTTTGCAGTGTATTTGTAATACTCCACAAACAGTATTTGCTGCCTCACATACAAGCATGGAGAAAATGCTCTTCTTATTATCTTTTTCCTGTAAGAAGTTTGCTTTGTTTCTAGCAAAAACCCAAACAACCCAGCTCCAGTGGTTGTTCTTGTTCAAAAACTGTACCAGCTGCAGCTATTCTGAGCAGCAGAGATCAGCATGCCTAAAATGACAACTTCTTTTTCTTACCTAACACTATTTTCAGCCTCGCTTTTTTCCACAAACTGCTATAACTGTTCTCATGAGACTGAATGTTGGTTTGCTGGTAATTATGGTTCTGCTGACCATGACCATGTTCCACCATTTGGGGCCCACTGAGACAGACAGCAAAGCAGTTCAAAAGGCTGACAGGAACTTACACTATATACACAACTACTTTTGCACCTACTGCTGTTTTTCAGCAGCAGTCCTGCTGTTTCTCATGAATTAGCTTTTCAAAATGCATTTTATTGATGTTTCAAAGGAATGTTGGAAGTATTTAATTTCATAATCAGAAAGCAAATCGCAAGAAAGTCACAATTTGCTGGAACAATTAGAGTTGGGAAGCAGAAGAATATATTCCTATGGAGTTCTGGCCATATCTACAGTTTGGCTCAATCCCTATGTTCTGTATTTGTGTACACTACCTTTATGAGAGGTTTCCAGGAGAGGTCTAAATTCTTATGAGCATCTCGAACATCAGGGGGAATATTAAATCTTTTCTCCTCACTTACTTTCTCAGATAAAGATTTTTCATCTTGTTTAATGGCTGGAATATCCCAAAATAATATTGAGCTGCAAAATAATTGAATAATGTATATTGTATAGTGTTTTGTTTCGAAGTTACATGCAATTTTCCTTACATTTTAAAGCTTGGGGGTTTTTTAACCTTTCATCTTCAAACCTTATATTACAAGAGAGGCTCTGAAAATCACACAAATGCTAGATATTAATTGCTTCTTTTGTAAATGATGAAATACATTTCTTTATGCATAATTTCATCAGTTAATTATACCAAAGCAGCTAGTTAGTATTCATACAGTTTGCTTATGGACAGTTACTGGGTGAACTTAGTGGCACTGTCTGGGTGAAATTCCTGGAGGCTGATAAAACTGGATAGAATTGTGTAGCAGGTAATCTAGCAATCCAAATCAAAGATCAGTCCCAATTTTTGTGTGTACCAATTTATTTGCTGACAGTCAAGGCAAATGGTTCCACTCATTTGTGTCTGTCATCTTATTGGAGTTTTCAGCCCTCTGTTCCTCTTGCTCTACTCTGGACCTTCATTCACAGATTTGATATAGCCAATGATAACTCTCCTCATTGCTGATACCACTTTCCCTTTTCTAACAGGAGTTGCTCAGGAACCTGTGCTTTTCAAGTATGACACTACAGTGACTTCCCTGTTCTTCACTGCAGGTAAATACTTTCCATTTGGAACCCTGGTGGGTGAGTAGCTGCAATAATTTATTTTATGTGTATTACTTGCATTACACTGCAAACTTATTAAGAACTGTATCTGCACTCTTCCTTCTCATTTAATACTTCAAAATCTCTGTTATTTGATTAGGGAAATAACTTTGCATTATTGCCGTTATGCCTGTTATTACGGCTTATCCCGGTAATCAGTCGAAGACGCAGAAATAATGAGAGCCGGAGTTCGGGCTGTGTTCAGAGCAAGGGCGGAAAGGGGGGAAACCCCTTTCGTTTAATTCTTATATACACTTTTAGAAATCACAGATCATTGGAGAAAGTTAACACTTCCGTCTCTAACTATATTGGTTACAAGAAGTGTCCGTCAAAAGGATCTGTGTCCATGGGAAAGGAATGTAAAAAGATAATTTTTACAACAACATAGCTATGTTTACAGAAATCGTCCTTGAGACTGTCTAACAGAGAAAACTAGCTATTTTACAGTGAAAAATGGGCAACATTGCATCATTATAAAATTTATAATCAGCTCTCTGTGATGCTCCCTTTGATGTAACAAATATATGATTGAGCCTAGCCATACAGCCTTGAAGTCTTAAACCTTTTGACATCATGAAAGCTATACATTTATTTCCACTTTTTGCATTCTGCCCCCTTGCCAGTCTTTCTCACAGGATAATAATATAACTATCTTACTATTCAGTCCACAAAAGAGGAGATTGATACAAAGCAATTTTGCCAGCTAAGTCTCCAAATTTAACTATAGTTTACAGTATTTCTATGGCCTCAGAATCTTTTAACAGCTTTCTGTGCATGTTATGTAATCAAATGTAATTCTGGAGGTGTGGCTTTCCAGGCTAAATGCATGTGTGATCAACACTCTTTTGAAGGTGGTATACACAGAATATAAACGTATATATGCAAGGTTTTCCACTTAATAAACCCCTAATGCCACTGCTGTAAAGGGTTTAACTGGGCAAGAATGCAAAGTGCTTGTCTTCTGCATACAGAATTTCAGCTACTCAGGATATGCTGGTAGGAATCCAGAAATGTGCTAGTTAAATCATGGATTATGCTTCATAAAGTTTTCCAAAGGAAACCGGAAGACATCTTGTAGAGTATGTGTTGTACACACCAATCAGGGGAGCAGGTTACAAGCTGCAGGTAATTTTCATCTATATTTTCAGAAGTACCACTCTTTTGGTTGTCCTGAAAATGACAGTAGTAATTATTACAGGGGAAGAAGATGGTGAAAGACAAAAATCACACTGATATGTAAGTACTTCAACACATAAAACAGGCTGCTAGAAATTAAGTCATTGTTTCTGCTTGTGTAAGGTTTGAAAATCAGGACTTATTAATTTGCATTTATAAAGTCAAGCTATTTTACGAATATACTTCAAGTCAATTGATACCAGCTTTGCCTGCTACACACCTAAAATTCTAAATTAACTTAGCAGGATAAATATTCACAGGTACCACTGCAAGTCAGGCCCTCCTTAGTTTGCCATGCTTGTAACTTCTTTTATGCAGCTTAACCAAAGAGCTAATAATTGAGAAATTTATCTCCAACAGTTCAGTGTAATGGGACTGATATGTCTTTGCCAAGTTTATGCCATGGGTCATCTATCTTAAATTATCACTTGGCTAGACCTCCCTGTGGGATCGCAGTGGTGCCTTCAAATGTTAATTATTAATAGTTTAGTTTGTGTGTGTGGAGTTCTGCAGGTTTTATACTACTTATCATTTACCAAGTAGTTATTGGTTTATAGCAAATTAATTTTAATTACAGAGGAAAATAAAGGAAAAGTGTCAGGGGTAACAAGTGATTATAGGCCAATCAAGTGTAATTTCCAGTATATGAAAAAAAAATATATTGTGGCTAAAACTGTACTTATCAAATACGTGGCAAAATTTCAGCTACATTATTTGGGGGGGGGGGGGGGGAGGAAAAATGGTCNGGGGGGGGTGGTGTCTGCAAATTAGGCCTACTCTGATTTTCATTAATGAGTTTGTCTACCTGGAGTCACAATGGTAGTCTTGCAACTAGGCGAAGCTGAATTAGGTCTTGGATATAACTTTGAATAATTTTTCATTAATATGTAATCATAAAACTGCTGATTTTAGGAACTGTGCCATAAAAACTGCTAAGCTGACACACATTTCATGTTTATGTAACAAAAAGTACATCCCAGTACATGTTGTTAATACTGACCAAGTGACTCCTTTGTCAGTGTTATTTATTAAGCATGGGCTTCCTGTATCTGTTATCCCAGATGAACACAAAAACAGCTTTCTGAGCCTAAACTTTGACTAAAAAAACCCCACCCAAACAACAAAAACCACAACAATGTTCTTCTATCCAGTCCCTTTCTTCATGCTTTACATCTGGTACCAATTAGTATCCATGACTATTACTATATAAAATAATAACGAACAGTGGTATCAGCTTTCTTTCTATGATATATGTGTGCCCTTTTCCTCAGTTTTCTGGTAATGTCACTAAGGACTGTCGTATCTGTGAAGTTTTAATTTTTTTTTTAAAAATGTATTGATATGTAATTTCCATAAACATTTTAAAGATGTATTTCAGTTTTCTTCCTCTTGGCCTGTTTTTCCACTTTCATTATTTTGCCTTTGAATACATTTGCATTTCAAATTAATTTAGCAACCATTTGAAATATTTGATAGTAAATCAGCATCCAGTATTCCTGTTGGATCCTTTAACTACATAGACCCTTCATACTTTGAAGTTTTAAAACCATCACAGAAAAAGTAAACTTTGAGTACACACGCAGCATCTAGAAAAATTAAGGTAACTACAGTAACACCATTCTTGAGTATCCAGATGTTTAGGTAATTGAAGTTATATTTTGGAATTCTTAGTGACAGACTAGATTGCTCATAGTAGAAATTCAATACACTTTATATAGGGAAGGCTTACTATAATTTTGAATTATAATTTTCTGTAAAGTTACAGAATTTTTTTCCATTATGAGCAGATTCATACCATACTGAGAACCCAGCACAGTAGTAAACCACAGGACAAGAAGCATCAGATTATTAATATTTACTAAATGTACTGAGAAATAATGAATACAATAATTACTCTTTAGTATTTTCTCTTGAGTTTACACCAGGATTTCTGAGGTAGTAGATTAGAAAAGCAATAAAAAGAAGAAAAGTGAATTTTTAAACTCACCTCCAAATGACCTGGCAGCCAATGTATATCTGTTACTGGCTTTTTATGGCTGTATGGGCTGGAAGAGACTGCACAGTGTGGCACTAGAGGTGGCTCTGTGCTACTCTGCTGGACTTGCGTAAGTGATGGCTAGAAATGTTTTAAGAAGAGAGATCTTAGTGCATTTACAAAATGAAATAGTAAGTCTATCAAAAAAAGAAAAGTTACTTTGCATTCTGTTAATACTTCTTCACGTATTTCAGAGCAGTTTATAGAACTTTCTAGGGATCTAATGCCTTCCATTTGGGGAAAAAAAACAAACCAGAAAGCATCAAAACAGGCCTTTGGATATGAAGCTCTAAAAAGAATTCCAACAGGCACACACACATCATTACTGTCTCCTCTGCTCTTAGGTATTTCTTCTTTATCCTCTTTATTGTCTTCTTCCACTGAAATCTTCTCATCTTCTAAGCTACCTTTTCTCTGTCCATAAATATCCAGAATACTTTTCAGTATTGTATTCAGTAACAAACACTACCTGCCTTCAATAGGCTTTGTAAGGCAAGAGTGGAGGGTGTGTTGGTGCCCATTGAGGAACAGACTCAAATGCAGTAAACCTATTAAAATGTACTAACCAGGTAGAAATTATGTTGTGATAATTATGATAATGGTTTAATTTCATGAGCTCATCAGGTTTCTTATCCTTTCTAGTGTTTCATTGCAAAGATTACCTACTCCTCTCTTTTGAGTGAGACTACCTTCCCCCATTTTTCCTCCACAGACATACAGATATACTGCAATATACTCACACAGAATAATTTACCATATTGACAGCTGTTATCTCAATTTCATAGAATCATAGAATGTTAAGAGGTTGGAATGGACCTTACAGATCATTTAGTCTCAGCCCCCCAGCCATGGACAGGGAACCTCCCACTAGGCCAGGTTGCTCAAGGCCTGATCCAAGCTGGCTTTGAACACTGTCAGGGTTGGGGCATCCACAACATCCCTGGGCAACCTGTGCCAGTGTCTCACCACCCTGAGAGTAAAGAATTTCTTCCTAATATCTAACCTAAACTTCCAGTCTTTTAATTTGTACCCATTACTCCTTGTCCTGTTACTGCAGTGCCTAACCAAGAGTCCCTCTCTGGCTTCCCTGTAAGTCCCTTTCAGATAATGGAAGGTTGCTATGAGGCCTTCATGCAACCTTCTCTTTTCCAGGCTGAACAGCCCCAACTTTCTCAGTCTGCCTTGGTAGGGAAGGTGTTCCAGTCCCCTCATCAACTTTGTGGCCCTTCTTTGGACTTGCTCCAACAGTTCCATGTCCTTCTTTTGTTGGGGGCACCAGAGCTGGACACAGTACTCCAGGGTAGGGTCTCACAAGAGCAGAGTAGAGGAGCAGAATCCCCTCCCTTGCCCTGATGGCCACAGGACACAATTGGGTTTCTGGGCTGCCAGTGCACACTGCTGGGGAGCCCCCTGTACACCACCCCCAACCATCACCCCTGAATTACCTCAGTCACCTCTGCTGGGGCCACTGCTGCCTCGCCCTCTGACGAGTCAATGATTTCATCAGCAACAGGTTTTGCATTTGGCAGTTTTTCTTCATGTTCAGAAATATCCCACAGTATAACCTATGATGAGAAATGAGTATATTACAAATTATTTCAACCCATGTATTAATACGCATTTTTTTTCAAATCATGGAAGTTTGGGAAAAAATAAGAAATTCACTCTCTGCACTAGAATTTCTGAAGTCTTGAAAGTATTTTCTCTGTAGTCTGATGCAGTCAGTTGAAAAGTCACACTTGTCTCAGAAAAAGTCTTTACAACTTGACCTATTTATCAATACTACAAAGAAGCATCGTACAGTAAAGGCTCAGCTCTGGAATAACCAGACATAGCTTCAGTCTGAGTTAAGAGAGCTTCAAGACTGTGACATCTGTCTTCTGTCTCTGTGTGTTACTATTGATGTTGAGTACATCTCTTCACCCTTATTTTTATACTGGAAGAAAATACAGAAATATGCAATTTTATTTTTAAATGGCGAAAAACCTGTCCATTGGCACAGCCACCAGCAATGACATTTGGATCACTTGGTCTGAACTGAAAGCAGTAAATGTCTTCAGGAGCCTTCAATATCAACTAGAGAGAAGAAAAACAAGATAGTTGAGAAATGCAGTCACACCATTTTTTGTTCTCATGTTATTTAAATGCTTGGCATATTTAAAAGTCTTGATTAAATACCTGGGGGCAGATAGGGTCCAAAAGACTCCAAAAAAGTATAACTGACTGGTGTAGCAATGATTTGTTAGAAAGGTTGACCTGCTCTTCATTAGAAAGCTGCTCTCTTCCTGACAGTGCTATAACCCCTGAGTGAAAGAGAAAATTAATTATCTCTAAAGAAACAATTTTAGTTTCAACACATTGATAATTATTCTAAATGACTTATATTTATACCTTCTGAATACAGTGGGGAAAAAAAGCAGGAAAGAACCCTCAAACAAACCAACCATGTATTTCTTTTTTTCAGATCAGCTCTGAGGAGACTATTTTTGTTACTTAACAGTAAGTTATTTAACAATGAGTCATAGAACCTAAGCATTGGGATAAAACTCCTTTTTTTGCTACTGCTCCTCTGTGGTGTAATACTGCACCTGAAATATGTGACAGGCATATAGTCCTGGCCGCCCACCATGAAATCAAATCTTTGCTAGCCCAATTAATTTTCTACACAGGCTGCAGTGTTGGCTACTATTATGCTGTGCAGCTGGGGCATTTATATAGAATTTAATTGTGCCTTTCAGTCTGACTGTGCAGAGCAATACTCCACAGCAGGGAGCAGGAGGTGACATTTAGTATGTCTTGTGATGCTCCCTGGCCCTCAGCAGAGCCGTGCCCCATTGTGGCTGCAACTTTCCTCCCAAGTACTGGGCGTGCTGCAAGAGCCAGGCAAGGGCACAAGCACAAAGGTATGCAGAGCCATCCAAAGAGCCTGGCACAGTTTCAACCCTGCTTAAATGAGCCTCATGGGGGGAAATTTCTCTTTCCTGTTATCTCCACTTATACATTAGTATGAAGGATTTTGCATGGCCTGTATGAATTCTACGAAGAATTTGTCTGTCTCGTTTTTCATTTTGTCTCAAATTGGCAATTCAGACAGGGATACTAAATCGGTTGTGATTAGTTTTTAAATTTGAAAGCTGATAATTTTATGAAAGATGCATGTTTTATAGCTGCCATATAATAACCATCAATGAAGACTCAAATCACTACTTACCATAAATGGTTGGATGCCAGCAAACACAGCTAATGATTCTGTTCTTGAGATACTGCACATCTGTAAACGATTGATATGCTTTAAGATAAACATCTGGCTTGCCACCAGAACTGGTTTTGTCTTCTGCTAGGGCCTTCCAGTCATCAAAAAAAACATCCATAATTTCATTTTGCTGCAATGCAATTTCCATTCTGTTTTGTAAAAAGAAAGTTAACACTTCAACAATTCAGATGTGACTACTCAATAGTAGAATCACAAATATTTCTCTAAAGAGACAGCTCTTGTTTTACACGAAATTATAATCCCCTTAGTTAAAAAATCAAGTATTAATTCCTCTGTGATGCATCACTGCAAGGAATCCCTCTTCTGTTTAAAAATAGAAATAGCTACTGTACCAAGAATTTAACTCTAGTTCTGTGTGTACCAAGTACAGTGCAATTGTCCAACTCTTGTGCAAAAAGTGTTGTTCAGTAGGACTTGTCCTACTTAATGGGACATGGCTAAGGGCACAGTCATGGGTAGGACAGCATCTTTGCTCACTGCATCACCCTCAGCTTGAGTGAGCAGTGTTTGAAAGATCAGCTTTGCAGTTTGATTGAAAAGATGTATCAGTATCAACTTTAGCAGTTCTAATACCTATTTAAACCAACATCCACATTTATATGGCATAGACATCATGTTAATTTTCATAGAAACAAGTATTGAGTCAATATTTGTTAACATTATAATAATAAACAAGGGCAAAAAGGTATGTAGAAACAAAAAATAAAATTGATATTTGACCAGACCAATGGTCCATTCAGACAAGAGTAATTGCTTGTATTCTGTGTTATTTCAGGGCGTCTTTAAGTGTATTGATGCAATAATTTTACCTTAAAAGTGCTGCTGTAAGAAATTCTTTCAGCCCCTCAGATGACAGACTCTCTGCTTTCTCTTCATTTGTCAACTGTCTAGGACAATACTGTGTGGCTGCATTTTTTGGAAAGGTCCTACCCAATTGAAATAAATTTGAATGAAAGTACATAAAACATTTCAAACCCATGTAACGTGTAAAATTAAAAATTAAATATATCGTTTTTCTAGAATTTTTTAGAAAAGAGCTAAAGAAGATGCAAACAGAGCATCTAATTTTGTTCTGTTAATCAGTTTGTAACTGAGTAACTCCAGAATTTTAGTTGAGATAAGCAACAGTGCATAGCTTAATAAATAAGCTGATAAATATTTTCTAATGCTTACCATTTTGTCTGAGTACTAGTTTCTCTCACTTTTGGAACCGTTTGCACCCCCACATCTCTTTCAAGTATTTGAATACTGAAAGTTTTGTCTTCATAGGATGTGCATTCAGCATAACTGTCTTTTTCATGTGAGGCATTCTTATCAGAAAATGTAATTGGTGCACCAAACTTCCTGCGTTCTCGAGAAACCTTGTACTTAATCTGGAAAAGAAACATTTCTGTGGTTAGCAGAAGAAAAATTTTTTTGAAAGTTCGTTCTGTAAAATGGCAGCATTAATATAATTATAGAATGAGTTCTATTAACAACTTCTGTGCTGATCTTACTCATATTTCTGGATTTTGAAATTCTGAAGTACTCTTGTTAATAACCTACATATGAAATAGAAGACAGGTTTGGATTTGTAAAACAAGAAGTTGCAACATTTTTGGATTACTCCTAGTAGGATAAGAGAATGAAATTTTCTAATCAATGCAATATCGAAACTGCACATTTAATTAAAGGATTGATTTGCAGGAAGCTTTATGTAATACTGACTTAGGCTTCCAAGACCTAACTTTTCAGCCCTGCTCTCTTAGTGAAAACAATCAAAATTTAGCCTGTCTTCTCTGAACAGAGATTTAGGTATTCAGTAAAAATCACTCATGGACAGTTAGATGCTTGGAGATGCTGCACACATCACAAGTTAGGTGACAGCTGTGAGTGCATCTACTTTTTGGACAAGAGTTTTCTCAATATAATCTTTAGATGTAATTAATCAAATATGTCCTTCTGTGAAGTCAGCTTGTAGTACCTGTAAACACTTAAAAAGTGTTGCATGCTACTTAAATGGCATCCATATAAAAAACCAGGGTTCACTGAGCTTCATGGAAATAGAGCAATGACTCAAATTGTAACCTGGCCATATTGTAAATTGAGCAAAAAGTGCCAGAGGTACCAACGATCAAAGATGATCAGGGCTTTTCAACTTACACCTTAAAAGTAATGTCCAGTGCAGCCTCACATGCCTTATTTGCAGGACTTAAAGAGAACAGAATTTAAAAAGAAAGTTTTTGCAGCACCTCCAGCCTTTGCTAGAAGTTTAACTATTTCTCTGTTTCTCTTTCTTTGTTAGTTTTCTTGAAAGACCTCAAGCAGAACTAGGATTGCAGCTTCCAGTTTCCTGACTTTTTTTTTAAGGAACTTAAAATAATTTAAGGGGTTTATATTTATTCGATTGACTAACATCTGTTGATTCTGACCTTTGTATCAGTGTCTTTAACAGATTCTTCTTCAACTTCCTTTTCACTGCCAAGAGAAACCCAAGGCTTGCGGACAAGAGAATGGACTTCCAGTGTTTCCTCTCTGTTTTCTTCTTTTTCTTCTCTTTCTTTTGCAGTTTCTGACTGCTGTGATATCAACTAGAAAGAAATGGTACTTTTTCAACAACTTGTTACTGAAATGTAAGTATGAACTCAGTTTTCACTCTTGATTCTTTACTTCTGTCTCAGTGCAGTGAATCTGGGTGTACTGTGCCCCTGGGTAGGGCTGGGTTAGGTCCCATTCATTTGTGAGTTACAATTTTCCAATATAAGTTACATATTTCATATTTTACTTCTAAAAAGAGACAGTAATATTGAAAGCAAATAATTTTATACAAAAAGGATTTATAGTGAGTTTTTACATTAAGCCCTTCTGCCTGGAACTGCAGTTTACTTTTCTTAATTGTTGCTTCTCCTGATTCCCTGGTGCTGGATGGCAATCTCATGTTGAAAAATCATATAATCTTTCTATAAACATTCTCCTACAGTGCAATGCACAAGTTCTATTTATCTAGAGCTATTTAGAACTCAATAACTTTTCAATGTATGATTTGAAGAATATATCCATAGATATTGTGAAAAATAACTGTAATATTTCTTTGAAGACACCCAGTATATTATTTTTTTATTTTTATGTGTGAGGAATCAGGGTATTGGCAGAGAAAATTAATGCTTATGATAAAGATGCAGCAATGGGGGTTATACTGGCCCTCTGAAGTAAAATACAAAAATTTAATTCAGCCCTTCTCAGTATAAAATAAATTTTTACAATGATACCATATTTTTCCATGATCAGCTTAACCATTAGAGAAATATCAGATACTTAACGATACCATTCCTGACATTTACGTTTGAGACTAGATTCTGAAATATTCATAGACAGAACAATGCTGTAGTATAGTTGGATTTTACCTTTATAAGGTTTTCCTTGGCTTCCTCAGAAGCAACAATGTAAAAGTTCTGTCCATACTGGAACTTTGGATCAAACACTACCAAAAGTTCTTCCCCTGGATATTCCTATTTAGATTTTTAAAATTTAGATTTAAAAAATTAGTGGAAAACTGAAAACAAATAATATTCAAAACAAATATGAGGTTGTTACTGGAAAAGCTACCACTAGTGTAAATTTAATATCTCAGGTTAATTTTCTGTTCTTAACTGAGAATTTCATGTGCTAATTGAAAAAAAGAGATAGGGTTTATTTTGTAATAAAAATAAGTCTGGGAAAAAACTAACCTTTCATACAGAGAATTAAACAGAAAAGAAACTCTTTTAATGATTCTCAGTAAATAGCCCATGAATTAGGGGAAGCCAAATATATGAAGCTCTGTTAGTTCACAGAATCAAAATTAATAGTAGCTATGTTACTTTTAGCATATTTTCAATCTAAAGTTAGTAAAAAAAAAAAAAGCATGACAACTCCTGAGAAACTTGGAGTCAAAAATGGTCCATGACCTATTCAGCTATTAGGGCATTCAGCATTCAGATATTACAGCATTAGTGTATTTACAGAGTCAAACAAGAACAGACCCTTTCTTTAAACAAATACACACTCCGAGAGCATCAAGTCTTGACGTGAGAATTAAATAAGCTACCTACTAGGACAACTTTTTTGATAAGGTGGAAATCAGAACTGTTAGCTCTTGTTTTCAGGTCCTGAATGATGTCCTCTTTTTTAATACATTTGAAACAATTTTCTTCCGTGACATCTTTGTCAGCTCGGCACTTAAAAATTTCTTGTGTCTTTGTAGTCAAAGCTAAAGGAAAGATCTCTGGGTGGCCTAAGAAAGAAAGCAAAATTGTTTGATAAACAACTTCAGAGTGTTGTTTAAACATACACATATATTTTGATATGTCTTTGCTATTTCTAGAATGCCTTTGACTCTCTCAGCTTTGTTTTTGGTGTTTTGGAAGGCATGAAATACAAATTATATTACATTTTACTAATCTTTGAAAAACACTCTATCCAACATTTTGCACTTAATGAATATGATTTTCCTGGTATGAGGTTTTTTTCTTTTTCTTCTTGATCAACAGGTTAAGAACTTTAGTTAAAAATCGTTAATGGACTGATTTTAATACATTAAGGACAACAATGCATGGTTCTGATTTAAGAAAGCCTTTGAATAAATATACTTCCTTCACTGTAGTGCAGTACCATATTAAGCCAAAATTTAATCTAGATGAGGCTTCTCCCAAAGAAGGATGCTTTTCTCATTTTGGACTTTCATCTTGCTCCCATTGAGTATGGAGTGCAGTAGAGTCTATTTCTCACTAATCAAGTGAGACTAAAGCAAGGTCACTGAGATTAAAGTCAGATATTTATTTTCAGCTTTACTGGAGAATATATAGCTGTTGTTTTCTACACACATGATCTCAGTTAGGTTAATTCCTATTAATTCAGAACAAGGTATCTCTTACCCTAGCTCTAGCACTGAGATCTGCAGTGGTTTAGGTGAGGCTGGATGCTGTTGGGTGCCCTGTGTTTTGCAAGCACTCAATCTGAAGATAACATACATTGCTTCTTATGGAGTGTGTCAGCTGTATGTATGTAAGGCAATGTATGTAATGCTGGGTTTTCCCATGTTACATGTTCTGTCTCCCAGCTTACATTGCAGCTGTAAATGGTTCAGATCACTCCAGGCCCAGCTAGTTGAATGCTGCCCCTGAGACTCCTCCTTTGCTATACTGTCCTGCCAGCAGACTCATGCTCTGTCTCAGCTGCCCTAGTAAGAGCATTCCTCATGAAGGCCACTCTATTTCTTCCAGAGAAGGCTAGCAGATATTAATCTTTTTGGTGAACTGGAAACTAAAAGACTTAGGGACATGTAGATTATGTACTGTTTTTAAGTACTGAAATGGTCTGGCTGTTATGATAATAGCTGATACTTTCTATCTTCTTTGTTTCATTCTCTTTTCTTAGTTTCAGTTCCTTAGTGTTTTATCTTAATTCCCAGCACCTCTGGGGCTTTTCCTCTGTGCATGCCTTGAAGAGAAGTTGACATCCCCACAGTGATGGTTGTGACCAGCTGTGTCAGTGTGTTTGAGAAGTCATCTCTCATCCAAGCCAACAAGGACTGACAAAATTATAAATCCTCCTTAATCTCTGCATAATCCTATCACATAATACATTATGTTTGATGAATCTGACATTTATCCTTTAAAATCTTTCCGTGCTACTACTCCACTGCATCTGCTGTACCATAGTCATCACTAAAATTAATGGCATGCATGATGTTTCTGGTGCATGCTGCCCTATGCCACGTGTGGATTACTCAGTGTTCACTGGTCATTTCATAGCACACACAACCTCTTTGTGGCATGCACGGTCCGGTAGTTCACTTTCATCACAAGCTGTAATTAATATTGCATGATTTTTCCTTTTTCATATCCTAAGAGATTTCCAGGACTTCTGTGTGGATGCTTCCAAGAAATACAAAATCATAGGGATGTTGACTGGGATAGATCTCTGAGGCATCTGGTCCAAACTCACTATTGGTAACACCAGACCTCAAAAATCCCAACCAGGAGTAATGGTTGTTTTTTCAAGATATTTTATGTTATTTTTAAAATGCTGAATCATGTACACAGCCTTGTGCACAAAGGTTAATGCTAAAAAAGCCCTTTTAAAGAGCTGGCTTCATTGTCAAATGGAACAATACAAGGATGCATTAAAGTTAAGCAAAAATACAATAGACGTGTCTATGAGAGGAAACTATGAGAGTAAGACAGATACTCTAAGTATATCTTCTTCAATGCTGTATTGCTATAAGTCCAAGTTAAAAACAAAGTAATGACCAGAATTAAAATGTGTACACCTTTCAGTTTAAAAAAGCTACCATTCTGTATTATAGAATATTATTTTTAGCAGAATCTATAATATAAGGAGCTGATACTGGAATTCTTGTATTATAAACATTTCTACTGAATGCTCTTTTCGAGTAAAAAGTGTGTAACAGCTGATCATAGGCTTCACATTGCTTTTCTAATAGTGAATTGTACTTGTGTAATTTTTTACAGTCAGAGCAGCAGCTCTTAGTGTAGAGTGTAAGAGTGCAGCTTTTAGTGTAAGAGTCAGCAGCTCTTAGTGCTACAAGAACTTCACAAAGGACCAAGAAACTCTAGGGAGAAGTAAAGAACACTTGCAGGTCTAAGGAGTGTGTGCATGCAGTTTAAGTCTTGCACAGACAGTGTCTGCTTACACCAGTGTTATTATCCTGCTTTTAGGAACAGGTTCCTAGCAGTAGTTTTGCTGTTAGAGCTCTAACCTGATTTGCCAGTAGGTGGAGGTACAATTCCCTCTTACTGACTAAGTCTCTCCTGGAACACTGAAAATACAATTTTTTAAAGTAACACTTTAATCATCTGAAGGATCTGTTTTTGTGCATTTTCATTAACTGCATTAACTTAGCCATTCAGTGATGCTAATCAGAGAATAATTTTCACTTCCACTCATGTGCTTACAGTATTGTGCAGAAAAACTAGTGATTCACAATTTCTTTTAAAGTTACCTACCTAGTTTGTGTATTCCTTGTTTGCCACACTGTCTTAGCTTTTAACAATAAAACCTATGCTGTTACAAGCCAATTAAAAAGATAACCCTTTGGGCTGTTCCTGTAAACCATATATTTTACATTGACATCAATTTAAGTTATACCTGAGGAATAATTGCACAAATCAGGTGAGAAGAAAAATCCAACCAGAAATATGGAAAATAAAAAAACATTGAAAAGAATTTGTTGTCTAAGAAAACAGAATATATTTAAATTCAGTTAATTGCATATTTTTAGCCCTTAACTATGTCCATGCTTAAACCTGAACTTCTCTTGCACATAAGCCAAATTGTGACTTTTAAATGGTGAATTTTTTCCCCTGCAAAACAAAAGATGCTGAGCAGTGTCTATTGTTATCTATGATTAAAAACCACAAGGGATACACTAAAATAATCTTCTAACAAAATTTAATAATGATTTGACAAAAGTCTAAGATTAAAAAGATAATAAAAATATTTAATGTTTTTATTTCAATTGCTGAACTATTTCTAAATGCAAAGGTATTGCCCTCTATAATTGTGTTGTGATGCTTTTTATTTCCCCTGATCTCAACTCCTCTCAACTCAAGATAAAAACCTCTTCTACAAACCCATAGCTGTTTCCTGCTGCACTGCCTGCTACTGAGAGAGCTACTGTAGTCACTGGGATAGCTGCATTTCTTCATAGTTTCTAACCTTTCTCATTCATAAAAAAGAAATAAATCCTTTTTATTCTCTGCCATTAATAACACTGAAACTTCAAAATACTTTGAATGTTACAGAACTACTACTTTAAAGCTCAGTCATCATAGCACTTACCTATACTGGCCATGGAAAGATCACCTTCATCTTTTTTACCTGAAATATAATGACATGATGGTATGAGTAATGGTGGTTACAAAACCATAGCAAGTAATTGTACCTCTCTCAGTTATTTATATAAAATAGCATATTCTAACTTATCTCATTTTTTTTAATGCATGGGGCCAAAATAATTAAGGTAGATCCCATATGAGACCAGATTGCTGCTTGCTTAATTGCTGCTGTACCTTACATACCAAGCTCTGTTCCTTTTCCTTTGGAGGATTCCTTAGCTTTGTTTTTACCTTTTTGTTTCTTTGCTGATGTTTTCGAACCTTTCAAGGTGGTCTTGCTGGATTTGGGATTTTTGGACATTTTTTCAGATTTCTCTAGAGAAAGATACGTATCATCAATAATTTTAAACAGACAACAGAATGTACCATGTATGAGTGAAAATTTGGTCCATGACTTTATGTAACTTACCATTATAGTAATATTTTCATATGCTGCTAAAGGTACGTTTCATAACTTTAAAATAATAAGCTGTGTTTTCATATCACATGTAATAGACGGAAAGATATCTTCTGTCCAGGATGATTAAAAATGAACATTGATTATCCAAAACAGTGAAAGGTTAAATTAGGACAGGGGTTTCCCTTACTGAAAGCTAAGGACCTGAGCTAAAGTGGGAACAGCATGGATGAAAATTCACCAGTTATAAATGTTTGTCCCAATGCTCTTAAGTGTGAATCATTATTCAGCTGCACAAAGCATTTCTATTTCCAGTTCATTTTTCAGTGTAGCTTTGTGGAGGACAAACTCAGAAAGAAGATGTACATAATTAAATGCAGCAACCACGCAGCAGGAGATGATATTGCATAGAAGGCTACTCCTGTTTCATTTACTCTTCTTCATTTACTCCCAATATCTAGCAAAAGGCTTAGAAGAGCAGAGCAGGGAAGGCTCGGGTCCATGGCACGAAGCGCGGTTCAGCCTGCCCTCGGCTCGCACTGCACAGCACCATGGTGTGGGAGGCGCTCCCAGGGCAGCCGATGGAACAGCTCCACCGGGACAGCCCCAATTCTCTTACAAGTACTGAAAATCGTTTAATGTTTTATTGAAGAGCCAGAGGCGTTCACACGGGATGAGGACAATGGGGCTCTCACTTTGTTTGTGTCCTCCCTCTTCTATGTTCACACTTTTTAAGACTGTAAACTGACCGGGAGAGGAACCACTTTTTAAAGGTCTACAAAGCACCTACAGTATCTGGGTGCTGCTACAACTTTAACACTAACAAGAGGAAAGTGGATGCACTTATAGGACAGAAAGAGATGGCACCTTCAAGGACACTGGCATGACATAACTATTTCTGATGATCTCTTACAGGAGCCACAGCCTGTCTGCCTGTGCACGTGAACAGCACATTTACTGTCAAAATGCTTAAGGTGAAAAGGTGAGTTTATAAAATAAATGTTCTATCTTGAGAGTTTCCTTATGAACGGCCTAAAATAGTGTGAGTGCTAAAACAAACACGCTGTGCATCTGCAATTTCTGTAGCTTGCCCAGACTGAGACACAGTTTTACTGTTTGGTAACACAGCTCTCAAATACTCCAGAAGCAAGCAATATAGTCTTAGCCTCTGATCTGAATTTTAGTTTGGAGATGGCCACTGATGGCAAGATACAGGTCATGGATTATAGCCTGATGGTATAGTCTGGGTTTGGGGTATATGTTGACCTCCCATGAAGTAAAGATAAATTTACTTGTTGACTTCAACAGGAGCAGAATCTGATACTCTTATTACAGTTATGCATTTTTCTTTTCCAGTCCAATCAACATAGAAAAATATACTCTATAAATCCTCAGTCTCTTTTCTGTATCGTTCTGGATGTTGCAGATCACAGGTGACAAGCTGCATCAATGACATAAGTTATTGTCTTTCTCTATTGTTTAATCTCTCTTGATTATGGCAAATGCAGTCCCCTTCATTAATCTTTTTGAAGAACTGTACCAATTTAATCTTCTGCATCTTCCAAAAAGCAATGATGATACCAATGCAAAGAAAATTAGTGTTTCAGAATTCTGAAACTTCTGCTGTGCATGGGATGAGGTTTTTAAAAACCCCAAAAATTACATATAATGAATCTAAGGAGTAAGAAGTTTTTTATGCCCTCATTCTCAGTCTTTTTGTCAAATATGGGAATAGAAACATTGTAAATGTAATTCTATGTAACATTCAATATATTTTCATATATATATTTTTATACATATATATTTTCATATATATTTATAGTCTTTCAAAGGAGCCTGTATGATATGCTTAGCTCATAGTTTTGAAACACTTAGGCCTACCTCACTTAGAGTGCCCGTCAATTCAGATGGTTAAAAGAGATTAATTTTCCCTTATTTAAAAAAGAAAAAAAACACAAAGCTGTTTCTTATCTATCTCCTTGTATATTTTACATATAAAAATTGTGACCCATTTTGTAAATGGATTCTGTGACTATTCTAATTTGAAACCAGCCTTTATGCCTCTGTATAAGAGAGACACCCTCTAGGATAGGAGGTGAGGCCAGCTGTTTTAGAAGTTAGTTGAGGGACAATATGAACTATCTCATATATATTCCAGTCACAGTGTCTTGCTTCACCATTTCATAATTATACACTGCAACAAAGCTAGTCTGGAAATTCTGAGTGAGTTCATCTGAGTATCCTAAACTCTAAGTCACATGAATGGAGGAAATACTGAGAAGGCTGAGATAAGTCACATGCCTATGTTTAGTAAAACAACTCACAAATAAAAACATTTTCTTTCAACTGATTTCAAGTATATTTCACCTATAAAAACAGTTAAAACTCTTGAAAATGGTCTCCCAGTAATCAGTTGCGCCTCCTTCACTGAAAGGATGAGGTGGAGAGGTACATGCAGCACTCCACAGATAAGGGCAGTGGTGGGGAAGCTGGTGTCACTGACTGGTGCATGTATTTGTGGATGTTAACACAAAATAACCCCTGTTTCAGGGTTGCAGATGAACGCAGCAGTCAGTGGGACTGCTCGTGGTTCCTTCTGGGATGCACAGGACCTCCCCAGCTGGAAAGCAGATAGAAAAGTACAAACTGCTTATCTTCTTTTACAATGTCCCTAACACCATGTCCCCCCTGCCCATTTGTCATCCTGTGGGCATATGATTGTCAGTGGTTAGGAAACATGTAAAGCCTCCAGAGAAAGTGAAGGCAGAGCTTCTAGAAACTTCTTTGGAAGCATAATCAGGCCCACAGCCATTTACAAAGCATATATGCAAAGTTGGGTTTTACACAGGAGTATGGTAACCCCCAGGTGCTCCCTTCAGGAAACCAACACACACTTCCAAAAAAAAAAAAATAAAGAAACAAAAGTCCTAATGTGTAAGTTAAAAGCTAGGATTTTCAGAAATTACCTCTTAGTTCAGGGGTTTGCTTTCTTCACTGAGGTTTTACACAAAATACCAAACCCTATCAAGAAAGTAATGAAAAAATCAGTGTCTATATTAGTGGACTGTTTGAAAATAAGGCCAAACCAATTAACTTCTTCAAACTATGGTTAGTTCTTATCCTCTTAGGAATATTTCTATACTGCTTATTTAGAAAGGACTTGTCAAGACACAAACAAATGTGTTATGCCTTTCCACTATGCTTATAAAAGTTCATGATTCTATGATTGAGAAGAGGTTGGAAACAACATTTAAATTAACATAATTTGAAAATTTTAGGAGTGTAAAACCTATATACAGTTATAGCTCTTGATAGTCAGTTGTCATAAATATTGCCATGTATTTTGTTTTTTAAAAATAAGTAATATTGAGATTTCATTAACTATGTTCAGTCTAATTTTTCAGCAAAGTTTCAGTGGAACACAGTGTCACATTATTTAGTTGCTAAAACCTGAGTAAATATTTGACAACTTTGTTTTTGATATTTTATAGCCTAGTTTGTTTACAGATGGCTGTAATATTTTGAACATTAGACTTAAGATAAATAATAAGATCAGAGTGTTCTCCTAATCATTTAATGGACTGAAACATTTACAACTACAAACAAATCCGTGAAGTTGCTAGGTACTGCAAAAGGCAAAAGTTAATTAGCTATCAGTTCTACAAAAGATGCTGTCTGGTTTGAGGACACAGAATGACTCATTAGTTGCCTAATTGAATGATTTAAGGTCAAATTTGTGTGAATTACTAATTTGGGACTGTAATTTACTATCATTTGGAACAACAGAAGAATTGAATGCATGTCCATTTTACAAAAGCGCTACTAAGAAATGATCAAAACCATGTGTTACTTGCTTTTTTTGTTGTTGTGTCATTACCAAGCTGAGAAGCACGTTTCTGATGTAAACATTTAGAAACTTGTTGAATATACCATCCTGAGAATTACATTGTCTCTCCAGAAGTTAACATACAATGTTCCCTTTAATTAAATTTATTCTATTTTGCTCTACACAGAGACCAAATAATATAAAATTATTAAAAAATATTAATAATGCTTGTGCATATTTGGACACAACATCGTTGTATAAGTTGTAGGGAGTGAAGCTGAAGTTTTGGCAACTGCCAAATCATTTCAGTATATAAATAGTTCTATTTGAATGTACCTGATTTCACACATACAACTTTTTATTAAATTAGGCTTACTTGAACCCGGAGTTGATTTTGTTATTTGAGAGAAACCAGTAGGTATAGTTATGGCATCTGGGATGGTAAGTACAATATGTGTAAAATTAGTTTAAGAATTAATAAGAAAGGCATAGAGAGAAAAATGGAAAACTCAATTAGAACAGTGTTCTGATTTTTTTCCTTTCTTCCACTCAAAAAGAAATAGATTAAAATTGGAAAAGGTATAACATGGATGACTGAAGATATAGAATATGTTCTGTACTGGGAATAAAGTAGGATTCTTTTTAGCCTGAAAAGTCAGTGAAATCACAAGAGACATGGAGAAAGTGACCGGGGTATGATTATTAGTGGTCTTTCGTAACACAAGCTGGCATCACATGAGCTTACGGATGTGGAACAAACAACTGGGAACAAACAACAGGACTGCAGAAGTGTTCCATTGCACAATAGATGGTTGAATTATGGAATGTACACAGGACAGCTGCCAGCAGCACACAATTTCAAAAAGTAGCAAGGCAAACTGACAGATGAAAAATTAAGGGCTACAAAAAAAAGGTAACACATCTGGCTATAGAAATGAAACCACCAGTCCAAGAAAAAAACAGTGCAAAGAGTGGAAGTATGGCTTTACTATAATCTTACCTGGACAGAACTTCTGGTATGAGCCAGTACAGCTGGTCTAGGCTACTAAAATTTTGTAACAATTTGGTTTGATACTTCAAAAGATACTGAGTACGATAAAGAAGTTGTCCTAACGAAGTTGTCCTGCCAGGAAGCCAACAGTAACTGACATTGCCTTGTCGTGACTTTTGAAACAAATGCTATATTGTAAAAATTTACGCTAGGTAAGACTTTTTTAAGCAGAGGTAAGAAAAAGAATCATCTCGTCTTCGAAATGCGAGATGGGTTGCTGGATCAAGGTCTCGTGTGGAGAGCGGGGATGGGGGGTGCGGATGTGCGGGGGCTTTGCAGCAGCACGGCGGGGCTGGGGAGTGTTTGTAGCCGGCTCTCGTCCCCAGCACCTCTCCAGCCTCCGGCACAGCCACCCCGGGGCCCGGCCCGGCCAGGGCCGAGCGGGAGGAAGGCGCTGCCTCGGGCCGGCTGGCAGCGGCCGCGGGGCAGAGGCGGCTGAGGCG
>VZRZ01005884.1:1776121-1793863 GCA_013398175.1 Climacteris rufus
GGGAGAGCCGCCGCAGCCGCTGGGCCGGGGGCGGCTGAGGGAAGGCTCGGGCCGGGCTGCCCTGACAGCCCCGGCTGGGACCGCCCCGGCTGCCGAGCCCCCGGCCCGGGTTATGGGAGAGCGCGGCCTGCGCGCTGCTTGGAACGGCGCCTCAAGCCCACCGTGAGGGCCAGAGGTGGGTTTGGGGTTTTTGATAGTTTGTTTGTTTTTTTGTTGTTGTTTTTAATCCAGCACATATATTGATAGGGATGTTGCAGTGTCAGAGTAGGGCTTAACTTTGAAATGCTGGGTCAGCTGTAAGAAAGATGAGTGGAAACCACAGCATACTGTATTGTATCCTGCAGGACAATGGAGACCTGAGAAAACAAAAGCTGAACTTTTAAAACCTCTCTATGGGCCTGCTCTTAGTGTTAAACTGCTGATTCAAAGCTTTTCTTGCCTTCCCTGACAGTTGAGGAAATTGAAGGTCTTGAATCATATCTGACACAGACTGCTGTTCTGGTGTGTGCAGGGGCTGCTGGAAGAGACTGGATGTGACTGGACATTTGTAAAAATCAGCCTGGATGATGATTTTTTGTTTGAGTTGTATTAAAGCTATTCTTATGCAAATCAAAAATAATCTGTTTAATAAGGCACATCTTTATTTATAGCCTAGGCTGGCTCCTCTGTTCTTAATGTCAATAATCTTTGATATGAAATAAGTATTCCTGGCTGCCTCTTAAGTACTTTATAATACATTTGTGAAATGTTTGGGAGTCAGTGAATTTAGTAACAGATCAAAATCTAAACATGCTGAATACTATACAGAGTAATGTCTCAAACCACTTTTACGAGGTTCTCATCTAATCTTACCTCCTCATACTCAACTAAAATGTGAGCCTTTTTGGCTAGTCATGATACAGTGACCTCTTAGTCTTTTTGTCTGGTTCATCATCCCTGTTGGTTTGCATTGGGTCTCCTGTGGCCAAAGAAATAGACACAATCCTGCTAAATGACAAGTTACTGCTCTCAGGTAATGTATGTGAATTGCAATTTGTCATGCTCCATCTCCATTTCCTGTAAAATACAATGCTAATACTAATGTGTAAGAAAACTGCTGTCTGTCTTGAAAATTCCATTTCTTTCAAGGACTGGGCCTAGGCTTATAGGTGTGGGGGAAAATACTAGCTACATCAGTAGATAATTTTTGCAGAAGAGTGAATGCTCATAAGAGGCCTTTTTGTGTTCTTCTTGAGTCAGGACGTCTTGCATATATGCTGTTATTGTCAAATGACAGAGGAAGAAGCTTTCAGGAAATGACCCTGTAATTCCAATGGACAGAAATTCCACTATTAAATAAGTGTCCTGGCAGCTTATCTGTAAATTTAAGAACTTGCCCAAATTTTTCTTTGGGTTCTGCAGAACACGTGCAATGATAAAGATCTGAAATTCAGTGTAATGTGCAAATGCCTTTCACAGAAGATAAACATCTTTGGAGTCCAGGTTGTTAGTGCAGACCAATCTGGTGCTACTATATTGATGTTTACATGTTTTTCAACTGACAAGGACTGCTTTTCTTTATAGAAATGGAAAATCCCGATGTGGCTGTGAGCAGCTGCAGTGCTCATGATGACGAAAACCTTTGCAGCTACAAACGACACTCATCAGTATCACAGGAAGGGCTTTTGGAAGACCAGCTTAGAAGAAAGTTAAAATTTTTCTTCATGAACCCATGCGAGAAATTTTGGGCACGGGGCAGAAAGCCTTGGAAACTTGGGATTCAGTTACTCAAAATAATAATGGTTACAGTTCAGGTGAGTACCTATGGAAGCAGGGACTCAGGCAATGGGAAGTCGAATGAGTGCAGGTGACATACTATTCATGGTGTGATGCAGAGAAAGGAAAGGATAGACTGCAAAATTATCTTATTTGCATATATGTAGCTTTGATCTCAGGTGGCATAATTTTCTCCTAAAACTATCCACTGAAAAAATAGCTTTCCTAAGAGTGCAGATGAAAGAGCTCAATGTTTGAGAGCTCAACTTGTCGTTTTACTTTTTTTTTCCTTTCCCATTTCCCACCCCAAAGGATGGCACCCTACACATCTGTTACCCCAATACCTGCTTCACTGTTGTGTTTGAGGGAAGGAAAGGTTGCTTGTGTTTCAATATCACAGTTATAAGAACTGAAATTGGTGGCTTTTTAGTGATGTTTGCTTATATCTTGCATATGGTATACAAACTCTTGCATTGAAAAAAACTCAGAAATTCTTCCTCACTCTTCTGCTCTCCCAGTCTTGCACCATAGATTTCATATAACACATTTATCTGCTGCCCAAAACACAATTGTTTGTATCAAAGCTCTGTGGTTAAGAAGGAAGAGGATCTTTCATAAAACCTTTCTAATGCCTCGGATGATGATCCTTCAGAGTTGCCCACATGTGGTTTACCTCTATGGTCGTTGCAGTGCTATGACAATACATGTATAGAAAAGAAGGTTTTTCATGGTTGCATGAATGACGGGACAACTGCAGGTACAAGGGTTCTCCTGCTGTGCATCTGGCACCACGTTTGTGCCCTCACTGCTTCCTTTTCAGATGTGCCATTGTTCCCTGGTTGTCATCTCTTCCATTTTGCAACTAAAAGTAAAATTTGATGATGGAAGAATCCAAATAAGAAAGAAATGAATACTGATTTAGTATTTTCAGCGAAAATCTGCCTGTAGGTAATTCAGTCTTAGCACTGTTGGTTTGCTGGTGCATTCCTGTGTGCCGAGCACACTGAGCTTGCCTACAGAGCATTTCACTATCTCTGTAACTGAGTTACCCTTATCAAAACCTACATATCCAGTTTGCATCATGGCCACAAAACTAATCTGTAGACTACTGGTTCAGACTTATCTCTGATGAGTTTTTTCACAATACACCTGACACCAGATTTGAAACAATAGTCAAGAGAATTGTGAGTTCCCAGAAATTATACATTAAATACTTCTTGAAACCTTTTTCAGCCTGGATAGCAGCTAACAGGGTTTTGTACTCACTTTTCATGAACAGTGGAAATTTTTTTTTTTACCGGCTTCAGAGGTTATCCTGTTACAAGCACAGCTTTGGTCAGTTATTCTCAAAGTGCTTTTCTGAAACTTGATTGAGAGATGTTTGTTTTCCTTAGTTGTCCTCAATTTGCCTTTTGTGCACTGGAGTAAGGACTTCAAAGTAGGGTCTTGTTAAGTCTCGTCCTGCCTTTTTGGCTGAGGAGCAATGATCTTCCCCAAGGCAAGGCAATTGACGCCAGGCTGAACTAACAAAGCACGTGTAACAGTATACAGGGAGCTCGAACTGGAGATGGTATCATTTTCTTTGTAAAGATGAGAGTCCTTGGCCAAGATGCTGTAAACATGTTAAAGGTGCATTCTTGAAACCCACTGTTTCCTTAAAGTCAAACTTTCTTTTGACCAGCTGTGAAATGGAGCAGCCTGCATGTAATCACCATGTCTACCAGTGTGACAAAAGACTGGCTGTTTGTAAAACAGCACTCATGTTAATCCAGAAGCCAACTTTGTCTTTGAACAGGAAATATAATATCTTTTTCAGCTGGTGGTTTTTGGATTGAGCAATCAAATGGTGGTTGCCTTCAAAGAAGAGAACACTGTTGCATTCAAACATCTCTTCTTAAAAGGATATATGGACAGAATGGATGACACCTATGCTGTATACACACAAACAGATGTCTATGACCAGATATTCTTTGCAATAAACCAGGTAAGGTGTTGCCCATTTTTCACTGTAAAATAGCTAGTTTTCTCTGTTAGACAGTCTCAAGGACGATTTCTGTAAACATAGCTATGTTGTTGTAAAAATTATCTTTTTACATTCCTTTCCCATGGACACAGATCCCTTTGACGGACACTTCTTGTAACCAATATAGTTAGAGACGGAAGTGTTAACTTTCTCCAATGATCTGTGATTTCTAAAAGTGTATATAAGAATTAAACGAAAGGGGTTCCCCCCTTTCCGCCCTTGCTCTGAACACAGCCCGAAGTCCAGCTCTCATTATTTCTGCGTCTTCGACTGATTACCGGGATAAGCCGTAATAACAGGCATCGCGGTAATAGTAAGGATTGTTGCTGCAGTGTGTATAATGTATATGCTCTTTGTCTGGGTACCTTTTTTTGAACTGAACTTCTGTGCCAGTTGCCTAAGATTAAAGCATCAACTCATTTATGTTTTCTGTCATTGCCAGAGCAGTGACACAGAGCATTGTACTGTGGTGACATCCTTAAAGCTAATTAGCATACTAGTTGTACACTAGAAGAAGTCCTTGGATCGAGCCAGAATTCTTTGCAAGTAACAAGTTAGGCTTTCTAGTAGGGATTGTAGGGAGAAAAACATAATAAGCAGAAAGGTATTTAATCCAAATCGTGTACTTACTGTTTTTGTCAAATACCTCAAAGTATTTGAGGACTCAGCTGTTGTGTGGTTTAGGTTTCACAGTGCTTTAGGTGACCTTTTAAATAAAAGAGATGGGTTATAACACAGATCCAGACAATTCTGAGTTTGTTTTGGTTTTTTTTTTTATCTCAGAGACTAACAGTTTCATTGCCAATTAAGTTGGTTTATTTGTTCTGAACTTTAGTACTTGCAGCTGCCCAACATTTCTGTTGGAAATCATGCTTATGAGAAGAGGGGAGCAGAAGAGACAGCTCTGGCCGTTTGTCAGCAGTTCTACAAGCGAGGAATCATCTGTCCTGGAAATGACACCTTTGATATAGACCCAGAGATTGTGACTGGTGATGAACCTAATTTATTTTATCAGTTCTTTGGGAGGAGGGGCCCTACATTTATGATAAATTATTTTAAAAACCCCCTACAGTACTGTATAGTCTTATCACATGATCTGTATTGAACTTACTACCAGCCAAAACTGGTAAGAGTACTGTGTAGCTAACCTCTAGCCCTCTCCTCCAATGTCTAATGCCACAAAGCAGTGATGAGCTGTTAGCATTGTTTACCATCTAATATGAGTATTTGGGGCTAATTTCAGGAGCCTTCCCTGTGAATTCGTGAGGAATAACTTGGCTGGTGTTCAGGGGAGCCAGTGTATTTGTCAGCTGGCTTCTCAGATGACTCCTCACTCAAGCGTGCTATCTTGTCTGGTGTAGCCAACAGCTCGTAACAGCCTCGGGAGTGGGACAGGCAGATTACGGTTAACGAACCTGATAATCCATGAGATATTGTTGTGAGTCCTTATCCATTCCAGACTGCTTGTACATTGAGCCAACGACTTCGTTAGACAACACAACAATGGGGAAGCACAATCTGAATTTCACTCTGGATTTCCCCAGGTGAGGAGGAATGAGCACCTCCTGTGCTGGGCCATGGGTGCATTTTCCCTGTGCAAGGCTAACATGAAGCTCTGTTGCAGGCTGGTGGCGGTGCAGCTCATGTTCAATCTGAAGGCAATCAACCTCCAGACCGTGCGTCACCACGAACTCCCTGACTGTTACGATTTCACTCTGAGGGTATGTAGAAGCCTGCCATGTGTCTTTCTCTTCAAACCCAGAAATTGCTCTTGCTGGTTTACTGCACACAGTCAGCACAGGTATTTTCTGAAGTGTTGGATACCACTGGGTCAGTGGTGCTTGGATTACTCTGCTATGGCTTAGCGTACCCTGTGAATAACCACCCGTTGTGACTGTGGAATGTTAAGCTTTGAGTGCTCCTGATGGTCCTGAAGCACTTGCTTGGCTTACAGCCACTTGAGCTCTAACCCATCTGAAGTATAATGAAAATGTAAATCTCTTCTCTTTAGAGAGATGCTTCTGGGAAAGGTTGTTTTCAGATCATAGAGGAATGAGAATGTAGTTTAAAAGAATTTCATGAAGTAACTAGTTGATCAAACAATTTGTGGCAAATACATGGTTCACCAGATTTGTCTTTCATTTTGACCGCATTTATTTGAATATACTGGAATTACTTTACACTTAAAAGAGTTTTGTATCTTTTCCCCTAGAAGAATCAATATGCAATCTTAGCAATACAGTGGGCTACATATGTAATCGTTTAACTTTTTAAAGACATGCACCTTTTTTCATTTGTTTTTATTTTTTATACAGATAGTATTTGATAATAAAGCACACAGTGGAAGAATTAAAATAAGTCTAGACAACGACATAGCAATCAGGGAATGTAAAGACTGGCATGTTTCTGGATCAAGTAAGTGACAAATACGTTCAGATGTTCATCCTGAGATTTAGACCACTAGCACAATATTTGTTAATCTTTTTCTTTAGTAAAGGAGAGGCACCATTGGCATACAATCTCTAGTATGTGCACTCTAAATCCTGATTTTCTAAGGTTCTTCAACCTCTGATCTGGAATCGTAGGAATCCAACCACAGCATTACTTTCTGTAGCAGTTGTCAAAGCTTGCACCATTGATAATGTCAAACCAAAATTTTTCCGTGCCTCACTGTATATCCTTCTGTCTTTGGCTACTGACCTTCTGCTGCTCATTTCTTAAGGCAGGGCTGTGAACCGTTCTAGCACCAGGCAACAGGACACATGATAGTGGTGGAAAGTTGAAACTGATTTACTCTTATTTCAGGACTTAGCACCAGGAAAGATAAGGAAGCATTGTTGCTAAGGCTTGCTGGAGTGGAATGGCTAGAAACACTTTTTATTGTTGCTTAAGTGTCATTTGCCATGTATTTGGATATAATGGGGATGCACAGTATGGTTGAATTACTTATTTAGTGACTCACTAGAGTGAGCCACTCTTGTTAGCAGCTATTTCATCTGGTCAGAACATCGTGATTTTTCCTTAGCAAAGGTAATCTCTTGGATAGTCAGAAGCTGTCTAGGACTTTAAATTTCACTTATTTTTAATTTTTTTTCTGAAGTATGCAATAGCATGAACCAGATCCTTTTTTCTACTTTGCCACTTTCCCCGTTGCTGTGCCTGTGTTAGGGAGTGAAGAGCTGGTAGTGAAGGAGAACGGGTGTTTCTGTAAAGATCCAGACGGAACTGAATTGCAGGGGTGACCAAAGCGCATGGCAGGGCTCAGCACACGCCCGGGCTGGCGCTGCCGCACGCGCTGCTCCGGCTTCACCGCCGGCCGCGCCACCAGTGCCCCCCAGCCCAGGGCCGCGTTTGGCGGCTCAAGCTTGTCCTCAGGCTTCCAAACCAGCCCTGCAGAGCCCTCTGTTATCTTCAGAAATCCAGGGAGAGGTAGAAAGGTAATGACTGCAACTGGACAACAATAACTTTGCTGTTCTGCACTACATTGCAAACCCAACTTAAATGGCAGCAGTAAAGCAAGCAAGAAGTAGGTGAGCTTTTTCTGAGTAGTGCAGTTTGACTACTAGTGCAGTCAACTAGAACTTCAGTGGCCCACTTTGTAGAATTGCTGCAAGTTCTTGCAAATTTAGCTTTTTTTTGTTTGATTTTATTTTTTTCTCAAACAACTATTTTTTAGCACTAAAAATCGAATCCTTATACTGTCTTACCTAGTTTCAGCTGTATGGTAGGTATAAAAACAAACAAAAAGACATCTAGTGGTAGATTTGGTGCAAAATTTAACGTTAGATGATCAACAGTGTGAATTTTAGTAACATAAGAGGTGGAGAACTCATGTCCAGCTCAATGTTGATCTTGGCTAGCTGAGCAGCAGTACAAGTTATCTGCACTGCTCTAGGACAGAAAACCTAATTGATAGTAAAATACTGGTTTGAAAGACAAGATATATAGTATAAAGTTCCTAGGAATTTTTTTTTGAGAAGTTCTGTCACTCCAAAGGCCATTCTAGTCCTTATAAAATAATTAATTCTCACCTGTAATTCTGCAGGGCTGTAAGAAGCACTCACACTCTGTTATATTTTTGATGTGATATCAACCCTCATAAACCTACTAAAGTAGTACCTGTAGTGCAGATGCACTTGTGTCTCTCATGAAAATATGTCAGATAAACCTTTTTTGAGGAAAAAAATGCTAAGATTTTTCTTAATTCAGTTATATAAACATAGTTAACACCAAAACTTGATTTTTATTTCAATACTCAAGACGGGCAACAAGATGAAATGCATCTGACTATAAACATGTACATTTTTGTTCTTGCAGTACAGAAGAACACTCATTACATGATGATCTTCGATGCTTTTGTCATATTGACTTGTCTGACTTCATTGATCCTTTGCACACGATCAGTGATTAAAGGAATTTGGCTCCAAAGGGTGGGTACAACTCCTTCCTTGGAAAGTGTTGTCTTGTGTAAGCCTATTTAACTGTTTTCTTTCCTCCTTTTCCCTAGGAATTTGTCAGCTTTTTCCTATATTATTATAAGAAAGAAGTATCTTTCAGTGATCAAATGGAATTTGTCAATGGGTGGTACATCCTAATCATGATTAGCGATGTCTTAACTATTGTTGGATCAACTCTCAAGATGGAGATACAAGCCAAGGTAAGCTTTTCACACTGTCAGATGAAAGTAAAACTGTTTCTGTCCTACCTAGGTTTAAATCTCTCAGAGGATATTAGACTGGCTATACTTGATTCTGAGAGACATGACATTTTAAAACTCTGTCTTCTCCTCCAGAATTGTAACTGATGCATGTTGTTTCTAGTAGCAAGATTTAAAAACTCCAATTATCACTATATAGTATAGTTCTAAATTATCTTTGCTCCTGTGACTCTGAAGAACAAAATGAACTTCATCTCTGAAAGTCTGACTATTGACTTTCTCTCTTCCTCACTTATACTTTCTCATTTGATGCATTTTTTCAAATTTAGCATTTAACTTTTGGAACTCTGTTTAAAAGTATTTAACTAGCGCAGAGTTTCTCTCCTTAAATATCACTTTGCTGCTCCCAGCTTCTGTTTTCCAGAAACAACAGTCAGCCACAGCCAGGTTCTGGGCTTTCACTTTCTAAAATAAACTTGATATGGACAAAACCAAAAACTTGTAAAACATTATGTCCAGCCAGAATTAGGGAAGAAAAATTATTATAATATGCTATCCTGAAGCACTCTGATATTCAAATAATATTGTTCTCCACAAAATGTGTAGCAGACTTTGAAGGGTGACATTGCAACATAGTGGACTTTGGGCAGTAGTGATGAAAGGATGGGTCTGAAATCCATCTGCTGACAGCTTGACTATCACAAACACCCTGTACAAATTGCCTTATCTTACTCCAGGACCTATAAACTCACTAACAGTAAAAAGAAGCTGTGAGGAAGTTGGCTAAGAGATAGCTCCATCCTGCTTTGGGAGAAGCAAAGAAGAGACCAAGATTGGAATAGGATCTTGCATTTGAGATTCCTGTATCTTATAATATAAACACATCTATTTATATATATTTCTTTTCTAAGAGAGTATTTTACTAAAACTCCTCTCTACAGGTACATTTCACTTCATTTGGCACCCTCGTGGACCATAACAACAAGATCTTGTTCCAAGTTACTATGTGAAAGTGGGTGAATAACAAGTTCACGTTAAAGTAGCCTAAATTTGTTTCTTGTCAAGCTCTAAATGAATTGTACTAATAGAAAAAATTAGCCAATATCCATTGTCGATATTTATTTATATTTATCTATTTATATTTTATTCTTAGGAGAATAGAAACAGAAAATAATGAAAACTTCTTATTCAAGTAAGCTGTCATGATCCACTTCAGAGTAGAGCTGCAGTTCAGGAACAGAATATATGCTAACTTGGATAAAAACAGGCCAGTATGTATAGGTGGAAAAAAAAGTGAAATGCCAATAAATTTAAATTAGGTTCTGGTTAGAATTAATTAGAAGCCAATTAGTCTTCTCCTTGATAGCTTTCTATACCTCATAGTTCCCAAATATCTAACAAGATCCTCCTAAGTATTTATCTGAGCAATGCTGACAAGTTATGCTAATTTTTACAAACAGCTTTTCCTATGTCCTGGAAGAACCTTCTTTGCTCTCTGTCATGTCTACACTGTGCATTGGGATGCACTGGAGACATTCCTAATCTGCTCTGAGGAATCTGCCAATGCACATTCCAGAAGCAGTTGCTGCAAGTCTGAAAGCAGCATAACAATGCAGCATACAATGTTTGCAATGCACTGCAGCTCTTGGTGAGCTGGGTGGAGAGGGGGTGTCTGCTTCTCCAGTGCACCTACACTCCTGGCCTTGCAAATAAAGCTCACTTTGTCAGAATCTGTTTTACAAACAGCCATGTGTAAAGGCTGTTTGTGAAATGAGTTGCATTTGAAAGTGCCCCCGCTCTTTGGTGGGACCTTTGTCTAATGTATATTGCCTCAAACTAATTTCTAATGGAGAGTTTGCCAAGGGAAAAATGTTTCTTAACAAATCTTTGTAATAATGGCAGTCAGAAGTTAGAATCTGTCCGTTGTCACAATAACTAAATTTTTTCCTTTTTTACTTTTCTTCTTCTCTCTTCTCTTGCCTTTTTTTCAGAGTCTGACAAGTTATGATGTCTGTAGCATACTCCTAGGAATATCCACTATGCTTGTGTGGCTTGGAGTCATTCGCTACCTAGGTTTCTTTCAGAAGTATAATGTAAGGATCTCCTGGGATCTTCATACTGGTGGTATTTATTCTGTTTGTTGCTATAAGAGGACTGGAAGAAGTGTCTGGTTGAATTCTAACTGTTTGCATTGCTTTGTGCAGCTTCTCATCCTAACATTGCGAGCAGCACTACCCAACGTAATGAGGTTCTGCTGTTGTGCTGCTATGATCTACCTGGGCTATTGTTTCTGTGGATGGATTGTACTGGGACCATACCATGTGAAGGTAATGTACTGACCATGAAAAAAGACAACTTGAATAAGAGAATGAGAGATTATTACTGTTGTTTTCTAGTTTTCCATATCAAGGCTTCTTTTAATATAAAAATAGTGCATCTTCAACATGATGCTGCTCTGTTTCAGGAGTCTGACTTCCATGATTCAATCAGAATTTCCTCCAGTTATGAAAGATCCAAGTCAGAAGTGGAAGCTGCTGTGACTCCCAATCACATGCTGATATTTTAAGAAATAATTTCCATTTTGCAGAACACTGGTATCAGACTAAAACTTTGGAGTCATTGTCCTTATCCCTTTTAAAAGAGAAATTTGCTTATCTGAATTGAATGTGCATATATATGGGAGGTGACAAACTTTTCTTGTTCCTCAAATGGTTTACTGTTTACACCTTGTCATCCCCTGGGTGTAGGAAGAGATCCAAGGCAGCCAGTCATCAGCTGTGTATCTTCTCTGTGTTTTGTACAGTGTTTGTGTCCAAATAAAGCAGTGACACGTCCTTGTCTTCTTCCCTCCTCTCTAGTTCCGCTCTCTGAACATGGTTTCTGAATGCCTGTTTTCATTGATCAATGGAGATGACATGTTTGCCACCTTTGCAAAAATGCAGCAGAAAAGTTACTTGGTTTGGTTATTCAGTAGGATCTACCTCTACTCCTTCATCAGTCTGTTCATCTATATGGTGCTGAGTCTCTTCATTGCACTCATTACAGATACATATGAAACAGTCAAGGTAAGCACAGGCTATCCCTTTGGAATAACAGTGCAAGATTGGTGCTATCAAGACTCTCATCTCCTTGAGAATCTTAACTTGCAGTGCATGCCAATCTAAAGAATAAATATAATTGCTACTTTTGAGGCTGCAAAGTGATGACAGAAGGGTTTTCAATACCTCTCTGCTTCATTTTTCTTAAAAAGTCTGTCTGTTTTCCTGCTCCAGTGGAAGCTAAATATCTACTAAAAAGCTGTATTTTCACATTACATTCTATGAATCTTCTAATTTTAGAATTGGGCAGTGTCTGAAAAGTGGCCTGGGAAGAATTTGGGTTATTGTCCCTTTTAGCCTTGTTAAAGGTTTAACTAAGTATCCATTTTTAGCACTACCAGCAAGATGGCTTTCCAGAGACAGAACTTCAGAAATTTATATCACAGTGCAAAGACTTACCAAACTCTGGCAGGTACAGGCTGGAGGAGGAAAGTTCTGCATCTCTCTTCTGTTGTTGTAATGGTACGTATCTATATTAAAATTACCTGTTAAGGTGTATGCAAAGGCAACACACTACAAAATGTCCCTTGTACAATGTTTGTAAAAGTACCTAAATTTTTTTTGGGGGGGGGTGAGGAGAAGCACACAAAAATCCCAAATTTTTTCTAGAACAGAGCATTTCAGCAAAATGTCTGCAGCCAACAAATTTCTTACAAGATGTGAGGGAACTTTCAAATTAAGAATCACTTAACATGCAAAAAATGGTAAGACAGTTAGGTAATATATACAGAATCTTGGGAACCCCATACGTGCCACATGCAAGCATTAACATTTCCTGTGCTCACTGCAACAGGCAGGACATAGACAATTCGTTCAGTGTTTTCTTATCCACTTTTTAATGACTCCTTGTGCAGGTAACAGTCCTGAAACTTGAGGAGAAAATCAGCTTGTCAAGGTTTTAAGACAGCATTCAGTTTAAGATACTGTCACAGCACTTGGAAAACATTGCCCAACTTTCATTATGGAGAGCAAATGCTTCAGTTACTTGAAATTTTGTTTCTTCAAGAATACTGATTGCAGGATATATGGTTTATGTTTAACCTGGCTGGCAGCAACTCTGAGTCTTGCTTGCTGAAGGGCCTTTTGGTGGGGGAGCTGTAAAATATTTGCCGCTTGATTAAAAAGATCAAAGGCATTTGCACCTCCTTGGTATTGGCTTTTCTGGTAGCCTATATTGTTGTATGCCAGATATAATATCTCTGAGGGGGAAGAGATAGGGACATATTTTGGAGCAGGGAGATGACAGTGTCTGCTGTGAGCCTGACCCTGTTCTGACCGTGTGTCTTACTGGAGATAAAAGTGTGGGATGAAGCAGAGCAGGGCATCTTGTTCCTGAGTAAAGGGCATGGACATGTTAATATTTCCTTTTCTGCACACACCTCTCAGTTTGACCAGACAAGAAAGCCAGCATAGGGTGGGACAGGGTGGGGATGTAATAATTTTCCCACTGACTATGAGTGGGGATCAGGTGTCTAGAAGAGCATTCTCAAGTTCAAAAAGTTTTATGGTGGTTCATAGCAGTTTCTTATCAATGTATGTCAAATCAGTAATAGTTCAGTTGCATTTTGAAGGCTTCTTATACAGTGAGACTATGATGTTGATGCTCCCTGTTGACAACTTCCCCCCCTCTCTTGTACAGGTTGTAGTGAACGTATTTAATGGATTGTGGGAATATCACGGAGGCTTTAAAGCAGCACACATTGCAAGAACTGGACAATGGAGCTGGTGGAAACCCTGTCTCTAAAGACTCAATTTGCTTTTCTCAAAAAACAGTGTAAGCCTGTGGCAGAAGTTTATGCTAAACTTACAGACTTTTTGATTAGACACTCACTGCTAGTTCAGGGGGATTTGGGTTTCTTTTATTAGCTTTATTCTATTGTTTCCTCAGTTAAATTGTGCTAGAATGCAAAGGGCATTAAAAAGCTGTCTGTGTTCAGAGACTTGGCTAGATTATAAGAGCAGAATATAAATGTAGTAACTTTAAACTATAAGCAGAACTAGTGCTGGACAACTGCAGCTTTGAACACCAACCTAGCCCTCAGTGCAGCAAGCATAATCTATCTATGGCTGACCTGTTACTGAATGAATGAATGAATGAATGAATGAATACTCAGTCTAGAGCACTCAGCATTTTTTGTTTATTTGCACTCATAGTAAAAATAAAAACTGTGAAATTTGGTGTAATCTGTTTTTGGAGTCATTACAGTGAGTTGATACACAAGCCATTCAAATACAGCTGAAAGCATAAAATAAATATTTATTCAAACAGAAGCATCACTGGATGTAAGTGGCAGTCTGTTCTCAGAGAGGCCAGGGATATGGCAGGCTGAACTGATGTTTGAGGAATGAGTTGAGTGGAGAAATGCAGATGTTCTCATGTGTCTAGCACTAGACAGGATCAGTTACAATCTTCAGCTTAACAGTGTGGGGATCTTAAGTTTTTAAAGGAAAAGTCAGACAAAAGCACTTTCAAAATACTATTTTTTAAATTTTAAATCTTCCTCTGGTATAAAAGTCTGTAATCCTGAAGTCTAAATTAAGTTAAATATACAGGAGATATGTCTCTGAGAGTCATAACTCTCCACATTTTAGAAACTGGATGTTTCCTACCAATGTAATAACCTGCTGCTGTCAGTGGCTGTCTGAAACATTAGCTCTTATAAAAGTTCATTTTGGACAACTTAGTTTATATACTTTGTTGATTGTGATACCATTTAATGGATGCCTTATTTTCTATAGTCTGTTCACTCTGGGAGCAGAATAGAAAACCATAGGAAAGCATATTTTAGGGAACTTGCATTTGTGAGCAACACCACTGTAGCTGAATGTGACAATGTATAATGCTGCAGAGGGCACTAAACATGTTCTGTCTGAATGCTTACACATTGTAAATGTGCTACAATAAACACTTCCAGCTGCAGTAAGTATTGGGTGTGTCAGTATTCATCTTAAGAGCAAATATGTTGCCAGGTTAATATAAGAGCTTTGTTTTTTAATAGCACTATGCAATTTCTGGCATGAAACAGTGCTTGGAGTGCATGAACTTGGATTTCCTGTAGTCATGATAGTTCCTCTGGACCCTGGTGAGGACCTGTTTCCAGCTGATGTTTAACAGCATTTCAGAGTTTGCCATAGAAACAAATATTTAAGTATTTAACCTTACACTAAAAGTGCTCCCCAAATTCAGCAAAGGCAAACCAAATACAAGGCATACTCAGATTATTCTCAGTATCTGAAAGTTTTGTGTATTGAGGTCCTTGTCTTTCAACACTCACCTAAGACTTTGGAAGCTTTTCAAGAAGTAGTAAGGTAGTCTTGACTCAAAAAGCAAATATTTAGTGATCATGTTTTCTCTTGACACATTAAACACCTTATGGATCTTCAAAAACACACAAAATACAATGTGCACATCACTATTGTATAAAGTAGTTTATGCAAGGAATTCTGACAAGGATGGCAAGCACTTTAAGATCAATGAAATACAGAAGGTTGATTTACAAGACTTTTTCATAGAGAGTTAAGAGAAAGCTAAGATCAATAATTCACTTAAAATGCAGGCACATTTTGTAAACAGCTATGGAATACTTTGTTTGCCAATACAGTTATAAGGCAAGAAGTGCTCTGATTTCATTTAGAAACAGGGCAGAGCATATGCTTTGTCACTGTTAACTTATTAAATTGGCAACAAGTGTCAACAAAATTTGACAGAGCTCTAAAATATCAAATTCTTACAGGGTTTTACAATAGCAGAGAGAAAGCATGTTAATAGAAGCCTGCAGTATGAGCATAAGGCATGGAAAGCTGCAACGAGTGACCACAAAGCAGGAAAGGATAATGTATATAGATTTTTTCTATTCCTAATAAAAGTGGAGAAGTTTTCCACTGAAGACAGGTTTCTGTTGCCTGAAGTGAAGCATGTTTCGCAGTGAAATCCCTGATAGGATCTGTGAGGGATGACCTGTGCTCATGCTACAGCTAAAAAGTCAACTGAGATGCAGAAATGAATTGGAAAACCACGCTCTGTTACTTCTGCTGGACTCCACAACTTTTAATCTAGCATTGCTGGCAATTGTGTGGGTTTGGGGAGGAAAGAGTTGATGAAATACAAGCTGCCTTCAGACAGCAATGGGCAGAGGCAGACTGTGAAGCCAGAGGGGAGGGCTATCTAAAAGAAGGAGAAAGATCTTTAAATCAAAGGGTAAGATGGGGTGGGGAAAAAAGAAGGGACAACTGCTTATAAATTTAGCAGGGCAGCGATTGCATATTTCTGGCTATGGGTGCAGGCTGTTACACTGAGAAAGAATGACAGTACCCTGAAATGTTAGGGCTTACAACTGCTCAAAATGTCCAGTTCTGATGGAGAAAATAAATGCTGCTTGTATTATATATATGATACCTAGTTACATTCTGGGTTTTTTTAAGAAAAAAAGCAGACACATATTGTTCACCTTGGTGTTACTGCTGGCGATCTAAGTGCTTTCTTGTCCAGTTTTCTGTCCCGCTTGATCCTTAGTGTTTAAGATCTTCATCTGCCTGAGTATTTTGCTCACCTGAGAAGGAGCCAGTCAATGCTGTGTTTTCTAGCCTACTGGCTGCATTTGAGATGAAGTGCAGCTCTGCCAGATCTGTGGCCTCTGCTGTTCTCTGTGTGGTGAGGTTTTTTTATCTTATCAACATTTGATGTGCTGGTTATGGCCTTGCAAAGCCAAGATGTGTGACAATCATCTTATTCTAAAAAACCCTCATGTGACTTCAGAGTATCAGTGATCTCAGCATTAGCACTGCTGGTAGCACATGTAAAGCTGCATCCTGGCGACATCAGTATCTTTATGCTGATACAATCAAGCAGGCACAGATAGAACTGTAAAATGCAGGTGGGGAGAGCAAGAAAGCAGATAAAGTATCAGATAAACTCATGCTTAAATATGCCATCCTGAGGAAAACAGGGCTTTCAGCCCTGACCAAGCAGTTGTGGAGAGGTAAGAGAATTTCTTTGTTCTGATTCCCACTGGGTCTGGAAAGAGCTCCCTGAAAAATACTGATAGTCACTATTTCCTCATGTATATAAGCTGCAGGGTGCTAAACTGGGTAACAGCTGTTTTCATACCAAGGATTATTTCAATGCCAATGTTTTGCATATACAGTTAGGGAGAACTTCTTGTTTTCAGCAGAGCCCAGATCTCTTAACATAATGAACCTACACTGAGAGGAAGAGAGGTGGGGCCTTACTTGTTTCTAAGTGTCAGTTTCTATGATGGATTGAAGCACATTCTCAAGGGAAGGTAAATAGTGTGCATGCAAAAGAGTAAGAAATCAAATTCAGATATGCTCATATCTATCCAGTAATAAAATAATTTATCTGGCAGATGGCGGGGACAGAAATGGAGGCAGGAGGTAGGACAGCACACAGATGCTGCTGTAAAAAAACAAACCAATGGCTGCACCTGCCGGCAGTGTCTTCTTGCCTGAGGCAGGACCTAATACCAGAGAAAGCCTGAAGAAAACTTCCATGCATGAGCTGACACAAAGGTCTTGCAGCTAATGTTGAGTAACTGCATATGAATGTTTGTCTGGGCTTTTGTTCCTTCTTCCTTAAACAGTGTGACCATAACCAAATACAGCATCATCTGAGAGCATTATGTAAGAATCCTGTGCTGCCCATCCCCACTGTGTGGGCCGGTAGAGAGTTGCTGCAACGAAGCCTCTTATGAGTCCACATTCTGTTTTGAACACCCCAGTTTGGAGTAACTGCATTAAAGTACATCCTCTGAGGAAGTGAGTACCTCTTGAGCTGCAAAACAACCAGCTCTGTAGTAGCTAATCTCACCTGCAGTCTTCCCTGCATGTTATCTCCATGCCTACAACCACCTGCTGGCAGTAAGGCAACTGCCGTTACCACAGAATCAGAGATTATGCTGAGTTGGAAGGGACCCACGAGGATCATCCAGTGCAACTCTCAGCCCCGTACAGGACATCCCCAAGAGTCTCACCAGCCCTGCACAGGATATTCCCAAGAGTCACACCATGTGCCTGACAGCACCGAGCCTTCCTCCCGTATCAAGAGCCGCGCACGGGGCAGGAGCAGGAGCAGGAGCAGGGGCAGGGGCAGGGGGAGCCGGGCCGGGCCGGGCAGCGCAGGGCACGTGGGCGGCGGGCGCCCTCCTCCGCCGGGCCCATAAAGGCGGCGCGGCCGGCGGGGCAGGGTGCGG
>VZRZ01005884.1:1794160-1816305 GCA_013398175.1 Climacteris rufus
TCCGTGCGTGTCTCGGCTCCCACCGCAGCCCCGCGGCGGTGGCGGCTCCGCACAGGAGCGCTTTTCCTGCCATTTCCGAGACGCGAGGCGATGCCGTCCTCTGGCAGAGTGCTAGGCTCAGGAGAGATCGTGAAGGTGAAACTGGGGTTGCCCAGGCTGAAACGTAGAACTCAACTCTTTTTTTTTTTTTTCGTTTTCTTTTCTCCTTCTTCCCCGTTAACATCCCTTCAATCTCGTTAATATCGCTTCAAGATGTAGAGCTCAAGTAGATAGATGTTCCTGATGTGGAGCTGTGATGGACACTTAGTGTTGTTGCGGTAGTGAGTTGCTCATTAAAGAAAATATTTACTCTGCTCATTTCTAAGCGCATTTTAGCCATTTGATTCAGTGGCGCTTTTTCTGCTAGGTGAAGAGCTCGGTATTACAAGCCTATTTGCAAGCGTATTTCGTTAGAGGGTAGCTGCAAATTGTGGTCCTTACTGTTGAAACCTCTCTGTTGAGCGGAGTGTTGAGCTCTAAAATGCCTCGCTACGAAACAGCCGAACAACAGACTGTGCTCCAGCAGTGCAGCTGTGAGAATTAAGTTAGTTATGGATGAGACACATGACACCTGGATGTGCTCTGAGCACACGTAGCACAGTTAGTCTTCATTCACAAGGATTTGGTTGTGTCAGTGCTTCACAAAACATACTATGGAGACTTACCGAGTGGTGTTAGTTACACTTGTGTGTCAGAATTGAATTGTTTCATTGCCCGGTTTTGAGCTGGGTGCTTCGTTGTTATTAGTTTTGAATTATTAGGCTAATAGCCATGTGGTAGAACTGAATAGTTTGTTTTAAATATGATAAGTCACTGTTAACTTCTTGGAGCTTTTAAACTTCTTTAATGCTTTGGTTGAAGATTCTAGTTCTGCAGATTTAAAGCAGTCTATTTGGATGTAATTTTGACTCCATCCTAGGAATGAATTAATGAATTGAAAAACAATTGCTGCATTTCAGCTGCTGCCCTGTTACCTGTTTCACCTGTTTAAGAAATGAATTATTTCTTAAATACTACACCAGAGAATGCCTGTTTTTCTTTGGAAGACAAAGTCCAACAGTGTTACAGGCTTGAATCTTGGATCTTCCTCGTAAGCTGAAAAAATGTGTTGCTTTCCTTGGCGGAATTTCTGGCTCATAATTTTTACATTTAATTAATAATGGGAGCTAAAGACATCAATGAAAATAATTCTTAGCCACAAGTGAGGGTTGTGTAAATGTGAAAGTGATGATATTAATCAACATCCAGTTTTTGGAATAGCTGTAAGGTCTTGAAAGACTTTGGAAAACTTTGGAATAAACTACTGTCTTTCATGGTATGTATTTGACTATCAAAATATAGTGTTTTCCAGAAAGTTTGCTATTTGATTTTGTTTGGTTTGGGGTTTTTTATGTTTGATTTCCTTTTTTTTTTTTTAAGATCTATCACTTGTGATATGCTGTTACTGGAAGCTTATGGAGAATTTTGCTGAAGTCTTGGAGTGGCTCTTATGTCATACCTTCATGGTCTAAACTTCGACCAGATTCAGCTTAACCCTGTTCTGTTTCCTCTTTCTTTCCCCCCTACTCCTATCAGTTTCACTCTGGATTAGCCCCTGTTCACTGTGTACCCACACAAATGCTTCAGGCTATTTAAGAGAAGCTGGTACAGGAGCAGTGATGTCTTTGGGTGTCACTGCAGGACTGAAGTACCCATGTACCTGTTTTCTTGGACAATGCTCACAGCTATAATTACCATATGCTTTTCTGTCAGGTGTGTTTAAATTCTTCAAAGTTTTTTGTGTCTTAAACATTACTAAAGCTAGCCCAGTATGTTTTTATTATAAATTTAAATAGGGATGCAGTCCACAGTTTCTTAGGAACTTTCCATGTTTTTCCTGCTTCAAAAACCAAAATCATCCTACCTCTCTCCATCTTCATGGAAGATTGAGTTAAGACTGTGTAAGAAAGATAACCTTTGAGCTTTTAATGTTAAAGTAAGTATTTTGTTGTTTTCACTTCCTCTTCTGAGGAAACACCACAGTATCAATTTTACTGTGCTTTTTTTAACTTAAATTTCTCTTCCTGTGGCACAGCTGGTTCTGGCAAATGTGCTTTGTGATTTACAGTTTGAGCTTAAATTACCTGTACACTTTAGACAGGTTAGGACACAAAATAGCAATGCATCTGAAAACTTAGAATCAATGCTTTTGGGTTTAAGCCTGAGACAAAATGTTATCCTTTACAAAATTCAGAACATTGGGAATAACATGCTGAATGGTAAATGGGACTGATAATCAGCCAGTGTCAGATATGATCTCTTAACATGTAAAGGGAGGAAAAAATTAAATGTTTAGTCCTGATCTGTGTGTGAAGTAGGAAGGTTCTGAAAATTATGGCACTGGAAAACAGGGTTAAAATGATTAGGAGAAGGAGAAAGTTTCCAATGTCCTATTCATTTGAGAAGCAGAAACTTAAGGTGATTTAAGACACCTACAACAACAGTCCTCTGTGCTTTGTCCTCTGATTTTTACTTGCCCAGGTATTTAAATAAATAAATGCCTGTGAATTTAGGCCTTAAAGCTGCATGTTCATAACAAAAGTGTATGTAAAGCCTGCTCTGGTTTAATCTTTAAGACACCTTTTTCTTCTGGTAGATTGTGGGTTATTCAGACAAATGTGTTAACAGCACTCCCTCTTTGTTTCAAATGTGAATTTTTAAGAGAGTAATAGCAAGTCTACATTTCTCTCTATTACAGACCTTCTTATTTAATGGCTGTTTCCTGATAATTATTTATCTAAATGCTGTGTTTTAATGATCTAATGTGTTAGAGTGATTTTTAATGATGTGTTCACAGGGAAATATTTTTGTATTTTGGTAAAACAAACTGAAAACTATTTAAACCTTTAAAGTCGTGGTTCTCTGAAGTGCAACTGCGGTGTGAGGATATTGTCAGCCAAAGCATTCTGTTGGTTTTTAATTTGTATGTTATTTATGGCAGAAATATGATGACTCAGTCAGATTTAGATCTAAAAGAGATGGCTTTGAAAGAAGATTTGAAGTTTTACTTCATGAACCCATGTGAAAAATACAGAGCAAGATGTCAGATACCGTGGAAACTGGCTTTGCAGATTTTGAAGATCCTTATGGTTACTACACAGGTAGTCCTCTATTTTTACTCTTAGAGTAGCAATGATGTGCAAGAGAAGCAGGTCTGTGCTTCTGGGCCTTTGCCATCCCTGGATATTTGTTACTGGCTTGAACTTTCCACTTCAGCCCATAAAGAAAAATTACTCTGAAAGGTGTTTCAAGGGGGAAGAATAACGTTAATTGCAAGAGCCTCCTGGAGATTTTGGGGCAGTAATTGACCAGATATTTTGCCATTTTTGACATAATACTTGTAACTCTTAGTTTTTCCTTATTTCTGTCAGATTCTTGTGGGGCTTGGAGACTCCATGCAGTAATGAGACAGGTTTATCTTTGCTGCTAGTAAGCATTTTAAACCTATGGTAAAGGGTTAGCTATTTGGGTCTTGGGATATCCTCCTGTTACTGTGCCTATGAAGAAGCTCTTGCTGAAAACCCAAGCACTTTCTAACCTGTTTATATTTTCCTTGGTGGTGGTGGGAATGGGAACATCCTTATGGGAGGGGAATACAAGTGTTGAGTAGTAACTGCTCTCTGCTGTTCCTTCTTGTTATAGCCTCCTTAAGCAGCACCTGGGTCAGGCAGATGATGCTTTTTATTGCTGTGGGGTCCCACATAGGTTTGTTCTAATCCTGTGCCATGCCAGAGGCAGGAAAGGTGCAGGAATTTGTCCCATAGTGAAACAGGGTATTTCAGGGGTAGTGGGTTGTGCTGTCACTTTGTCTGCCATTTGCATCCTCCACAAAGGTTTTGCTAAATTCCAGTTAGAGTTGGTGGTCCATGATGTGTAAAAGGTGCAAGTGAAGTAGCTGTTCAGTTGCTGCACTTAAATTTCTGTTTGTCTTACCCTGCATGTGATAACCTTGGCTTTAGTAGCCTTGTGACAGTAATTAGCAGGTTCTGTGCTCCAGTTGTAGCAGTTACAGCAACAGGCACCTGTCTGTTTTGTATTTACTATAACTGAAAGCTGTTTCCAAAATGCTGCTGCTTGACCAATTTGTTCAAAATTCAAATGTGTTTTTTTTTTCTCTTGTCAGCTTATTTTTTTTGGTTTGAGTAACCAGCTGGTGGTTTCATTCAAAGAGGAAAACACTGTTGCTTTTAAACACCTATTCCTGAAAGGCTATTCTGGAATTGATGAAGATGACTATAGCTGCAGTATATATACACAACAGGATGCTTATGATAGCATTTTTTATGTTGTTAATCAGGTAAGTGTGAGTGTGTGTTTATAACTGTGTTAAAGCTGAAGCTATGGCTATAAACTTCTGCTAAGTTTCTGTTTTTCTGTTTCCATTCTTGCGATTCAATTTTGATATTTCACTAAATCAGTGTGGGTGGGGAGTCCTGAAGTTTGTGTCTAGCTCTCTGAATTTTTGTCTCTTGGAGATGAATCCAAACCAGAATTTTATTCAGGTAGTGTATAATACCAAAATCCAGAAAGTTTCAAAATCTGAAATCCAGAAAGTTTGAAAATTGGTCATCTGGCTTGAACTGGAACCTTGGTTTAGGTCTTACTTTGAGGACCTATGGGCCTGAATATACCTGTGCATGGTATTAAAAAGATCTCTGCTGGCAGCTCTTCTGAATTTCAGTTTTGTAGTGAGTGCTGAAGGCCTCAAAATGGGGAATATGGTACTTTAGGAGTGTAGGGCACTCACCTTGTGTAGGGATAGTATTTTAAAGAACAGTCCCTTTATAATTTCCAGAGAAGACAATAAATTTAGGATGGAAATGTTTTTGTATTTAATACTAGTACTTTTGGAAGATAAAAGACTGGATTATGAAATGTCTCTTGTCTTGGGAATGATGATAAGCCCAGAAATTATAAACACTGGATAAATGGAAAGTGGCTTTAAACCACCTTTCATTTTCACTGGCCTTGGCACATGAACTCTGATGCTTGGGTTAGAGCAGTGTTGCCACTGTCAGCTGTGCCCAGCAGCTTCTGGGAGTTGCAGGGGTGCCAAGGGCCAAACTTCATTCTCCAACAGCCGTTCCTGGGGATGCTTGCTTCTCCCCTGTCCTGTTCTGCCAGCTACAGCAGAGCTACCAGCAGATCTCTGCTGTGCTGGCCAAGACCAAGACTCTCACTCCTGATGTGTTAAATGAATGGTGAAGTAGTTTTCTCAGTCTTCTTTGAACTCTCAGTATTGCCACTGTTTCTGCAATGAACTGTGCTTTTTTTTTTCTTCCTTGCTTGCTTTGTTTCACTTTCCTTCTTTTGTAGGCACTAAGGCTGAGGTGAATTCCTGATACAAGACAGTAGAGAAATAATAGCTTTAAATCCTCAAGAATGAGCCAGTGTGTGATACAGGCATCAAAAAAGGTCTCTTCGTAAAATGTCTATGTGGTATAAATGTAGTCATATCCTTTAAGGAGATTCAACTTGTGTGATCTGGGTTCTTTAGTGTCATACGAAGTTCCTGAGACTTTTATATCACATGTAAGAATTCAAAAAGCATGCCTCGAGGTGAACACTGTGACTCCTGTTGCCTGTTTTGCTTGTTTTTAAAGGGTGCCTTGTGGGAAGAGTAAAGCCAGATGATTCCTAGGCTAAAAGCAAGGCTTTTTTATTATTATTTTGAGATGGGCAGCTAGAAGCCATTGGTTTTGATAGCTTATTTTGAGTTTTAATTTGAAATTTATGATTGGATATGTGAAGCAGAAGGATATGATATTGCAGAAGATAGTGATTGTGAACTTGTAAAAGCTGAATTTTGGGCTTTGTGTAATGTACCACTGCGATATTTTCGCACTTTGGAAAACCCCAAACAAACCAACAACATAAAAACCCAAACATGCTTTTACACTTGGAAGAGTACACCTGTTTCCCTTGCTTCCCTACTGGATTCAATCTGAGGTTTTTATTATGAAGAAGCTATGTGAAGTTGTTACTCTTGTGCCCTGCCCTGTGGCAGAGGCTGCAGCACCAGAGTGTTCTACTGCCTTCTCTGTCTGAGGCTGCTTCTAATGTATAAACAGGAATTTAGCTTTTGCTATTTCACAGTGTTGTTTGAAAGTGGCATTTGGTAACCCTGCACCTCGTGCTGTGCTGTCAGGAGGGCAGAGCCTGAGAGCACACAGGGATGGAGCAATAGGTGCTGCACACTGTGTTCTGGAAGTGTCCTCAGTGGGATGAGGAGCTGTTTCCACTCACTTGAGCTGCCTTAGTCAGACCTGGCTTCCTTAGCTTGCCCTGAGTTCAGATATTCTCACAGGTGCAGAGGCTGTGCTTTTCTCCTGGGCTGTCTAAGGTTCTTGTAATCTCAGCTGTGAGTGCTCAAAGCAGCACTGCAAGGCAGAGCTTTGGATAGAAGTGTGGTGGATTCTGTTGCAGTTCCAGTTCTGGACATGGACTGTGTGGTTGTTAATGACTGCTGGGATGTGGTACCTCAAAAGATGAGCTAGTGGCTGTAATGTCCATAGGAAGGAGGAAATAGGATGACACTGAATGATGCATAATAAAAAAATCCACATTGAAGGGGAAATGGGACTACTTTGTATCAAAGCCAGACGAACAATTTTTTTAAGGCATAGGGAACCTTGCCTGGCTTTCCATGTTTATTTACCTCAGGCCTCCCAAAAATGTAAATGCTTTATTGAGAGCAGACCACTGCTGTGTGCTGTCCTGAGCTCTTTCACTAGGTGAGGTGATGATAAAAACTAATTAATTACTGTGTTTATGCCTTCTTCCTCAAGAGGTCACGGATCTGTGTGGCTTCTTTTGGACAATGTTAGCTGTTGGGAAACTGAGTTGGCAGGCAGCTGCTTCATGGTTAGTCACCGATCTCCTCAGCTGCTGAGGAGCCAAGGGTCACCAGGAGAGCTGTGCCTGGGACTCTGCCTCACTTGGGCAGGACTGGAAGGTGTGAGCCCAGGGATCAGAGGGTAAATCTTGCTCAAGCAGATGCCAAGGATGCTTGGAAAGCCAGTCAGGAGAGGACAGGCCTTGAATGTAGTTCTTGATGATGCTCAGGGCTGACCCATGTTTATATAACCCTTGGTTTGGCATGGCTTTATTTGCTTCCACTTTTAGTCCTTATTTTAAAGCATGTCTTGCATATAAAGAAGGTGACTTGTGCTGTGTTTTGGAATAAGTGGAAAAAGAAGGTACCTTTCTCACAGGCATGTCTTCAGCTGCTACTGTACTTGTGTAAGGCAGGCAGGTTAAGTTACTTTTGGAGGCTGCTCAAGCTCTGTGTATGTTCCTTGATTGCTGGTTTTACAGTGAATGCATGGCTTCCCTCTGCTGTAGTCACATGGTGAGCAGCTTTGGTTTTGATCTTGACCTGGATTTGATAAGAACTGTGACTTAGATTGCATGTAAAGCGATGAAGTTTCGAGTGGTGTGAAAAATATCACCTTCATGAGGTGAATACATAGGATATCCCTAGGGGGCTATTTTAACCTGGGTGTGGCTGGCAGCAATAGTGCCCTGAGGTCTTTGCCAGGCTGCAGTTAAAAGCTGTCTGAAACGTGGGTGATCCTTCACAGGCAGCCCAGTGGTTGCAGGGCTGCTGGTCACCGTGTCACCAGGATGCTGATCACTGCTAATTAGTGGCCAGCAGCCCTCCTGTCTGTAAGTTGAGTGAGAAGCCTTTATATGAAAGTAAAGATTTTTTTAATGTAAAAACCTGTATTGATACATATAAGCTTGAGCTTTCAATTTACTATCTAATGCAAAAAAAGATTACATTCTCTAACTTCTGTTTTTGTTTTTAAACTAGTACAGACATTTAAAGAACATATCCTTGGGGACACTTGGTTATGAACATGAAGGATCAGGTTTAAAAATCTGTAAACAACAGTACAAGAGAGGCACAATGCTTCCTTCCAATGATACACTGAACATAGATGTTTCTACTGAAACAGGTACAGTGCTGTTGTATTTTAAAAGTGTCTTGCTGTGGAGTACTTAAATTCTAACACTTAAGCTTAAAACCAATAGCTTTTTGTGTGGCAATCTCAGGAACATTACCATGCTTCTTGCCTATTCCCTCTTGGTTTTTAGTACCTGTCTAGAAATGATAGCTGTGTAGATTGTAAGAGGCTCTCTTGAACCACTGTCATTAGTGGGTTGTGGAGGTCTTTGAAGTTGATGGTGAGGTATTTTCTTTTATTTTTTTTTTCTCCTTAAACACACCTCTTTCCCCTCTGTGCAGGAGGTTCAAATACAGAATGCTGGATGCTGATCAGTCTGTACCTTCAGTGGGTGGGTGCCCTTACTGTTTCTCAGAGCTCAGAGTCCTGGCTGGGAGCTGTTGAGATTTAGTACACAAACGTACTTCTGGCCCCACTAGCTGGGTCTCTGTATGGATAGGTTTGCTCAAAAGTAATGTTTTGCTTGATTAGGACTTGCCGTACACACTGATTATCTCAGTTTTATGCTACTTTCAATGTGAAGTTTTAATGATTACGTCTTCTCTTTCCAGAATGTATCATTTTAAAGCCAGAGGAGCTAGCTGGTAAGAAGGCAGAACTGAAGCTGAACTCTTCTTTTTTCAACCTTGAATTTTACAGGTAAAGTAATGGGGATTTTTTATTATTTCAACTTGTACTTTTGTAGTAAGACAGTGGATTCTGACTTGCGCAGTTTGTATGAGTGTGTATATTTTTGTTTATATTTAAATATATTTATACACTTTTTCAAACATCCAGGCTTATACAGGTTGAAATCTCCTTCAAGCTGAAAGGCATTGCTCTACAGACAATCCATGCCCGTGAATTGCCTGACTGCTATGCATTTCAAAATACTGTAAGTGAATATGGGCTATGGCACTCCCAAGTGTGTATGTAATGAGAGCTTAAGCTAAAGTGTAGGTATTGTCCTTGTATCTGGACTGCAAGGGAGCAGATGTTAGTTGAGCATGTCCTGGCCCTTACCCCTCCTTCCCAAAGGCTGCTGAAATGGTGTTGCCATGGGACAATGTTGTTTTGTAACATATTCCAGTTGGTAATTGCATAATTTGAGAAGGGAATAAGGAATTGTTCTTCTAAAGATTAAATGTGAAATTTGGCCTCTTGGAATACTGCTCCTTATGCAATATGTGTCATGTTCTCTACACCATCATTTATGGTGACAACTTTCTTAAAACTTATCTGATCAATAGTATTAATATTCAAAGCACTTGACAGGATTTGTTTTCTGGAATGAAATCTTGCTAGTCCTGTTTCTCACATAGTTTTGTATTTTCAGATAACTTTCAACAATAGAGCCCACAGTGGAAAAATCAAAATCTATTTTGACAGTGACACTGACATTCAGGAATGCAAAGATTGGCACATATTTAACTCTGGTAAGTGTGGTGCATGTGTGTTTGCATAACAACAGCTATGTATCTCCCATCAGTTTCCCTGCTCTGTAACAGTGTGTCCAGCAAGACGTTCCCCAGCCTGTTCATTCTCCTCCTGCCCTTCAAATAATGCAACTTGCCTAATGCAACTCATTACCTCTTGCTAATTAAGAGCTAGGAAATAATTCCTTTTGTGCGGGCATTGTGGTGAGATGACATGGTCATCTCTGCATGCCAGTGTGTGTTAGCAGTAAGCTCTACCTGCAAGGAAGATGAATGTTTCTTCCACAGATTTTTTAATTTTTCTGCTGCTCTGACTCAAATAATTTAATCCACTTACATGCTAAATTTCCATCTAAAGTCTTCTACAGCTTTCAATTTTTTTTCTTCTAAGTAATTGAAGCATACTGTTTCTGAAAGTTGACTTTCTCTTTTCTTTTTTTTTTNGCATGGTAAATTTCCATCTAAAGCCTTCTACAGCTTTCAATTTTTTGCCATTGCTTCTAGATTTAATGATGTGCATGAGCAAAGGCTAACATCTGCCGTGTATGTCTAGTGTTAAGGTTTGGCCTGACAGCTCAGGAATGTGCAGTAAAGGCCCCTTAGAGGAGCAGTGACTGTGACAGCACTGTGCAACTGCTTCTCCCATGTGTTGACTCACTGTAAAGGACAGTAAAGGACTGTCATGCAGCAGTATTTTTCAGTGTGCCATATAGTATCTTGATTAATAAATATGCCAAGTGGCCTGCCTTTTGCCTGGGCAAAGCCAGCTTATCTCTGATAACACCATGTTTTACTGTTATTAAAGTGGTAATTTATAGTGCATGCTGAATGACCTCAAAGTGCCTTGGCTTGCATCTATGTCCAGTAATTTCTTGGGGCTCTCTTTCAACTCCCAGTTCCTGAGTAGTTTATTTTTCATCTAAATGCCAGCTGAGGAAGCATGCATAATTCTGTAACAAAGGTGAACTGAAGTGCTATTGCAACAATGAAAAATGAGTGTTTACCTGTATTTTGTATAGCGAAAAACGTATGTTATGAAAAAGAGGGGGAAAATTGATGTGAGGAAGCACAGGAAAACACCGAATTTGTGTTCATATGATGGCTTTTAAAGCTGTGGATGAAAAGAGTAGAGCACAGAAAGTCAAATAAGTTTGTTATTGCAGACTAAGGTGAGAATTTTAATTTAATGGTGTTGATACAGGCCAAAACTGCTTTTCTTTTACCCCATGTAGTTGTAACACTGTGGGAGCACAGATGGACAGGTATACCTGTATTAACATACCCATTTTTGGGTTTATTTTGAAAAACTTGAACATACTTTTCATTCTTGTGGCCCAATCTCCATGACTGTCTTGATGTAATTCTCTGCCTAGCTGTGTTCAAAATATGGTTGCAGGAGCAATATAGCTTATAACCCATCTGTTTATGAGGTGAGAATATTTGAGCACAAAATGTCACATAATTTGCATTAAAATAGATGTGAAAAGACTAATCTTACTTCATTTCCTTGACTCTGCAGTTCTGCAGAAAAACACTCAGTATATTCTAGTCTTTGATGGATTTGTCATATTAAGTTGCTTGGCTTCTCTCATCCTCTGCACGCGATCCATCGTTCTTGCCTTGAGACTGCAAAAGGTAAGCACAGTGCTCCTGGTCTTAATGCTTCTTTGGTCTCTGCCTTCTTTGCTGCCCCTCTGGGAAAGGGGTACCTTTTGAAACCTTCAGGAGTAAACTGAGTAAATCTGTTGCAAGATGTCCCTCTCTTACTGTCACCTCTAGAAAGGAGGTGTAGAAGTTTTGCTGAACGGGGTTTATTGCTGTTTGTGTAGTGTGAAGTATTTTGTTTGTATCTCTCAAGGTCAAAGGAGACTTTCCCCCCCCCCGTCCCGAGGATTTTAGACAGACTTCTGAGTCTTTGTGCTGTGAACAACCAATATGTTCTGCACCTCCAAAACATGAATTCTTTCTTCCTTGGCTTGAGTAGAATTCCCATAGAGACCTAGTCATAAATTAATGCATTAATGAACATCCCTTAAAGCCAGCTCTAACTGGAGAAAATGTAAAGCATAGCAAATAGTCTAGCTCTATCTGGGTTTCTTTGTAAGCATGTGGCTCATGAGAGTTAGAAGAATCCAGAGTAGGTAGGATATGAAAGCACAGGTACTTGTTTGTCTTGCTCAATATATCCTTCTTGTAGCTTGGAAGCAAGACCAAGAGTGAAGAGGACACAGTTCAACAAAGGCCTTGTCAAACTGCTCTCAGGAATAGGCACATCACATTTATTCATGAGCAAAAAGAGCAAGTGAAAGCAGAGGGCAGTGTTGGGCATGGAGGTGAAATTGTTTGCTCTATTGGAAATGAGAGCTCTTGCCCCTGTAGTTGTATTTGAGTAACTGTCCTTTTCACTTCTTTAGTTGGGTGGTCTTGCTCTGTTAGAGATGGCTAGAACCTATGTAAAGGGGATAAACAGACCGTGGTTAGGCTAGTGGGGATGGATTATGAAGTCAGTTGTTCTGTGTAAAGTTCATTTTCACTGGCCTAAATCCATCTTAAATTTTTTCCTATTTATTTCTGTTGCTTTTGAGAGTTACCTTTAAACTACTATTCCAGCAAATACCATAGGAAAAGGGAGTATGTGAAAGTTTCAACACTGCTACCTTTTTCATCTAAGGGGACCAGTAACTAAACATCTAAATGCTTGTCAACAGAGATTTGTGAATTTCTTCTTGGAGAAATACAAGCGCCATGTCTGTTATGCTGATCGCCTGGAGTTCCTAAATGGGTGGTATGTCCTGGTCATTATCAGTGATGTCATGACAATCATTGGATCAATCCTAAAAATGGAAATAAAAGCCAAGGTAAGAATTTAACACTTTAGCTAAAATACTAATCTTGTTACAGCCATGTGTAATTTGCTTTAAACTGGGGACAAATGAAAGTGAGCTATTATAGTCTATAGTCATCTGTTTGCTTTTACTAGTTCATTTCCTAGTGCTAATTTAGCTAATAACTGGTTTCAGTCACTCTTCCCCAAAGTTTTTTAGGAAGACCATTCAAACATCTAATTTCCACAGTGCCTTGACCCCTAATCCCTGGTATAGGACCTGTGGGTAGACAGTTCCTAACAGAAAAACCCAACAATTTGAGTTCTTAGTTCTGTAAGAAGTAGTGGCACATATTGTAGAGGGGAACCACGAATCATCCCCTCGAATAAAGCAGGGGTCTTGATGGCTTGTAGGACTGGAAACATGGCTGTCACAGCTTGCTTTCCTAGCAGGCACCAGCAGTGTCACCTGCTCATCCTTGACCTCCTGTCTGGGCTTGCTGAAATCAATGTGCTTTGTCCAGCTGGCAGCTCTTCAGGAGGCTTTTTGGGTTGGTTTCGGTTTTTTCTAGTTTGTTTTTTTTAACCTTCAGTAGTTGTATGTCAACAATTCATGTGTTCACAAAACTTTGTATTCTGGGAAAAGTAGAGTAGGTAGTGTGCTCCTCCTGCTTTGTGTACTGAGGCTCAAAGGGCAGAGTGGTCTTCAGAGGAAGCACTCGGCAGCCTCTGGCTGTGTGGTGAGGGGGGGATTGAGGGTAGGGAAACTTGGGCTAGGTGGCTTTTTTGTGCTTACTGCGACCAGTTCTAGCCTTCTAAAGTGAAGTGCAAGTAGATTCAGTTATAAACTTCATTGTAATCAAAGCAATGTTCAGGTTCTGAACTGCTGGCAGAGAACCTGTTCAGAGATGTAAATGTATGTAAGCATGGAAAGGGCTGTAGTCCCAAGGCTCACTTTTCATGTAAATGATGGCTCATGTTTTTTTAAATAGTGAATGAGAGCTTCTTTGTCTAACAACGGCATCTAGTAACATTTTTTTTAAACAAAAATTGAGTTATTCAATCGAATTTTGAAACTGTTGTAACTAAACTCAGGGGTTTTGTTCTTCCACACTTCATGCAAAATTTCAGGAATATCAGCATAGATGTACTTTGTTTGCAACACTGTTGTGTTTGAATGATCTCAGTAAATAATTGCAGTTCCCATTGATCTGATTTTTGTGGTGTAGCAACATGCTTTCAATATTGGACTGCCCTGCCTTGTTTGTTTGAACTGCTGGAACTTGAATAGTTGTCAAGCTGACATATCTACTGCTTTGTAACTTGACCACCTGCTCTGTTTGGATCCCTCAGAACCTCACAAGTTATGATGTCTGCAGCATTCTACTTGGAACATCAACTTTGTTTGTCTGGGTTGGAGTCATCAGATACCTGGGATATTTTCAAACCTACAATGTAAGGCAGGAATCAAATGTCTAACAATTAAAGCATATATATATATATATAATATATATACAAGTCACTTTTTTTCGGCTCTCTAATTTTTTGCCTTTTTCCCCTTCTTGTTTGCTCCACCCTGACTTGTAGGTGCTCATTTTAACTATGCAGGCATCGTTGCCCAAAGTGCTAAGGTTTTGTTGTTGTGCTGGGATGATCTATCTTGGCTATACTTTCTGTGGCTGGATTGTTCTGGGACCTTATCATGAAAAGGTATGTCAGCAGTATCACTCCTTTTGTGATGTAATGATGTGAATATCTGGGGGTGTGTATATAGCTCCTAGTCAAAACAACAGGAATGTGTCTTGAATGAAAATGTCTGCTTAAAAGCCGTAATGCAAACATGGGAGTGTTTCTCCTTCTATCTGTACCTGCTGCACCTGCTCCTTTTAACAGAATAACTGTATTTGTGCTTTTACTGTGTGCCCGGCTGTGTTTGTGGTGAGATGGTTTAGCTCACATACCTTGGTCTGTGTCTCTTCCGCCCTCTCCTGGCAGTCCAGTTGGATTGAAGAGGCACTAAATAGTTTGTAACTTTTTCTTTTAAATCTCCTTGGCTCTCGCTTTGTTTTTCCAAATCTTTCCCCTGCCATGTAACTTCAGCTACTAAATTGTGACTCATAAAGGGGTGGATGAATGCTCGTCTTGTTTACTTTGCTTCCTGTGTGGGGGTGTGTTGTGGGTTTGTTTGTTTGTTTTCTTAAGGTTAGTATCAAAGTGCCTGGTATGTCTTGTCTGAAACCTGGGTGCAGGAGTAAGGCTTTGTATATTCTAGAACACAAGCAAAAACAACCCTAAAGCTTGTGTGCTTTTCCTCTTGGCAGATGCTCTGTGTGACAGTTTGAAAAAAGTCAGGTTCCTGTTGTGACAAATTCTAAATGTGCGTTAGTGACTAACGAATGTTTGAGTTCTCCTTCTGGGTCTCTGGTTACACACAGTGTGCGTGGAACAGAGACATGCAGCTGGGCTTGATTCAGCTTCTTGTGCCTCCAGAGCTTGGATTCCTCTAATTTACTGTAATTCTCTCCTTTGAGCAGTAGGTATTCGGTCTGCACATATTACAAGCTGATGACAATACATTTCTCTGTGGTATGCTGGATGCAGTGGGATTCTTTGCCACACTAGAGCAAAGCAAAAGAGGGAAGTGGGTTTACCTGGTAGCTGATTTTAGCCTCAGGACACCTTCCAGCTTGGGGAAAAGGAGTTTGGAATTTAAGAGAATGTCCTTGAAATGATACCATGCTTTTGGTAAAGGGCATGCTCCAATAGCTTCATAATACAGCTGTAGCTTGTACTTACGGCTCAGAGAGGGCTTTCTGAGTGACAGATTAATTTTGTTTAGATCATTTGAGCTCTGAAGGCTGTATGCTAACTCTAGCTCCTTAACACAGTATCGATTTATTACCCATACTCCAGTAAAGCTGCAGAGCTGAGAAACCAGAGGATGTGGACTGTGTTCCCAGCACACTACCACTAATTTACTGTATAGATTTTATAGTGAAGTCACTTTAGCTGTGCTTTGGCAAATGGAATGGTACTTTACTGCAGGTCTCAAATTCTTTATATTTCAGTAACTTTCTGTGGTGGTCAGCTATGGACTGTTTTGCCTGTTGAACATCACAAGTTTATTTCTTGATAATAAATCTTATATCTGATTTCAACATATCATGCTTAGTCAAGATGATATTTCTACATGGTTCTATTACTGCCATGTATATTTTTGCCTGAATGTATGAGTGTGGTAGCATTGATTGCCTGGGTTGGCTTTTTTTTTGTCTGTTGTGAGTAAAACTCAAACTTTGAGTTTTGATTGATCTTCACATTCTACTAATGATTTGTGCTTCTAGTTTGAAGATCTGAACACGGTGGCTGAATGTCTGTTTTCTTTGGTCAATGGTGATGATATGTTTGCAACATTTGCTCAAATCCAGCAGAAGAGTTCGCTGGTGTGGATGTTCAGCCGATTATATCTGTACTCCTTCATCAGTCTGTTTATATACATGATCCTCAGCCTTTTTATTGCACTTATTACTGACTCCTATGACACCATAAAGGTAAAACATTTGTTTTCTGTTACACTTCTAATCAGTTTTGTATTAATTCTTGTTAACTGCTCAACACCATACTGTCTACTGTTCTGATGAGTGATGAGAGTATTAGAATCTTTTAGTCTTGTGGAAAGATTGGGAGGATGACTGTGTTTACTGACATCTTATAGCCATGTCTTAGGCAGGAGTTAGGAAAGCTTCAAGCAGATAACTCTGAAGTCGTTTAGGTATCCAGGCCTGCTTAATGTGCTGCTTAGAAATGTGTGGTTAAGAGGAAATATCTTCTGAAAGACACACTACTTCATGTTTGAGTTAAAATTGTACCGTCTATTTCCAGTATGAACTACCTGAAAGCAAACCTAAGTTTTCAGTAATTGCCTTTTGTTCTTGACCTCAAGTGCTCTCTGGCCTTGGTGCTCCTGGTAGTCTCATTGACCAGTGGGAAGGCAATGTGGATCATACCCTTCAGCTCTCTTCTCTTTCTTGTCTTGGTGTCAGAAACAGGCCAGCAGAATAAGGCTGGTCTGACATGAGCTACAACTTCCCAACTTCCAGACTGAGCAAGAGCTTCATTTTCAAAGCACCTCAAAATACAACTTAATTGTCAGTGCTTCTGAGTTTACTGCATGGTCTAACCTGCAAAAGAGTGTTTTACTATTACTCTTCCCTCTGAGCATTTCACACAGATCAACTGGGAGCTGTTTCAGTTGCTGAATTCGTGTTTTTCATTGCATTTCGTCAGCATGGCAATGTTGAATATCCACAGTGGGGCCCTTCAAATCCATCATTAAAGTTCTTAGGGAAAAGATGCCCAGAGCACTTGCAGTGAGCACAGCAGCTCACTGTGAACAAGGCAGAGTCAATGCCAGTATGACCTGAGATCACTTGCTTGTGATCTCAGTAAAGAAAGCATAAGAAAATCTGTGAAGAATGTGGATTTTCTGTCACTTACATAGTTGATGGAACAATGCACGCTATATAGTGTTTCTAGGATGAGAATGGTTTTTTTCCTTCCTACAGCAGTATTGAACAAATAAACCAAATAGTCTGGTTTAATTGTCACACTTTAGAGAAGATTTTAGAACATTTCACGCCCAGTAACTTCTCATGTGTTGTAAATGAAATGCTTTTTCTTTCAGAAATACCAACAAAGTGGTTTTCCTCTAACAGATCTACACGAATTTCTAAAAGAGGATAGCAGTGCTGGGTACAGAAAAGACAGGACTTCTATGCCATTCATCTGCTGCTGCAGGAGGTCAGTAGGGTGTTTCTAATGAGTGTTTTCCTGAGAAGTACACCAGTACTACACTAGCATCTCACTGCAAAGTGCTTCTTCACAAATGCTGGAGTATCCAGAATTTAGCCTGTGTAATATTTGGATGCTGTTGTTCCTCTTGCACTTTACTTCGTGTTAGATCTTTAGTCAGGTGATGATGCAAAGGCAGCAGTTCTGAGCTTAAATGCGTTTGAAGTGTTAGGCTCTTACGAAAACTACTATGCAGAAGTTGATGAGAGGACTGTGAAACTGCCAAGGATTCAGGAGCAAACTAAGTCTCTGCTTCTTAAGGTTTTGTAAGTTGTCTGTTTCTAACAAACTTCGCTACTAAGCTTGGAGTAGTAGGAGAAAGCAAGAGAATGTAATTCAGCCAGAGGCTGGTGCTTAATCCAAGAGCTGTGCTGTGTCTCTGAGGCAAACTGTTTGAATACCATCTGCCAGAATATTGGAAACATGCTGGTAAATATCTTGTTGCCTGTAGTCATCTTGACAGTGGTCCTTTTTAAGGTGGTGTTGAGAGATGAACCTCTCACCTGGTACTTGCTGGTCTGAGAGTTGATTCTTTGAATTCTGTTTCAGTGGAAAGATAATGTACCTCTAAAGCTCTATGTGAGACAGTAGGGATCTTGTCACTGTCCTGTCACTGTCCCTAGGCAGTCCAGGATAAACCATTCGTGTGCACAGAATGGTTGTGGGCACTGTGCAAGGAAGCCAGGCTATGGGAAAAGGAACAGAGCTAAATGTGAACACTTGATCCCAAGTGGTGTAACAAATCCTGTTTAAGCAGTGGATTACTTGTCTACTTATACACTGATGCTTTTGTGAAATGCAACTTTACTTTTGGTGTACCTCATAGCCAAAAAGGAACATGTGAGATGATGCTGATGGGCAGGTATCCCAGCAGTTGCTGGGGGCACGTGAAACAATTGGTTAACAAGAACTCCAGACAGGTCCAGCTTCAGGTTTCACATGCAAGTCATTGTGCAGAAAAAGATTTTTGTGTGCTTGAGCATAATAAATATACACTGTAATATGCTGGCAGTACTGAGGGCACAAACGTGGTAGTTGGAGTGAAAATCTAGAGCTTTTGCTACTGTAGCAGCTTCTGCATCATTGTCCCAGTGCAGGTGTTAGAGTTGTATGCTGAAATGGAGGAGTATGGAACAGAAGGATCAAAACTTGACTTGTGTGGGTAAATGCTTCCTATTGCATTTCTTTCTGAATGGAGAATTTTCAATTTTTTCTTTGCAGACAACAGAGTGATGACAACTTGATACTTATTAATTGATGGCTGCACATAGAAATTCACCACTTACATATGCAAAGAAAGCATAGCTGTATGGAGAAGAACAATTCTCCAAATTGCAATGAAACCCACCATCTGGATCTGCCTCATGAACAGACTAGTCTTAGCTATTTAAAGTTTTGGGGAAAGAAAAGCTATTAATTGACATCAGCTGGCGGACCAACAGGAGAGCCCAGAAGCTGCATCTAGAGGAGAGCTGTGAAGAACTCTGTATTTTTGACTCAAGTTCTGTCATGTTAGAGAAGATCCTTGAGCATTGTCTGTGAAAGCTCTGTTTGCTAATGACCTTGAGGAGGAAGGAAAATGGCTGTGAATCGACTGTTGTTAATAAGAAAAAGAATTATATAAAAATAATTTAAAAAAAATAATCCTGTGTTAAAGTATTAAATAAAAGGAAGTCAAGAAAGGAGGATTTTTTCACTTAAACTGATGCATTCAGCCTGCTGTTTCTACTTGGCACATTTCATAAATTTATTTCAAATAAATGTAAAACGACAAAAGTCGAAAATAATTGCTGGTCTCCCTCTCATCTCCCCTATCATTTTAACACAAACCACTTATAGGTCACAGTCTTTTCCTTAACAGCTTTACTAAAAAGCAATTTGTTATTTTTTTTGGCAGTTTTTTCTGTTATACCCCCAGTATGAATTTGTACTGTGTCCAGATTAAACTTACTGCTTTAGCTATAGTTAAATACTTTTTTGGTTGGAAACTTTCATGGTAAGCATTACCTGAAGGCTGCTGAAAAGGGCCATGGAGTTGGTTTGTTCAGGTGACTTTCTAGCTGTCTTTGGGATGGTCATCTATAAAGACTGTATTTTTCCCTTGGCTCTTCATAAACTTTTTTCAGTGGGAACAGAGGACTGTGGGGAGCTTTAAAGCACTTCCAGGACAGTAGTATATAGATGTTAACCAAGTACTTCTGGAAGCTTTCAGAAGTGTTGACTGTCCTTGGGGTGGGTGTACTATTACATTAGATGCTCCACTTTTGTATGTCCACTACCTGTTCTCTAAAATAACATTCTTTATTAGATGATGTCAGTGTGTTGGCTAGGACTTAGTCTTGCAATGTGTTCTTAACTAATAATGGTGGTCTCTGCAAGTTCTGGCTTGTTAGTGTTTCAAATGGCAAAGGCAATTCAAAATGCTGCCCTTGTATGAGTGAGATGAGTGGCAGCTTTTTTCTTTTTTTTTTTTTTTGATCTCCTGCCTAGTGTTTACCTTCATGACAATTAAACTTTTGTTGTTGTTGAGAGTGAATGCTGTTTTGCCTTGTTTAGGCTGCAGCTAGGTGCCTAGAACAGATTTGTTGGTGTTAGTATTTTAATGCATCCAGGCTCTGCAAATTTTAATGCTTCTATTGCTGAAACGTCTTTGGAACAGAGAATATTCTTCCCATCTCAGTCTGAGCAATGCATTGCTGTGGCCTAATCTCTCTCTACAGCTTGTGGCTATAAATGAAATTGATACCAATAACCAAGACTTTGTAGAGAAGGCTTTCTCTAATTATCTTTTCCTCAAGCTGAGGGTGATTGTGTGACCTAGAGCAGGGAATTACTGTCTTCCATTTGGACAGAAGAGTCAGCTTTTCTCTCAGTGTTCATCTGCAGAACTTGTTTGGGTCAATGGTGACATTTTGGTGTGTGCTCTGGAGCCCTGGTTAACCCAAGTGCTCCTCTGCAGAATGATCAGCATTAACTAATGGCCAAGGGTCCCCCTGGCCCTTACAGTGTGCAATCTGCTTGGTTACGTGTAAGATGCTGATGTTTTCTGAATTTGTTGCTATTTTACTGTTTAGATTTCTGGAGTGTCTCTTTCTAAATCAAACAGTTCCAGCACATCTGAAAATGAATAGTCTTTTCCTTACTGCTCTGCCTCTGCCAGCATTTGCAGAAACCTTTGATTAGAGGCTTGAACCTCGAAAAAGCTGATAGTAGTGTTATGTGTGTGGATAATTAAGTATATAATGTATGGAAAATGTAAGAAGCTCCTCACCTCCAGAGGCCTGGTGCCTCTCTTCCCTCAGGCGGGCGAGGTACCTCCCGTACCCTGGGCACTGTGAGCTGTGCTGCGGGAGCCGCGGTGCCTCGCTCGAGCTGCAACTCTCCCTTTCCAATTTAGTAGGACATTGAATGTGACCTGCCAAAGCCATTGCTCAGATAAATACTTGTTTGTGAGAGAATCCTCGGGAAATTAGGGAAAGCATTAGCAACAAAAGGAATGCAGAGAATACTTTATAATTCTTAACTGATTTTAAGACTTAATTTCTGTAATGGAACCATAAAGCTTTCTTGTCCAGTATTGATTTTTTTATTGTTTGAATCATATGAGCTGCTTGCTAGCTAGACTGCTGCTTTAGCCCTACCATATTAGAGCAGGTTATTAATGTGTTGTAGAAACCAATTTGTGTCTTCACCATCTGGTGTTCTGGGTTTTTTTTTCTCTTGGATAAAAAAGATAAGAGACACTTGCTGAAGGTTATTACTGGCTCTCTATTCCACAGAGGTGAAACTTTACAGGAAATCTGGCATATGTTGACTCTTAATTCTGAACATTAATACATATTTGAACACAGTTGCTGCCTGATAGGTGGTCCCTCTCCAGCTGCTAAGGAGGTGATACATAGTAATGGAAGGAGAACTGAAACATTAACTTTTGCAAAGTGCTCTGAAAAAAGGTTGTTGCCCTTTGTAGTCTTGGTTCTCTGGGAATAAGAAGCTTTTGCTAATTGCTTATAGGATTTAACAAAAGGAGGAGAGAAATGGATGAGACAGCGAGAAGGTTGCATTAGAAAGAAATGGGCAGGAAGGAAGAGAAGAAAATTTCCAAAGCCATCTTCGAGGTGAGCATTCCAGTGAGGGGGAACAGGGTGAGTAAGAGATTGGGCTCTTATTTTGGGGTTTTCCTTTTTTTTTGTATAAAACAGAAAAAAATGCTAGAATGGAATTTGTTTGGCATTTCATGTATAATACTCATGTGCAAGACTGTACCTAGACTTTAATGCTCTAAGTTTCATGGTGTACTTGTAATGAGGATTTCTGAGAAGTGGAGATGTTCTGCTGAAATTTTCTTTTGTCAGCTCTCTATCTCTGAGCAGAGCCATGCATAGCTCTGCACTACTTGGACATATGCCTGGCCTCGGTAAATGATTCAGGTAGGTAGCAATGGGTCAGGTCTATCTGATCACAGGCTTCAGATACTTGTACTGCCTTCTACCTTCGAGTTTGACTTGTCTTTCATTGCAAATCTGTGTGTGCCCAATCCTGCCTGTCAGAGGTGACACGAGCCTCAAGGTTTCTGTGTGACTCTGCTGGGTGTGAAGCGGTTGAAGTGGTTCTTGTTTGCTTTTTGCACTAGGTTTAAAAGAGCACCTACCTGTGATGCTGGAAGCGGCACCTACACCTGTCCGGATCTACTCGCGGAAGTTATTGCAATTTTATCTGGGTTTTGCTTTTGTTTCCTAATGCGGGAATGATGATGGAGCTGCTGCTGGGCTTTTCAGGCAGCACAGCCCGCAAGATCTGTGCAGGTCCCGGTCTCTCGGGGGTCTCGCTTGCGTTCCCCAGAGCCGCCCGCGCCGTGGGAGAGGCGAACGTTCTGCGCGGGTTGGCAGGGAGCGCTCGGAGCGCCGTGCGGGTGCCCCGGCGCGGCTCGGGGCAGGTGCGGGCGGGCAGGGCCGGACGGGTTAACGCGGCGGAGCGGAGCGCAGCGGGGCGGGACGGGGCGCGGAG
>VZRZ01005884.1:1816636-1862509 GCA_013398175.1 Climacteris rufus
GGGACGGCGCGGTGGGTGAGACACGGGCTGGCCTGTGCGGAGACATACACGTGAGTTTCCACACCTTGAGGCTCCGTGTGCGCACCCCGGGGCGCCTGTGCCGTGCCCTGCTGGGGGCTGCGGGTTCTTCTACTAGGTGGGTTTTTTTATACGGTGTTATCTTAACCTACGCAATATACCAAAAAAAATGCACTGCTATTATATTGCGTTATATCTTATGATAATTTCTTTCTCTTAAGGAAAAAAAGTCGAGAGGGAGGGGTGGGGGGTGGAGAGGTAGAGGAAGCAGTTTTGTACCCTTGTGTTTCCAGTGGCCATGTACTTAGGTCTGCTCTCCCTTCTGTGATATGAGTCTAGAAAAAGACGTTTCTTGTTACAGCCTGATAAGGCGCATTTGCTGTAGCTTTGTTCTCTAAGCTGTGCTGAGTATGTGGTTTCTTGCATGTTCTTATGGTCTTCTAAGAGGTGCAGTAGGAAGCACAACTTAGTCCAGCTGTATGGTGAAAAATCTGATTTCATTATGCTTATCTGTGTACTGAAAATGAAACTAAAGGCAAACAAACAAATCAAACAATCCCACAAACCAAGTCTGCACAATCAGTAAAGAAGCAGCAGTTCTTACCAGCATGTAAAGCTGAGATATATTTAGCTTTTTTTCAGAATGCTAGGCAAAAGTTTCAGGCAAGTCAGGCTGGTGTGTCCTTATCCTCCTGTGCTACACTGACCATTAACCATTTAGGACCATCTTCCAGCACAGTCTTTATGCTATCAGATAATGAAATAAAATCTCTGAAGTGTAAGATTTGACACTGTAGAGAATATATGTATCTTGGGTATTAAAGGCTGACATACCTGATTCTATCATGCCTTTACTTCGACTTCTATGTCTTGAGCAAATATGGTTTGGAGTGTGCCATTTCTACCAGTTCCACTGACACATTTGCTTGCAAACCTAGGCTCTGAATCAGATATGGTCAGGTGACTTGTTTTAATCAGCAGTGGTGTGATTTAGGTCCTCATCAGCTATGAGCTTAAAATAAACAGTAAAAGTTGACTTGTTTTGGACTGTGCTGAAATAGTCTGTATGCACATTCTGTAGTTTTTGTGAAAGAAAGCTGATTTGTTGGATGGTAAAATGGAGTTGGTAGTAGTGATCAATGAGTGGACCTGGAAGTTCTGCAGAAATGGGAAACTTACTTTAGAAGCAGAACAGGTATTTTCTTCTAGGCATGTTTCACAATGTATGGGCTGTTCGAGTGACTTTTAAATACTTTAAATGCTGTGTCTGTTTCCGCCTTACAGGATGACCTGCCAGCTCCTTCCAGAACCACACTTAAAGGGGACTAAATGAAGGCTTTGCAGCAAAGTTTTTAGTTTGAACTCCATATATAGATCTAGTAAACCATAATTTCAGAAAGTCTTAAATTACCAAAGTCTGAAGTCTAAACTTGTGGTAACTAGTGAGTTACTTGCTATCTGTCCCTGACAACTTTCTGCAGGGTATCAGAGCTTTCAAAAACGATTTAGTGCAGTAGAGCAGCTTTGTACCAAAGGGATTGCAGGAGCTGGAGCCTGGGCTTTGTAATACTTTGGTGGAGGTGCCCCTGTATCTCTGTTTCACAGTTAAACTGTGAGTGTCAGTCTGGAGCAGCCTGCAGAAGAACAGCACTGTCACATACGCACACAGGGTGACACTTTTGTGTCCTGACAGTGATTTTTAAGCCTCTTATCAGACTGTGTGTACAGAGCACTGTGGTTCATGGCTGGCGGTACTACTTCCTCTCTCTGCAACTTTAAATGTTTATAGTCTTGAGGGTGTACATTTTTGGTAGGTTTAATACTTTTCTTGAGACTCTTTGTACCCTATAGCATTGGTCTTTTATGCAGGATGTGTGATAAATAAAAACCTTAAATATTTCCATCACTATCTAAGAGTTGCCAAAGAATCATCTTCATTCCTTTTGCCCCACTCCCTTCCCAATCCAAAAGATGACACCATAATAATGGACTATTGCTGGAAACATCCAGAACCATGGTGGAAGTATGAGTAGTGCTGTATTTTCCATCAAGTTCACATGTAGATGAAACAGGCTTGGAGAGAAAATGGATGTGGCACTTTGCTCTCCTTAGTCTAAAAACTATTGAAGACCAAGATAATGGGATAATGCCTCTTGGGGGTGTTTGATTTGAGTTCAGCCAATTATCTGAAATTGGGTAAAGAAAAAAATATAGCCAAACACAACCACAAGTAGATTCCCTTACTAATGAGTTCTCTTGTTGAAAAACTTATTCACTGGACCTGATAGTTTTTTAATAATAACTTTTCTTCAACTTGTAAAGCTGCATTTTAATTTTTTTGTAGTTATATTCTCAGGTCCTTGAAATGTGCCTTGTAGCATGCTGTTTCAAGTACAGGCTGTGCCTGCAGAATTTCTGTAATAAATAAAATGTAAAAGAATTACTTCTGAGATAATTTGTCTCTGTAAAAACTATTAAATGAATGTTGTCTTCCATTGCATCCTTTAATAGTGCCAGATAAAAAAAGCTTTAGTTTAGATGTATTTGTGCATAATTGTCTGTTTTCTATGGGCTTTCTTTCAGTTTGTTTCTCTAAATCGATTTTGGTTATAACATCAATTAACTATTAAAGACAATTAAAAGTGAACCAAAGCACTTACCTCAAAAAGCTCTTCCTTACAGTTACACATTAACATTTTTGGCTTCTGTTGTATTACACACCCTTTTCTGTACTGGTATTTCTTTCTAAACTGAGGTAACTTGAATGGGTTTCTTGGGTTACTGTGCAATGATTTGGTTGTGTTTTCCTCCATGGGCCATACATGTAGCAAGGTGTGGAGGGAACAAGGAACCAACTTCCTTCCTGAACTGGTACTGCTTGTATGTATAGCCTTGGCTGCCCATCACCCTGCCTTCCTTCTGCCTGTGCCTTTCTCTTGGGAATGAGGTGAGAGAGAGCTTTTCAGTAATGAGACAAATAAAAGCAGCACCGGTGGTTTATCCAGAAGAGGAGGATGGCACAGAGGGTGTCCATGCCTGCCGGGGGCACAGGGTGTGAGCAGGCAGGTGCAGGACTGTGGGAAGCCCTTGGCAGGGGCTGCACAGGCTGCAAGCCTCCAGACACTCCTTTTGTGGTCTGCTGCTTGTGGGGTAAGTTAAAAAAGCTGAAGCAGTGCGTGCAGATAGGGAATGACTGCTGATATTTCTCTGCAGTGACAGTCTGAATGCAGACAGAGTATTTCAAGTGACTCTCCTTGTTCTGCCACCCGTGGCTGTGATCAGTCAGTGTGATAAACTCAGCTTTCTGCAGAGCAACTTTTGTAATAAGTTTCAAAATCTCCTAGAGACCTGTATTTAATACCTGGTCTTTGCTAATGGAGAAGGGGAGTCAAGGAGGCAAAGTGCTTGGGCAGAGCTGGCAGCCTGCCTGCTCTGCAGGCTGAGCCTGGGCACAGCTTGCTCCTCTGCGCCGTCCCACGGACCTGCCCGGACTGTACTGGCTCTGTGCTCTCTCCTGTTCCACAGTGTGTCGTTTTGCATGTTGAACTGCCCTGAAATTCTGCACAGACATTCCTGTGCCAGCTCAGGAAAACCAGCAGCAAACCAGGCTGGTGTTCTGCCTGGGCAGACATCCTTCCCTGTCCCCTGAGCTGGCTTTCAGCCCTGCTGAAGGGCTTCACCACTACTGTCCTCCTTGCACGTTCAGTCTCACTCTCTGGACTTTCCAGTCCAGCTCTAAACTCGACTTGAAACCTCTCACAGTAACTTCTGTGCCAACCCAGGCCTGTCTGCTCCCTCCTCCTTGCATTTATACAGAAACAGGGCAGAAGCCATCAAAGTCCCCCCAAACTGACTCCAGGCCTTCAATAAAGTGGCCAGTGTATTGAAACAGCTTGGTTTCTAATGGACAGGGAAGAGGCAGAAAACCATGGGGGTGTGCCATGAATCACATTATGGCTTGCAGGCTAAATTTTATAATGACCTTATCATTAAAATACTATTTGTGCTTTCCTTCAAAAATGTCTGCATTAATAATGAGTAACTCAACTTGGAGCTAATTTACAGGCCAGATTTAATTTTTAATCAAAATGACTTAAAAAGTAATTTTAATCACTGTTTCAATCAGTAAAATCCTTGACTTAAATAACTGATATTAAATTTCATTATAAATACACAGATTTTTAGTAGATTTATTGAAGCAAGCAAGATTCCAATTGACTAACTAATTAAAGCATGTTAGCTTGCAACTAGCTGAACCTTTTGTCCAAAATATTATTAGGTGATGTTTTATTTCACTATCTCTTTACTTAGGTAGCTAGTGTAATATTTCCCTACATACTCATGCAAATTCCTGACTTTTATTTAAAGAATGGTGAAGAACGTATTCTGACTTTATATGAGTCATGCTTTCATAGAAGAATTTAAATCAATTAAAATATAAAAATTGTCATTAAGGCAAACAAAAATCAAGCTGTGATGGAGTGGGAAGAATTCTTAATGCATGCTTTTGCATTTGAAAGCAGTTTAACTGAAATCCCAAATCCTGTGAGTTATTTTGGAACAGAGGATTTTTCCCATTCAAAAAAGAAAAAGCTTGAATGTTTACTCAAGAGTGGTGGTAGAGGAAAATGCACTTCACAGTCCATCACTTTCTGAATTTTGTGGCCACTATTGCTTGAACTGAGGTAATTAAAAAGATTGAAATGAGGCAAGGAACCTTTTAGACAAGGGTATGCTTTTGGCACTTGTGAAGTTTTGATGTATTCGCCTGTAAGTATCTTAGGGCAAGCTGTTAGCTCAACTCACCTGTAGAATGTGCAACACGATTACTGCTGGAGGCCTGTATGATAGGAAACACCAAGTGGCATAGAAGACGGGAATATAGAGTGCTTGCTGTCCTTTTCCATAAAAAACCCCAAGAAATATCAAGCTTGTGAGAGCCAATTCCAAAGAAAAAGAAAGTGATTCTTCATAAAGTGAGTAACTGAACTGTGGAGCTTTCTGCTGCAGATTCTAGAAAACTCTTGCCTCTGTAAGTCTGGACTGGTGAGTTTAGCTGTTTTTCTACTAATTTTGAACAATATTTTGCCTGAATAGTCAAAGTTTTGTATGATTAATAAACAGATTTGAAATATATAATATTTAAGGGTTATTTTTAATAAAGGGTTATACTTAAGGACTATTTTTTCCTTCTGAAGTTTAAACCTGCCCTAAGATAAGCATCTCTGATTTGTCTTCAGAAGAGAACACCCAGAGAAGAAAGTCTTGGCAGGACATGTGAATGCCAGGAACTATGGAATATTCTATCACACATCTCGTGCCCGGTGTGGGCTGGGACAGGACCACTGAGGATTCAGCTGCACAGTGTCCCTGAGACCAGGCTAATTCTGCTGAGAGGACTTCAGATGAAGGTGTGAAGTAAACCACTGTCTGCAAGGCCACTACTTTTTGTACACAGGCTGGTACAGATAGCCAAGTGCTGCATCTCCCCTTTGAAGGACTGGAATGAAAACTAGCTCCGGTGCAGCTACTGCTGTGGTGCAGCTTCCATTTGGAAATCTCCAGAGTCTGCCCTGTGACCCTGAGACCTCAGCTGGATGCTTTTCTACTCCTTCTCACCTTACCTCAACACCTCAAGACAGCTCTTTCAAAACCATTTGTAATTTGAGCTCTGCCGTGTGACAGTAAGTGTTTGTAGTGTAATTATCTCAGCGGAGAATTACGCACACGTGAATATTTTGTTCTTTGGTTACTACTTCAAACAAGGATGAGATCTCATTAAGCTGAAGTATTTAGAGTAAGTTCATAGGCGCTATTTTGAATTTCTTTAAGCTTTTCAATAGATGAAATGCAAAAAGCATCTGCAGATTTCTTTACTCTCCTGCCACTGCAAGCAAGATTCATCTGTTGAGATGATTACACAGTAAGATACAACATGTTCAGAAAACTTTCCCTATAATTTTCACAGGTTTTTTTTTCACCCTGCCATTCTTGTCCAAAATGCTGCTTCTATTTGCAGGCATTTGGGCTGTTCTGTAGAAGCTTCATGTCAAGCTCAGTAAGTCCTTTGCTGCCTTGGAGTGTTAGAGCAGAGCCATCTCTTGTTGGCAGGGTTCCCAGCCCTCGAGTAGCTGTTGTCTGCAGCTCCTCAGGGACTTCTGGTCACTTACAGACTGAATTTGATTTTTGAGTACTTCCTAGGTGAGAACGGGGAATGTACTGACTGCCCAGCTCCCCCACACTGCCCTAAACAAGGAGCAGTGGGCGGTGAATTCCAGTTGACTCATTGCAGTGGATCTGCATTGCTGAGGCTTTTTTATTTTTAGATGGAGGGATGCTCTGTAATATTTCAGCACAAGGGATGATTTACGTGTTTTCTTCCACTTCTTGTCCTTAAGTAGCTGTTCCTAGTTCTGACGATGTGCTTGAATTTGATGCTTTAAGTAATACATTTTCTTATGAAAAAGTGGCTGGTCAGGTTCTTGAGGGTAATAAAATGGACAACAATGTCAAGTAGTCTGCTTTCATGTTGACTACTAGATGGGAATCAAGAAAAATCAAGGCAAAAAGGCTAAGGAGCTACTTCAGAAAAATGAAATATTAAAAAAAAACACTTTGCTGAAAATATTGATTATGGAATAGTGTAATTTGATTCAAAATTGATATAAATATTGCATTAAATAATACAAGTAGCATAAGATAAATGACAAAAGATGGACCTTTTTAGCTTGAAGCTTGGAAGCAACCTTTAATATAAAAATGGCATGTTAGCCCTCCTGCTGGGGATTGTTTCATTTGCTTCCCAGTCCCTGGAGAGATTAGATAGAACTATAAAATAACCACGAGGTAATAATAGTCTAAGTGAACCTGATGTTTATCTGTCAACAATTTTAGCTGCAGAGGTGAAAAGCTTATGCTATTTTAAATCTTTCTGCTTGTAACCACTTCTTCTTGGTTTTTTGTTGGCTGCCACACTGTATAAGATCTAACATGATTAGGATCTTGTGCCGTGACAGTGTTCCTGGGTTTTGCTAAAACTATACAATATCCATTAATGAAGTAATTGTTAAAACCCTTCTTGAGATGCTGACAGTGAATGTGAGGGCTGGGTGATGGTCAGACACAAACTGTCCCTTCTAGGCTGAGACCCTGCGTGGGGTCCTGCAGCCATGGGTAATTGCTCTCAGATCTCTTGTGTGAATTAGTCCAGGTTCAGTTGTGTTCATAACAAAGGCAGTAAAATTGCTAAGGCAGCTGACACTGACCTCGCCAGGGTAGCTGAAGTGTGATGTAATCTGGAACTCAGACTGCCTTCCCATCATCGTGTTTAATAGCCTAGTGTCCAAAATAGTGCTGAGTGGGTATTAGAAATAAACCCTATCACTACTGCTGTTTCTGGAGCTTGCTTTAACCTGTGGTTAGGTAGGAACTGGGTTTTGGTTTTGAAGATAACTGGCCTGTGTTGTGCTCACAAGGCTGTGGGTGGAGAGCCCAGAAAATAATTCCTGGCTTTAGAATAGTCAAATATCTAGAATAAATTTTTTTCCTTTTCATCACATTTACTTAACTCCTCTAGTAGTAAATACCATCTATGTGCTCAGAATATATGTGTCTGTAGTATCTTATATATATACATTTTTTACATTTATTAATATATAATTGAAAAACCAAAAAATATTTTTTCCGTAATGGGCCTTTTATTGCTTAGTCAGTAAAACGGAAGAGTTATGATTTATGCTTCCCTATCCTGACTGGCTACACTGAGAAATGGAAATAATGATGGGGCTGTGGCTCAAACATGGGATTTCACAGCAAGAATGGCTTGGCTGTTGCTCAGATTTTCTCCATGACCTCCAGAAAGTAATTTTTAACTTCTTAACTTCCACTTTGTTGCCTGTACAATATGACTGCTAGTGCAAAGGAACTGTGCTGGGATTTTGTAAGTAGGTAAGACTTTTAAAAATTCCTGATTCATCCAAGCATCATGCACTGTGGTCCTCCAGTGGGCAGAATGTCTTCTCCATCAGTCCTGTACAGTTTGAATTTTTACTAAGGCCTCCAAGTATATACCTTCTCATGTATATACCCATCACAACCTCTTGTCCCCCAAAAATGAAGATATGATGACTGAAGCAAGGACTATTAGCTGATTGTTAATCCTTCTTTCTTTTTCCCTTCCACCCTTCCTAGGATGCAGGGGCTTTAATCCAGGATGAACGAATGCTACTATGATAAGCGCATGGACTTTTTCTATAACAAGACAAAGACGGACACAGCAGATGAGTGGACAGGACCACAGCTCATTGTTGTTCTGTGTTTTGGGACATTTTTCTGCCTCTTCATTTTTATTTCAAATTCATTGGTCATAGCGGCTGTGGTCAAGAACAAGAGGTTTCATTTCCCCTTTTACTATCTGCTGGCCAACTTAGCTGCTGCAGACTTTTTTGCTGGAATTGCCTATGTGTTCTTGATGTTCAACACCGGCCCTGTGTCTAAGACATTAACAGTGAACCGCTGGTTTTTGCGTCAGGGCCTCCTGGACACCAGCCTGACAGCGTCCCTGGTGAACCTGCTCGTCATCGCTGTGGAGCGGCACATGTCGATCATGCGGATGAAGATCCACAGCAACCTCACAAAGAAGAGAGTCACCTTCCTAATTATATCAATTTGGGCCATTGCTATTTTTATGGGTGCTGTTCCTACCCTGGGTTGGAACTGCCTCTGTGACATTACTGTCTGTTCCTCCCTGGCACCCATTTACAGCAGAAGTTACCTGGTGTTCTGGAGTGTCTTAAACCTGGTTGTCTTCTTCATTATGGTGGTGGTTTACATAAGGATCTACATGTACGTCCAGAGGAAAACCAATGTCTTGTCATCACACACCAGTGGGTCCATTAGCCGGAGGAGAACCCCTGTGAAGCTCATGAAGACTGTCATGACTGTCTTAGGTAAGAGACTACAAACCATGGTGGGCAAGGCCGAGAGTGCCAGTGGATGGGTTTGTGTTGGTTTGGTTTAGCTTTTATTTAAAAAAACCCAACAAACAAACAAAACCCCACCAAAAACCTAAAAAAGCCCCCACAAAAATCCCTCAACCTTCCTAACAGAAAATCCCCACTGAACTTTTAAGTGCTGGAGGCACATTCTGCCTGCTTTAGATAGTGAAATAGCTGTTGCACCATTCAGAAACACAAGATAGAGGACTGGTCAACACACAAAAGAAAAGTGGCTCTGTTGTGGAGGCACCTTGTTACAAAACAGAAATTGTGAAGGTGTTTTGGTTTTGTTTTTGTATTTTTTGTGACAGAGGAGATACAAAATCACTTTGGGGGAAGGCTTCTGAAGGTTCACAACTACCTAGTAGAACATTTTCAAAATAATATTCTTCAATATTTGCACAAGGCCATGAGCCCTAAGGTTGGATATCAATAGTTTTCTTTGCACATCTTCCTCTTGGCCGTTTACTGAACATAGAAACTTCTTCCCCCTGGAAATGCACCTTCCTCAGGGAAAGAAGAGGATGCCTGGTGGGTCTGTGGCTTTGACAGAGGTTTGCTTTTCAAGGGAAGGATTCACCTTCATTCTGTGAATATTTCATGGTGCAAAATACTTTCAGATGAGGATGGTATAGTCTTAGATCTCTAAATCGTAATGTGAGATTTCACCTGGATTCTGTCCTAAAAACACTGGTGACACTTGAGCAGCTCAGGTCACTTCCTCAGGTAGCTGCGATGTGGCTGTGTATTAAATTAGCATTGGACAGAGCAGGTGATGGATCTTTGGAACAAATAGCAGCTGTAGCAGTCAGTTTTCCCCAGAATTCAATCTGAGCAAGATGTGTCCTGGAAACCAGGTATCACGAGAGCAGGGCTGCAGTGGAGCTGAGTGTGAACTGAGACATTTGTCAAGCTGGGCTCAGGCGGTGGGGGACTCTAAACCCACAAAAATGGCTTTACTGCTCTAACAGCTCTTCTCAGGTAGCTTGAGCCAGCATGGGAAAGCTGGAGCTTTTGGGAAAGCTGGTGTTCATCTATACCTGGGACACAGTTGTGTCACAATGCAGCGTGGTAGTACTAGAGAGTTCTGGAGAAAAGTGTGATTTTTTTATGGAGGTAGGACTTGCCAGGTCCTAGGAAGTTCAAGTTGAAGATGCTTTCTTCCCCTTGCAGTTTTTGGGTGTTGTTTGCAGTCTGGTATCTGATTTTATTATTTTTTTCTGAAATAGTAGTGCTGTACTACATAACACCTTTTTCTACCAAGTGATGTTTTAAAATGCTTCAGAAGCTGAAATCTGTGAAACTTTACAGTGCCTGACCTTGTAAAAGAAAGTGGACTGATAATTCAAGCACATACAATGTTCTCACTTTTACTTCTGTGTCTTCTGAAGTTGGCTTCTCTGCTGCCAGAACCTTTTCTTTCTAAATCCTTCCCCGAATGTTATTTTTTTCCCCTTTGATTTTATAGAACTTACAGAGAGTCAGTTTGGTGGTTTTTCCTGTCCCCCTGCCCTTGACTTACAGGGGCAAAATTTGATCTTCTGCCCCACCTAAGCTCTCATGCAGTGAAACCTAAACCATCCACCTGAAAGGAAAAAATCCCTGCAGAGAAACTCTGAATTGCTCCAAATATGTTCTTGCCCTATTGCAAAAGCATCAAGTAGACTGTAGTTAACTGCTGCACTGGAAGGAGACAGAAAACACAGCAATTTTAAAAAACAGTTCTCTGAGCATTTCTAGTGAAGGCAGAACTGCACCCACAGCTGATGTGAGAGTTGGAGGGACAGGGATGGTGGCTGCTGTTTGCTCATCCCTCATGGTCCTTTAGCCTGTGGCAAGCCTTCAATGCTCTCTGTGACTGTGCTGTTGTGTGTAATAAACCTAATTTAAAATCTCATTTCAAACTTAGTCTTTCTTTTTCTAGGCAGAGGGGCCTTAGGACTATGTGTTGATTTGAAGTTCAGCATTAGCTTCCTCTCACAGAATATGGCTTTTCAGACACGAAATTGAACTATAATTCATGCAAAGCATTTAATGATATTTTGTGCTGGGCAAGGCAAATTGAACTTAGAAAGCCTGAGTGCTACTTTAGAGATCATAATTTTGTATATTTACTTTGTCAGTCAGAAACAAAACCAAAACAGAGCCTGCTTCCAAAGAAGTCAAATTTGCGCTGGTGTTGCTGGGTGTACAATCTACTTCAAGCTCCTCTGTCAGAGGAAATGTATCTTGGAGTGTTCCTTCATATTAGTTTTCCAAATTTTGACTCTGAGGGGCTCTTTATAAACATTTGTTTCTAAGAATGAGAACTTATTTTTTAAAATAGTTTGAAATGTGCTCTTCTGTCCAAGTCATTCAAGCACACTGTGCAAAATGTATTAGAAACCAAATAGCTTGTTTTCTGTACTTTCCAGTTACCACAGGAGTCACCAAGTGACCAAAGTGATTCTTCCAAAATTCTGCTTACAACCACTGATGCAAGAGCCTACAGCTATATGCAGCACATGGGTTTTGCCCAAAGCAGTTATTTTTAATGGTTTGTTCCAAAACATCTGAAAATGCTTTGGAGTATATGCCTGATATGGTCTTAACTAAAACCCTATTCCAAGATACTGTTCTGGATAAAGCATAATAAAAACCAACATTCTTGTTCATGTGCTCTATTGGTTTAATGGGAGATTCAGGACAAAACTGTGCTCTGCTGCTGTGTGGAAGGAGGCTGAGTGTAGCTGGGTGCTCCTGGCGTGCTGCTCCTCCCAGTTTCCTCCTGTTCCCTCCTTGGGAAGGCTGGGCTGTGGCTGGCTGTCCTCCCAGCAAAATATCCCATATTCTGCCATAACCCCTAAAATAGTCCATCATGGCATAGGAGTAGGGCTTTCCCTTGGCCATGCTGAACCACAAGGAGTTATCTAGTTGAAACTGGAAGATTTGAAACCTAGCAAAAGGTGTTAAAAATCCTTTTGGGGTGACCTTGTGCCATAAGCCCAGCTCAGCCTGTGACTGCAGCTTTGAAGAAGGGTGGCTGCAGGTGTGTATGTGATTTTCAGGTGGTTGTGTATGTGGTAGCTCCTCTGAACCTGGCAGTGAGATTCCTGCTGAAATAGCAACTTTGGGGTGGATGATTTTGAGTTTCAGTGAATTTATAGCTAAATTGGTAACCTGCTGTTTTAACTTGGTCGCACATGTGGCAAAGGCAGCTGGAAGCTACTGGACTTTTTTTTTTCCTCTCAGCGTTGGCATGTTCAAGGACAGCTTTGTTGTGCAGGGTTTTATGAAATGATGCTCTTGAAGCATCAGTAGTGCTTCCAGATCCACAGGAATTAATTTTTAAGCAGAGATTATGTCATCTCCAAGAAAAATTCCATGGTTAAGTCGAATGGAAAACCCTCAAACTAACCTTAAGGCATTGTGACACCTGGTCTCCCATAATCTGGTGGAAAGACTCAGAGTTGTTCTTCTAATCCATGTGGCAGCCAGGCTCTATTTCATGTCACTTCTGTGAATTTTAAAGAGTCCCAGAAGTTAAATTATTTTTGGAGTGTGGCACTTTGTCAGGGAGAGGAGCTCCTATGGGATAAATAGTTTGCAAACAAGAAAATCGCCAAAGGGCTGAGACTAAGGTATATTTTTATGCTTAACCATGGTTCCCTCTGAAAGCTTGGTGGTAAAAATAACAAAATCGGAGCAAGGCTGCAAGCCTGAGACATGTCTCTCTTTCATCTGTGTGGTCCTAAGAGCAAAATGTGTTTTTGATGGAGCCAAAGCAACAGCCCTGTGGAAGCATTAGCCAGTACACTGTCACTGCATTGCCCCGTCCTTGTTTTCAGTCATGGGAAGTGTGCAGAGACATGCCTGCAGGTGTCTTTTTTCTTCCCTTACTTTTTCAGCTGGAACCTTTTAGGATTTTGCTTGTATAAGTAGACAGGGATATATCCTAGGAGTTCATGGATTAATCCTGCCTGCAGTGTTGGGGTTCTGTTTGAAGGCGAGACTTCTGTGCCTTTTGTTAAATGTGGCTTTTGGTGTGTCTTTCCTCTCCTGCTGACTTACATCAAAGCATGGTTGGACCTTGCATGCTTTGTAGTACAAGTGGTCAAAATGCTTTCAGCACCTGTTCTAAGGAAGGTTTGTTACCATCTCTGTTTCTGCATGGAGCTGGTGTTTTGGTAGCTTTGCCAGTGACCCTTGGTAGCTAGTGAAAGCTCTGTGTCCAAATACTTGCTGAGACACTTAACTAGGCACAGTATTGTCTGGGTGGTTGGGGCCCAGTGCTGGCTAAAACTGATGGGATTTGCTGTGAACCCCAGGACTGTAAATCAGTGCAGTGTTTTCTCCATTGTAGGCTTTCAGAGAGCTGGTGTCACAACTGCTTACTCAGCAGGCAGGAGCCAAACCAGTGTGTAGCACAGAGACTGACCAGGGAAAACAAGTGTTGTGGTAGCAGCATGCAGCTCCTGATGCCAGTGGACAATGGAGGAATGCTACTGATGTTAACCAGTATCTCAAAACTAACACCATGAAATTAGCACTTACCATCACAGAAATCTTGGTACAGCAGAATAGAAAATTCAGTTCCTGAAGAAAGCAGTCTCTCACCTTTTAGTTCAATATTGCCTAGAACAGAGTAAATCAGTTTGTTGGATATTGTCTGTAGTCCAGGAGCACAAAGTTGCAGCAAGGTCCATGATGCTTTGTCCTGGATATATTTTTTAGCAATCCTACTGCTTACTAAATCACATAAATTCACTTCATATACCATTGTGGCCTGCCCATCATAGGGGCAGTGTCAGTTCAAGTCCTGGGTGGTGAGAAGTGTCCGCTGCTGCTGCCACCAGCCCCTGAGTGCAGCTGTGGGGTGGCTGAGCTGCTGCCAAGCACTGGCTCTGGAGCTGCTCAGGTCCTGCTGTGATCCAGGCTGCCTCCCACTGCTTGCTTGCACAGGATGGATATGGGACTATCAGCAGCTTTAAAAAAATGAGATGGACTTGGTTGTTCTACCAAAATTGTTGAACAGATACCCACACCCCCAGGAGAGCTTTTAGGCATGTAGATGCTATTATTTGTTGAATTATTTTCTTCTAAGGTCCAAAATGGGGAAACTGCTGTGATAAGTGATTGGAATTTCCTCAGTACATTGTTCAAACTATGACTGCTGGGCAGAGTTGTAATTTTCTATTTCTGTATGTCAGACAGCAATTGTGGCTTGTGCTAAGTTAGTATTACCATGCATATGGCTACTGCTTCCCTGAGCTCTGGGTGAGGGATCACGGGGTGCAGGGCAGGGGGGAGACCATGGGGGCAGATGGGGCAGTCCAGGGCTCCTCTCCAACTTGTGACTGAGGCTGCATTTGGTAGTGATGTTCCCCTTCCTCACCCATCTTGCCCACGCCCCTGCAGTTATGGTGGGGCTGTGCAGGAACATGGGAAGATGCAAAAGCAGTATTGAACTTCCTCCTGAGCTTGGTTTTAATGCTTTGTGTTGTGTTCAGTCTGTCTAAGATCTCTTCTCCGTTATTCTCCCTCTCTTTAATTTTTTTTCCTTCTCTTTGAGGGGCTAGTGAGAGAGGAGTGTGTTTGTGCTATGTCTCTCAGCTTCTACTATCACCTGGTTCCTCACAGGGACTGTTGTCATTCCTGCCTTGCAGGTGAAACAAGCAGCTGGCATGCAGAGCCTAGGAAGGAGTAGTGGAGGGAGGTGGGCTCTGCTCTGACCGGGGAGCTGGCGGTGCTGTGTGTTGCAGGCAGTAGGCAGTACCATGCATCCTACACTAGGTGTGGGGTTCCCAGCCAGGACATGTTTAAATTATGTGACACCTGATGTATTAATTGGCACTGCAGAGTCAGCTGTAGGGTGACAGGAGGTGTCTTTTTTGATGATATTGTGGCAGTGGTGGAAATGAACCATCTGATACCTTCTCCTCCAGTACATGAGAGAGACGAACAGAGGGAGTGTGTGTTCAAGTTCCAGTTCTCTGCTTGTCAATGCTCCAGAGCTACTGTTTATTTATCAGCATGGATAAATCACTGCTGTGATGACCTTTTCCCCCTTGTGTTTGAACTGATGCTGTCAGCAACTCAGATTCCTGCTCCCTGCAGTCTTCTGAGAGCTGCCCTGCCTCCTGCTCAGGGCTTGGCAGAGGAGCTGTAGTAGATACAATTTTTCTACAGTCATTAGAATTTTGTCCTCCCCGGCTTTTATCATTTTTGTGTAGATTTTGATGAACTCAATAATCCTGTAAGATGTAAAACTCAAAAATTCTAGACATTTGTGGTCAGGTTTGGTTTTCTTTTTATTGTCTCCTGTATCTCTAGGTGCCTTTGTTGTCTGCTGGACCCCTGGCCTGGTCGTCTTACTGCTTGATGGTCTGAACTGTACCCACTGTGGGATTCAGAATGTTAAAAGGTGGTTTCTTCTCCTGGCCCTGTTGAACTCTGTTATGAATCCAATAATTTATTCATACAAAGATGATGAGATGTGGGGTACCATGAAAAGGATGATTTGCTGCTCCTCTGAGGATAGGAGCCAGGAGAGACGCTCATCTCGGATCCCCTCAACAGTTCTCTGCAGAAGTACGGACACCTCGGGCCACTTCATTGAAGATGGCATTATTCAAGGGACAATTTGTGGAAAAGGAGATCTTGGTGACAAAGGAAACTCCTGAGCTATGCAAGGGACTGACTTGGCTGGAAAAGGAGAGGGGGAAGGGAGAGGTTTTGTAAGAGAAGATTGACTGGCAAAGCTAGTAAACAATATATCCACTTTGTTCCAGAGCCTCAACTCCAGTGTTAACAAAAGTTCTTATAAATAATTGCCTGATGGAAAAACACTTTGTAATGAAGAAAACTTTCTGTGCTGCCATCTTTCCTTTTTGTCTTTCAAGTACATGAAATTGTTTTTTCATGTGAATGGAATAAATACCTCTCAGAGACTTCTTGTGCATGGAAACAAAATGTGAGCAATGTAGTGAGACCTTCCTTAAGCTCCTACTGAGAGAATAAACCTGCCTGACTGTGCAGGTTTGGCATTCATTGAGTATTTATGCTTTGAACTGTTCCTGTGCATCTTGAGGAGGATTGTAGGCTTGGTTGGACAGAATTGTGACCTGTTTTCTCGGTTTATGAAGTTAATGAAATAAGTCATACTTACCTCTTCTCTTCTTCCTCCTTATGTTGCTTTCAAAATAGGTAGTTTGGTGGTTTATTAAACCTATGCCAGAAACCTGGCTGTGATGGGAGACCCAGACCGGGCACCAGTGTGTGTGAGTATGTCTGACCATGGATTGTCAGGAGCTGACAGTACAGAAAGCACAAATGCCATTATTTCTTCCGTAGTGAGGTGAATGCTCTGCTACTGTTGGGTAGGCAGGTGTTGAGGGGGGATTAGCAGAAAAGCAGTGAGGCTGTGCTCATTATGCTCATTTCTTGCTTCCCTAGATAACATCAAATGGGTGTGCTTGCTCCTCTCTACCTGCTATGCCACTGAGAGAAATGAGATCCAAAACTCTGTTTCACAAGGGCAAACTTTAGCAGGAAGTTTAAATACACATGTATAGGTTCAATCAAGCTATTTTAAATAGAAATTAATTTGCAGACAAAAAAGCCTGAAACCAGTTTAAACCTCTACCAAGAGTACATTATGCATTGATTGTTGGACCTTGTCTGGACCACATTTAACCTCTGATTTGCAAGCGGATCCTCCTGGAACAGGTACTTGAGTAAGAGACCATGAAACAGCAAGCAATGAAGGGCTTTCAGCACTGTGACTAATCAAATCTAGCATTGATGCAGCCACAACACAAACAGCTGAAGTTCTGACTCATGGAGGATGCTGTAACGGAGGGTCCAGCAATACGGAACTCTAGGGTAAACTTTTTAAATTTAAGTTTTAAATTAAAAATTGGATTGTAGATTTCTCAGTAATCTAAGGAGATGGCTGCTTCTGTCTGGTTTCAACAGCAGTGAGCTCCCTGCTACTGTTTTAACTTCAAGAGGAGTTATCTGTGTTGTCTCCTACAGAAAGTTTGATCCCTGTTATTAAGGCAGGTGACTACAACCAGAGATCACTTTGAAAAGTTTTGGAAGTTTTGACAACTTGGAACTACCAGAGAACAACACCAAGAGCCAACACCAAGAACATATTGTATGAAGCTGAAAGATAAAGATCAGCTGTGGTTTGCACAAATTCTTCCTTTGGCGCAACTTGCATGTGGATATCTGTGTTGGTCAAAACAGAACCAGTGTTTGGCTCAAAGGCTGTGTAGGGAATTTGCAGAACACACTGGGGGATTTCGTAGTAGCCCCTAGTTTACAAACACAGCAAGGCCCTGTTCAGACACCTCTCCCATAACACACATTATCTTGTAGGGATGTGGCCCAGTATTCAAGGTAGATGCTGTATTTGGGTAATGCTAAAAATGTTTACACATTTTTTGCTACTATAATGCAATTCTTTTTGTGCAAATACTACTTCATTGCTTTGGTGTTCTGAAAACCATGTAAAGTGGTGCTTTGTAGAGGTGGTGGTGTGGTGGGTTGAGCCTGGCTGGAGACCAGGTGCCTGCCAAAGCTGCTCCATCACTCCTCTCCTCAGCTGGACAGGGGAGAGAAAATAAAATGAAAGGCTCATGGGTCCAAGTAAGGACAAGGAGAGACTGATCACCAGTTACAGACTTGGGGAAAAATTAAGTTATTACCAACCAAATCAGTAGGATAATGGGAAATAAAACGTAATCTTAACACTTTCCTCCCACCCCTCCCTTTTTCCCAGGCTTAGCTTTACTGATTTTCTCTATCACCATCCCACAATGGTGCAGGGGGACAGGGAATGTGGTCAGTTCATCAGTCTCTGCTACTCCTCCCTCCTCATGGTGAGGATTCCTCACACTCTTCCCCTGCTCTGTCATAGGGTCCCTCCCACAGGAGACAGCTCTCCACAAACTTCTCCGATATGAGTCCTTCCCACGGACTGCAGTTCTTCACAAACCACTCAGGTGCCTGCCATGGGGTATAGTCTTTGAGGAACAGGCTGCTCCAGCGTGGACTTATGGGGTCTCAAGTTCTGCCAGCAAACCTGCTCCAGCATGGGCTTTCCCTGTGGTCACAGCCTCCTTTGGGCATTCCCCTGCTCCAGCATGGGCTCTTCCCCAGGCTGTAGGTGGCTCTCTGCTCCCCCATGGGCCTCCATGGGCTGCAGGGACACAGCTGCCTCCTCACAGCCTGCAGGGGAATCTCTGCTGCAGTGCCTGGAACGCATCAACCCCATCTTGGTGTTGGCACAGTTGCTTCTCTCACACATTCTCTCTCCTCTCTTCAGCTGCGGTTGCACAGGTTTGTTTCATCCGTCTAAAATATTTTATCCCAGAGGTGCTGCCATGGTCACTGATGGACGTGGCTTTGGGCAGGGGTGGGTCTGTCTTGCAGCCAGCTGGCATTGGCTCTGTCAGACGAAGGGAAGCTTCTTGTGTCTTCTCCCAAAAGCCACCCCTGTACGCCTCACCCCCGCCACTACCTAAAGCTTGCCCTGCAAACCCAACCCGGGTGCCATTGCAGAGGTGCAGCGTGCAAGCAGTCCTGTCCCTGCAGCTCCTGCAGTGCATAGCTTGTCTGAACTAGGCTGAAGCTCTGTATAGAAAGCTAATAGAAAATAAAATGCTACTTCAAAACAAAATTCTTGTTTTGCTTCCTGTTTGAATGGTGATTGAACAGCATTGATGAGGAAGTGTTGTTTCATGTTACTGTGGGTGCAGGGTGGGAGTGGGGGTTGTTTTAACAAAATTTTTGTATTTACTAGCAATGCTAGGCAGTGTATTACTTGATTGAATCAGGCCCTGAAGTGAGCTTGGATGAAGATCTTGAGCACCTACAGCAGTGGAGAAAACACTAGGTCTCTCCTGCAGAGCTTGGGATTCAGGATGCAAAATAACTACATGTGGCTGATATTTCCAGGTAAGCAGGAAAAGGTGACTTCCGTGAAGGTAAAGGACCTTGTTGTTTGTACAGCACCTTATGTAGTGGACTTCTGGTCTAGGTTAAGGTCTGAGAGGTATTACCAAGGATTCTGCTACGAATAAGTGAAAAGGTTTGAGGTCTCTTATCTTTTTTGTTGTCTCATCAAAACAAAAAAGAAAAAAAAAAACACCAAAAAAGCCCCCAACAAAACAAATCCCAAAATCTTGCAAACTGGTGCTTAAAGAACAGTACAATTTGCAGTGACATGCCCTTTGTTTCTGCTGGATGCTTTCCTTGGGGCTGCTGCCTCATGGTGTAGTGCTATAAATTGCAATGTGACATGACTGGAACAGGAAACTGATCTTGCATCAAACTTTCCTACGAACTGCTACAGCACAGGCTGTGCAATGTTTCCAATATCAAACTGTCTAAACATCTACCTACTCACATAGCAGGGAATTCCTTGTTAACTCCATAAACATTTATCAGAATAGTTTGTATCAAGGAAACCATTAAAGCACTATTTATACTTGAGTAGGAAAAAAAAATAACTAAAAATGCAAAGGGCAGTTGGTGAAAGCAAGTTCTGTGGGGTTCCCTTTTTCCCTAATATCCCAGAATATTGCTATCTGTTGACTTTGCATGTGCCTGCTCTTATTTATATATGTCAGTGTACATTCTGCTGGGGAAGGCTTTAGGCTGAACACTCACAGAAACCCCAGGACATTAGTTCTTGGGAGGCAGAGGGAGGCAAGGGAAGAGTTACCATTAAGTTAGATAGTTATGAGGTTCTGCATGCTCCTGGTGATGCTGGAGGTCTTTCTGCATCTGAGAGCTGCTGTACTGCAGTAAGTAGCAAGCAGATCCTTCTAAGACAACAACTTCCTAGCAATTATGGTTTGAAAACCTTTGTGATATTCTTTCCTTTTTTTATTTCTCCATCTGCTCCCAAAGCAAAGTTGCTTTTCCAGTTGATCATTGGGTCCAGGAGGAAATGCTCCATGGCTTTTCCCAGGGCAAGGATATATGGTCTGTCCCCTGTGATTTGCTCTCCCATAAAGCCTGTGTGGTCACAATCATTAGAGATGCTTTTCAGAGAACTATTATTAAAAGCTGGGAACAATGAGGTTTTATTTTACACGGTAGATCTTTTGAATCTCTCTGGATAAGCAGCTAGACTGATCATTGTTTAAAAGCTGTGTGCGTGGGAGAGAAATTTCCTTAATGTCTGCTGTCAGTTTGACCTGGGTGGTGTGGGTGATGAGTCCCTCTGGGACAGCAGCCAAATTGCTACAGCTTGAGTGCCTCTAGAGCGTGGCTCTTCCACTGCTTTGGGGCTGCTTCACCATGACTGTTTTTCCCTCTCTATAGGTTTTTTTTGGTGAATTTGTGTTGGTTTTTTTTTTGGTTGTTGTTTTTTGTTTGTTTTGTTTTGTTTTGTTTGTTTGGTTTTTTTTATCAATTCCTGCAGACTGGTGAAATACATCTGTATTTGTGCATATAACAGCTTCTGCATATATTTGGACTGCAATAATTACTGCAGCTAAATGATGGTGCCTTTGATCAAATCTTTATTTTTTATATATTTATACATTTTTATTTCACTTTAAACTCTGTTCCTAGTAGCAGTTAACTATATGAGCAATACTTCTGATATGATTCTTTCACTGTTTTAGTGAACTCTGCATGGACATTCTAAACTGTAAGTCATTGGAAGTTGATGGAGGCAGGGTCATTTTAAGCCTGTCGTATTTCTTATGCTCTTTCCTTATGGTTCTGGCTATTGGCCACTATCCAAGCAGTTGCAGGGCAGGATCAGCCTTTGGTCTTGCCCAAAGCAATTGCTGCTTACAAGATAAGAGCCAAAAAAGTGAAAATACATGGAAATGTTAAAAAGAAGCAGGCAGGGAAATTCTGTTATTTATCCCTGCCTATGATTCTAATGAAATCACTTGAAAGAAGTGATCCCGCTTTCCCCCTTGCACTCACTTGTCCTTATGCTGGTGCAGCCATTCATGAGACCATATGGTGAACTGTAGTAGGTCTGAAAAATAACCCTGGATGAGACAGGTTGCTGGTAACTACAGAAGATTCTCTACTTGTCATGAGCCAGCAGCTGCATTATTTCCTCTGCTTGCTATGTGGAGTCACACAGATGATTTGTTTTTTAGAAATCTTGGTAAAACACAGTCCTCCTTAAATGCTATACTTCGCAGTGACTAGGCATGCTTCTATCAGGGAAAAAGAAAAAGAATCCATCTGAAAATGAGGAATTAGGTCATGATAGTTTCTCCCCACCCCAAGGTCTTTTGGAAGATAGGGAATTTAGACTCTTATATGCTTTGAGGCATTCTTCAAAACATCCTGCTTATCTTTCAAGTAGCATTTGGTCCCTGGCTTCTTTTGTACACAATTTTATGTTATTGATAGTGTTTTTTCATTGCAGCAGGCAGAAGCATCTGTTTTCTTCCAACCTACTTAGAAGTGCTACTTTGCAGCACACAGGTATGCTGTTGTGAATTGTCTAGTACATGCATCCATGCATCTCCTCCTGTGGGTGTTGAAATGAATTAATTTTCAATCTACCCTCTGCTATACTTACCACAAACAGCTGTGTTAGGGATAGCTCTTTTTTATGAACTAACCTTTAAAAAAATCTCAATTGTGCACTTAGGATTCTGACATATGGTCCCATAGCAAAGTCAACATGCAGAATAAGAAAAGCACAAATCAGTTGATAATCTGTTCTCAGCAACAGCTGTATTTTAACTTAAATGTTAATTTAATTGAAATCATAGATACGGCCTAACTTCTCAAAAAAATCCCAAAAGAAATAAACAAAACCTCCCATTAAAAAAGCTATGACAACCCCCACAAAAAAAAAAACAAAAAACCAACCCCAAAAAACAACCAAAACCAAAACAAACCCAACACTGTATATATCTGTAGGCCAGGAGTAAGCCAGCATACTTACCATCCCTGACCTTTAGTTTACCTGACTTGCTTTGAGATATACGAAAATAAGGAAGTCTTGTTTCTGAGCACAAGTAATTGCTTAGGGCTTTGGTAGGTGATCTCCTGATGATGTGCTTCTCATCTAGAGAAGTTCTTTATTTTTCCTCCTAAAGCTGCTGTGGAAGGAGGTGGGATACTGGCCTGAGAGCATTGTCTCACCCATGATTGCATTTCATGTGTGTTAAGAATATACACCTACTGCGTTGTTCCTAAATGTTAAGATTCTTTTGTGTATGCTAGACTCTCACAGTACTGTAGCACTAATTTTATCACCAGGTTCCATTTGTATTTATGCAAATAAATGCTTTGTGTATTGGCTTTACTTAGATTTCTGTTAGGAATATGCTCAGTTGTTAAAGGATGTCAAAATGCACGGAAGTGAAAAGGTTTTATCTCCAGAGATGGAACTGTTATTAATGCTTAAATGATTCTATTCAAATCCCAGTTAATGCATCAGTTGTTATGAATGTTAGTGTATTGGCTTGTGCAGTGCACTCTGATACTGAGCTGGGATTTTCCCACAGGTATAAATGAGTTAATTTAATTAGAAACTTAAGAGTTTGTGCCTGTAGGGATAAAGGGCCTGTGAACTGTGAACTCACAGTTGCTCACCCCCGTGCTTTAACTTTGCGCAGTCACACCGCTCACAGTGGAGCTTTTCTGTGAAAGGAGCTCTGTGTGTGTCAGAAGTTGAGGTGAAGACATTTAATGTTGTGGTTTAGATGATAAGTTTCTGCTATATGGGAAAGTGTCCCTATAGCAAGAGGCTGGCTGCCAAACATACGAGCCCCTCACAGACACAATTACTGATTTTAAAGAGGAAACATTTGTGCCCATAAGCACAGATTTACAATGTTGGAGTATGTCCCAAATCTGACCTACGTTATTTTGTCCTATTTTCTCCTTTATAATCTTTTTGTACAGTCCATGTAATTTTTTGTGTGTTCTGCTTTGTTCTTCAAAGCACAGATTAAATCACACTTCTCTCTAAACAGAAAAATTCCAGCAGTATTGGGTCCTAGAGCAACCCTTCAATTTCACAGACCAGAGAGCCACAAAAAGAAATAAATACGGTTCAGAAGAGATTTTAGTCTTGAGTTTTTTCAAGGTCAGAATACCAACAATAACAAAAATAGTTATGCTTGCATGTATTAGTTAAAAATGTTGGAGAAAAATGTTTTGTCAGAAGAAAAGTAGTCGTAAGCTTAGACTTATGACTGATTTTTGCAGTTAAGATATTAGTTTGGAGTTCTAAATTTTAATTCATGAGTTTTCTGGACAGCAGAAGCAAAGAAATCTGTTTTCTGATTGACTTCTCTGAACTGGAGAGAAGATGCCATGGGCATTCAGCTCCATCCCAACACAAGGGGATCCAGGTAGGAGGTTGATCTCCTGAACCCTTTCCCCAGCTAAGTTCCAGCCCACATTTCTGTCTCCATTGACACCAGGAGCTTTGCTGATTTACAGAAAAAAACCAAGCCCAAGAATGGAGGAAATTCTGCAGAACACAGTGTGAACTCTGCAGAGACTTCCTGATCGCGCCTCCTGTCCCCAGTGGTGGCTGAGTTTGCACCATGGTCTTTGCTCCTGTGGAGGCAGGAGCAGACTCTCCTCTGCCCAACCGTTTATTTTTCCAAAACCTGTTGGTAAGGCAACACCTTTAGATCTTTGCCTCTCAGCCAAGTTTTGTTGAAAGTGACTTTGACTCCTTCTCTCTGCAGGAGTATGAATATGGTTTGTGGTTCTCCAAAAGGTAGCAGGATGACTTGCAAGGAGCAGTGAGTCCATCCATAAACACACAGTTATATGTGAAGGAAAATCAGGTTCCTGTGCTCGCTCACCTTGTGTATCGTCTGCTTACTTTGTGACGGCTGAGGTGCAGAGGTTTTGCAAAGTGACTTGAGGATTTACTTCTGTGAGTTCTGAGACTTTTTTTGTCTTGTTGGAGTGGTTCAAATGAGTCAGAAATCGCAGAGGGATTGACATGAAGGAGCCTCAGGGGATGCCGATGGTCACAGGAGATTCATGCCAGTGCAGAGGACTACTCCTGTTATTAAACTAAACCTGACGCTACTGACTCTTCATTGGGCTGTACAGCTACCAGCTGTGGTTATAAGGCCTTTTTGTCTGAATGGGACTGGACCATCCCAGTGGTTGTGGGTGTTCACAGCCTCAGCTGTCACGTTCAGGGGCAGCAGGACCAGGTACTGACATTCAGTGTCCTGACACCAGGGTAGGAAGCTGCAAGGAATAGCAAGAGATGGCCTGTTAGTGTCTCAAAGGATTTCAGCCCAAATGACTCAGTGACAGTTGCAGATGGAAGTCTCCGGAGGACACCAATTCACTTCTCTCTCTCTGCTTTTCTCTTGCCCTCTGTCCTTTCTCACCCTTTGCAACAGCAGTACGAGCTTCAGAGTTGAAGTGCAAAGAGCTTTCAGCCAGTGAAGCCAAACATTGAGTACAAGAGGTGCCAGGGATGAGATAACATTCGGATTTGGTATGAGCAGTTCATCCTCCCCTGAGGCAGTCAGACCGAATATTTTGACTTGCTACAATAATTTCCTGTGGGCTGGTAACCACTGATTTGATACAAATGGTAGTAACAGGCTCCATCAGGAGCTGTCCTGAAGGGCTGTTGATTCATTTAATCCCACAATGAAGATTGAGTGAGCTATTATTTCGAAAGGCAAGCTGGATCCAGCATGTATTTGTATCAACATGCCAGAGATGACACAACTGGTGCCTCACCCAGCCCAGCAAAGTGGGTTTTTGCTAATGCTTTATTTGGTCTCCATGTTTGGCAGGGAGACAAGCAACACTCTTTTGATGTGTTGTCTCTATGAACAGCAAACTAAAAACATTCTCTGTGAGAGGGTGGCACTGCTGTGTTCTGCTCGCTTGATTTCTCTGCACCTCCCTTCTGCATAGGTTCTAGTGGGAGATGTCACTGTGAGGATAAGGATCTTGGGCTTCCTGAGATGCTGCAGTGGCTGGGACTGCCTGCCCACCAAAAGGCAGCTGGGAGCTCCTTATAGTTCCTGCCACATTTTGGGAGCAGTGAGAAGAGCTGGTGGGTGGTCTCGCTGAAGGAGTCCTGGAGGTCCCTCTCAAACATGTGCAGTGGCTGATTCCCACCTGCACATGGGCTCTTCAGAGGTTCCACGTCACTGCTCTCCTTGGAGAACCCACAGGCATTCAGGAATCTTTCCAGTTACAAGGTCTAAATTTTTGCCCTTTTAGTTTTCAAGGAACATTTTTGACATTGCCAAAGTTGAAGCAACTGGAGCTTCCTTTGATCCAGGAGTGAAGTTGACTCAACTCTGCTTCGCCCAGTTTTATTTAAAGACCATGACTACTACTTCTAAAATGTTACTCATTAATGCTGTTACTGCATTATCGGTTTTTTCATCTGTTAGATGCCATGGCCCCAGCAGCAAAAATACCATGACAGTAGCAGCTGTCAAAGGTCTATTTAGGCATCTTCGCAAAGTAGTAAAACCTGATAGCACTAAAGATAAGCCAAGCTTTGTTACGATAAATTTTTCTTTGGATGTGGTTTTAGAAAAGTTACTATTTGTAGCATCTCTGGAATTTTACTTTTGATAGGAGGCAGATTGTACTAGTCTATTATTTTAAGTATAATTATTTGCTTATTCCTGGTTTAAACAATGTTATGTTACTGTTTATAATCCATGTACAAATATATAACCCTCTGTGTAAATCTGCCCTCAGCATTCTGTTTGGTTGCTTCCCAACTCTAGGAGTTCACACTGGAAAAAAAAGCATCACTTGGGCCAAACCCATGTCCCATCTTCTGGGTAACACCCATGACTTCATGACAAGTCAAAAGTCTAATTATAACCATAGCTCATCAAGCAGGCGATGCCCTGAACCACGTTCTGTGTATCACTTAGAAGTGTAAAATTACAATTCTGTGGTGAACAGTACATTTAAATATGGATCATAACTGGAACAACAAATTAAATGAAGCCTTGTTTATATAAATGAGTAGATGTGAAGACTCCTCAAAGCCAGGTGTTCCATTAATAAGCATTGCCTAATGGACTGTACTTCCTTCAGAAGCTTCGCAGCCTTGACTGGGCACAAGGAAACAACCAACAAAGTTCTGCACTGCTGTGGCTCCACGGTGCTGCACAGACAAGCTGCGAGTCTGCAGGAGGCCTGGGCACTGTCCCTGGTCTTGGTTGCTCTTGCCCCTCTGTCCCCACAGGCTCAGCACCTACTGGTCCTTCAGCCAACCTGAAAAATTTCAGAAGACCACAGTCCTTCCAGTCACAGCCCAGTAAGGACAGGGGCGATTATGTAATGGCCACCAGCTGCTCTTGGGGTTAGGTCTGTCCCACGAGTAGTCACAGAGGTGAGTGGTGCCCTGTGGCAGCTCCTCCTGAGAGCTGACAGACACAGCAGCAGCACTGGCAGCTTTCCTGGCATTTAATGGACGTCTCCCTGCCCAAGACCATGGATGTCTAAAAAGTGCATTGGAGAAATGTGTGTTGTAGGGCTAAATCCAGAGATGGAAGGGGGTTTTGCTGGGGCCCACATTCTTCCTGGTGGCAACTGCAGTCTGTAACGTAAGGCGTGTTTTTGGTGTGGATGTTTTTTTCCTGACAGTGCACCCTTGGTGCTGCCATGGGGCATCCGGCAGAGCCGCTCTGGGAGGTGGCACGGCACGTTCCCTGCATGGTACGCGGCACTCCTGATCCCCTCCCCCCGTCGCCTGGATCCTGCCGGGACGGCCCAGCGCCTCGATGGCATCATTGTGTGGTGCTGGCCGTGTGCCCCACCCCGACGGCTCCCTCACCACCATGGGGACTTTGCAGGCAGCACTGATCCTGCCCAGCCCTTGGAAGCCCCTCAGCAGGGACTGGGCGGGGGTGACGGGGTGGTGTAGGGAGAGGGCAGGCAGAGGAGTGTAAAGATGGGGCTGTTGATAAGGCTCCAACCACCAAACCGGTCTGGAACCGTGTGATTTGGCACAGTGCAGGGAGCTGTAGCTAACAATACAAAAGATGAATAATTGCAGGTCATGGCATTCATTCTCTGAATTTAAAAATGATTAAGCTCTCGGTGAGGGCAGGCAGCTGCAGGTTCAGGCTGCCTTTGTCCCCCCAGCCATGGTTAACATGGCACTGACGTGGGGCTGGCCCGCAGGCGCCTCTCCCGCCCGCTGCGCCCTTCGGCCAGAGCAGCGCTGCCGCGGGGCCTCGCCGGGCCCCTCCTGCCCCTGCCCTTCCCAGGGCATCGCGCACGACGGGGATGCCAAGGGCTCTGCTGCTCAGCTCTCCAGCCGAGCCAGCAGAGGCGATGTACAGCCGTGACACGGGGTAAGTCACAGCACTGCAGCTGCCTGTCCGAGCAGCTGGAAATGCAAGGGGCAGGAAGGACAAACATGGGCTCCAAACAGGCACATCCAGCCTGATGCTCTGCTCTGCTGCTGCCTTCACTCACGTCCCAGGCCACGGAGACAGAGCTTTAGAGAGGTTCATGGGCTAACAGATCTGACTAAATGGAGTTTAATTCTGTATTTGAAAATAAAGGGTATGTTTAGTTAAAAGTGAAATAGCTAATGACTGGGAGGAGGGAGGGAAAGTAAAAATAAAAGGGCTGGTTTCCAATCAGAAAACAGTAATCTGTATAAAATTGTATCTTATCAGCATTATTTTATCTAATTTTATGTTCTCCCTCTGTGCTTGAGAGGTACCACATGTGCCTACAAGTGAATGTGTCCTTGATAAAGAAACAGTAGCTACAGAGTTACAGTTCCTGCGGAGGACTTGGAGTGAAATCCCGAGGATACTGCTAGTAAGTGTTAAAAATGTTGACTTTGGAATTGCTGCTGTATGCTTTGAGCTAAGAGTCTGTGTGAGTTTTGTTGTCAGTCTGCAGGGATAATGCTTTGGTACAGCTAATGTGGCACTTCAAAGCCTGAGTCCTGTAAGCAGGAGGCTGAAGCTAAAACAGCAGCAAATGAAACACCAATGTTTGCTAAATGGTCCTTTCCTCTGACTGCTAATGGTCTTTTAGTCCCTTCCCTGTGGGAGTCTAAATGTCTACCAGCTCCTTTCAGAGTCGCAGCATTGCTGACTCAGGAAAATTAATTATTTTCTTTTGTCTTCCAATTCTTTTTCCCCATTTCACTGAGCAGCCGTTTGAGAACCCCCTTACTGTCTGTGCACCTGCTTTGAATGTGTCTTTGCTGCAAAGCTTGCAGAGGTGCCTCCCCAGCCAATTCTTTGCAGCAACAAAGGACTTTGCGCAGACCTTCAGCACTGTCAGTCGTGGGGAATAGGTGAAGTCTGGGATGGTGAGCAAGGCTTAAGACTGCTAAGCATGGGGGAGGAAATGATGTCTAATGGAGCAGCAGTTTCAAGTCAAGGGTGAAAGGAGTGTATGACAGGACCTGGAGAAGGCTGGTGTTTATCTGTCACTTACTTTGTCTACACATGGGAGAAGTGGGGATGCATCAAGCAACAGCGTCTGTACCCAGGCTATCAAAGTGCATTTGACATTGCATAGAACTCATAAAAAAGCTTATTTAAGCTTGTTTAAGGTTTTGTGTGCTCTGCGATGCACGCAAGCCTTGAACTAGCTATGAGTTTCTCTTGAGGGTTCCTCAAGAGAGGAACCTTCTGTATGAGGTTATGGCCACAGCTTCCAAGCACTGCTGCTGTTGCAGTCTCCTTGGGCTTCCTCTGTGGAAAGTTGACTGCTATTGCACTTCAGTTTACAGGGAAAATAAAGAAGAAGGAAAGAAAACACACACATACACAAACAAACAAACAAACAGAAACCCACAGAAAGAATCAAGTGCAAAACCAGAAAGGGCTGTCACAAAAATAAATCATTGAAATATGCTGGGTCACAAACTGGATATAAACCATTAGTGTTGGGGTGTTGCATGCAGAGAAAAAAATACAAGTTTTGTTCTGAGGTCTGTTAATGAGAAGATTGCACCAGCATCATGGGGGCTTGACAGTGGCATGTCACATCCAGGACACTGGGCTGAACTTTCTGGGCACACTGGGAGGTGTCCAGAGGACAGCAACAAACCTGCCAGTTGTAGAAAATATGACCACTGAGGAAAGTTTTTGAAGTGATTGAGCTGGGCACTAGACCTTTCTCATTAGAGAGGATAAGCACCATTACTGAGTGTTTTAAACAGAGATGAGCGTGCATGTTGGAGCTTCTGGTGCGTCTTAGAACAATCTTAGGTTTCTTCCAGTGCTGTGTTCTGGGTTCTTCCTGTATTATTGCAAATGCCGAATTCGGGCTGTAAAATCTTCACCCTTCTTTTGTTGCAGGATGAGGTGGGAGGATGGCAGGCTGGCAGCCACAGCACAAGACCTCACAACCACTGTTCCCAGATCCCACTTCTGGTTCCACTGCTGCTCCTGAGCAGTGCAATCTGCAGGTAATAATCTTACAATCCCTGTCTTTCTTGAAAGGGTTAACAGCTAAACTCCTTCCTGTAATGGCTGAGGTCTCTGTGTGAGTGGAAATAAAGGTCTGCAAAGTAATATTATGTTGCTGTTAAGGCGGCAGAAGGGATAAACTATCCTGGCTCATATATAAATATTTGCACTTAAAAACAGGAGCAAGGGTAACTGAAGAAAAATGTGAAAGACTCATGTTGTTACCATTATTTTTTAAAGTTTGCTGTTCTGCAGCAAATTATCTTTTAAATAATTCTATGGCAACCACAGCATAACAAAACCCACATCCCCTTCCACTCAGTTACTTTGACCAGCACTGAAATGCACATTGGTCATGACATCTTTCTGGCTCCCAGTGTTTTAACAAGTCTGCAGGAGCTGGGTCCTGCTTCTTTCTTTGCCCAATTTAAGAAAATAAAAATAAAATCAAAGATGTTATGGAAATTAATACCAAGCAATTACAGCAGGGGAGATACAGAAATATTGTGTTTTATTACTAAAAGAAAGCTCTGAAAATCTGAGTTCCAGGCCACTCAGTAATTAAAAATCATTTTAGAACCATGAAGCAAGCTGTGGCCTACAGACTCCCATTTCAGACAAAGCAGTTATAGAAAATGGCTTCAAACAGATACTAAAAACAGCAGACATCCGGTTAATAACCATAGGGTACATTAGGAAATAAGAGGTTTGCTTGTTTGTTTGCATTTTTTTTTTTTTGGCATAAAGAAATAACATAGTTCATGAGCCTCTCCTCCTTGGGGCTGAATGTGCTGCTGGTGCAAGGCTGAGATGGGAAACCAGCAGAGGTTCATGGCTGCCTGTAGCAAATCTCGTGGAAAAAGCAAAGGCAGAGTTGTTAAGGGTCATCTTCCCAGAACCAGGACTGGGAGTGGTGAACCCCAGAGCACCCTGCTCTTTCACCAGTACCTCATAGGTGGGTGAGGTGGGGTGCAGTGGGATGGAGTCTACATGGAACATCATGGAAGGAGGGGGTGCTAGGGCAGGAAACCCCTCCTGCACACCAGGAGAATGTGGGTGCTATGGCTCGGGGGCTGCAGAGCTTCTTCTTGCTGCTCTCCACAGTCATGGGTGAGCTGGGTCTGGGTTTGCCAGCTGAGGGGAATGCAACTGCTCTTGGAGATTGAAACAGGCAGACGGTGAATAGGACCTATGGACCACCACCACCTCTGAGGCAGAACTGTTCCTGGCAGTATATTCCCAAGCACTGTATTAGATTTAATTTTAAATGCCTCTCTCACTGTGATGTTCTCTGGTTTCTCGAGGAGGTTTGGTTCATTAAGTCCATTATTCCAATTAGGGATTCAACCACTTGAAAAACATCAGTCCAAAGGGCATCTCACTGGCAGCTGATGTGCCTTCACTCTTGCTCGACCAGAAAAGCTACAGGAGCAAAATATGAATGCCTGAGTGCAGCCTTTCCTGGAGAAACCTCCTTTTGCCATGAAAAAATGGGTGTTTGTGGTGCTTCAGTCTGATGGCAAAGCAGAGCTTATATGTTACAGCTGGGCTGTGTGGCAGAGCATCCTGGGGCCCAGCCATTGTTGTGTCTCCCAGCCCTTGCACCCTGGGGAGATTGTCCATGCAAGGATGGTCTCTTATCTGGAAGAAGAACATGAATAGCTGGAGGAACGGAGGCACTGCTGATCACCTAAGTGGGGTGAGCATGGCCCCGCATTCCCTAAAACATGCTTGTGGGTCAGGGGCAACATTCACAGCTCTCTGCTGGAGCTGGGGATGTCTACCATGAGCCACATGCTACCATGGCTACTCTTGAAGAGCAGGGGGCCTGGGAGTGAATCAGGAGACAAGTTTCAGCCTCCCTTAAGCATCACTTTTCTTCTCTAGCACCTGAAGTGGAGCTGGTCAGGGTGTGGGGCAGCTCTGGCACCATTTTGACCAAGCTGTAAGCCAGAATTGAGTTATTTCTTGCTGTGTGTATTTGGAAGAGGCACATTCTCCACGTTGTCCTGCAGGTAATCTTCTGCTGAATCAGAGGACAGTCAGTGCAACGAGAGGAAAATCACTTCTCAGGGAAAGAGTGCTGGCATATGCTAAAGATTTTATGAGAATCTTGCCTGGCTTTGGACAACTAGTTTTTGTTTGAGAATGTGGGAGATGATCAAGATCCACTTTTAGATTTCCGTATGGAATAATATGACAGCAACTCTTGATGTCAGTGGGAAATGAGCCTATTTATGCTAGACAGAATTTGGGCATGGCAGACCAGAACAGCCATATGTTGTACAGTATTATGCCACCCTCCCATGTACTTTTCTAGTTAGTTCCTTACAATTCAATATGCTCAAAGTAGAAGCAGGCTGTGCTGTGTTTCAGGAACTTGTGCAGGCAGAAAATCCTGTTAGGAGAATAAAGCTGCCTAACCCATGGATTGTGTGCTGCGTGCTCAGCACCATCAATCACTGCTGTGCCAGGGCAGCTGGGGAAGGTGAGAGGGTGCCAGAAGCGTTTTGGCAAAGAGCAGCAGTGCCATCAGGCTCCTGCCACACTTCAGAGTGCTGGAACCACAGTCCCCGGGTGACGACCTTGCCCCTGCCATGGGCGAATGTCTTTGAGGGAGATGTGGCTGAAGGGGATGTGCAGCTCCACCCAGTCACCACGTTTTACAGCCTGGTGTATTCATATAGAGCTGGGCAGGTTTCCTCTTGTGTTAATATGCAGGGCAAAGAGCTAGGGCAGCTGTTTGGCTTTCAGGAAGGGGCAGGGCATACACCTGTGGCAGGAATTTCTCCAAGGGCCACAGCTACATCCAGCTGCTGTTCAGCCCACAGCACGTGCAGGACATGTAGTTTCAGAAGGCTATACAGACTCTTCCATTTGTTGAACACTTAGGAATCTTCCAGAGCTGTGGGTATTTTTCTCATACAAACTTCATTAAATTGCACAAATTCTTCCTGAGGCCCATCACATCCACAGTCTATTCACTCTGCTGTCAGTCACCACATTCCAGTTTACAAACCTGGCCAACAACTACCCCTTGCACTGTGTATGCACAGTGTTATGTGGGCTGTCATCCCCTGCCAAAGACTGTGAACAAGTCAGAGCTGAGGAGAAACAGAAAAAGCACTTAATTTAAATAAACAGACAGACAAACCAAAGAAAGAAGAAGGAAAGAGAAAGAAGAATCAGGTCAAGTTTCTACTGCAAAGGACTGGGCTATAACTAAAATGCAGATATTGGAACTCTCTAGACAATAAACATTCCCAAAACAACTTCTTTTATTAAATCTTTAGACAGATAAATTGTACAATAGATCTCCCCTCCCCCCCCCCCCCCACCCCCGCCATAGTCAACTAACGGGATATTTATTTTTCTATTTCATTTAGTTAAAAGCTTGCAGTGGAGACTGCTTCCTCCAGCTGTGTGGATTGCCATCAGCCATGCTCTGCACAGGAACCAAATGTCACAGCCTTCTGCCAACTATTCAGACGGCTGCATCCCATGTTGCCATGGAAATGGACCTGAACTCACTGAAAGCTGGATAATGGGCTCTCAAATCATCACCTCTTACACTGAAAAATTGCTGGGGTCACCTTAGGAAGTAGCAGGACTAACAATGTCTCAGTTTGTGGAACATTGGTCTTTGTTGGTTTTATTTTATAGAAGTGTCATGTTCACATTTGTATTTGAATTATCTGGTCAAATATAACCCTTCCATTTGCATTACACAGACTGACCACAGTGTTGCAGCAGATACTGCTCAGACCCAGCAACAGAGAGAGCATCACTAAGAAAATGGAGTGGAGGAGGATTGTTTGCTTTAACTAACCAGGCATATGGACACAACTGGCCTTTTCTTTTATAATGTCTGTCCTGTTGCACAACCATTTTCCATTAGTCCAGAAGTGTTTTCTTGATCCACTGCCATTACAACATATGATAAAGTTCAATATTATTATGTCCCATATTAATGTCCTTTCACTTCGCTGTGTTCAGCAATCTCTAGCTTTGCCCTAGTTTCACAGGGTTCTTAATTGTACTGAAAATGTTTGCCTCTAGCATCATAGTAACATCTCACTAATCAAACAATCTGGCAAGGGAAATTATGCTATGCAGATAAATATGACCATGAGAATTTAAACTGTAAAAAAATTAAAGCTTTTAGGGAAAAATTGTGGCTGTAGTCACAGGGTGAAATGTAGGGCTGAAAACAAAGAAAAGAAGAGTTGGAAGCCATCTTCTCAGCCTATGATTTTGTGGAAAAACCTTCTACACTTACTAAGGGTCCCACAAAAAGAAAGTCCTTATATGCCAGTCTTGACCTTGAGATGTTTTAATAGGTTGCTCTTAAGCTATTTACCTTTATTGAATGAGCAGAAGACTAATTTTTTACTTTATTATTAGCTCTAGAGAAACAGAATTGTCCACCAGAAGCTAATGTAGGTTTTTTTGTTGTTATTGTAACATATCAAGATATGATCTTGAAATGCTTTTAAATCCGAGTCTTGAGCATATCAGTATATTATAGCAAAGTTAGGTATACACTTTTAATTCCTGGAAAAATCTGTCCCTCTTAAAAGAGCTGTAAAGATCATACATTGAAGTACTGCTGAAATTAACAGTGTGTATGTGCTTTCCACCTTAATTTGTAAACTTATGCTTATTTTTATTTACTGATCAGATGATTTGCGGGTAGATCAATGGCTTTTGGGGCTATTTGCTATCAACATGTCCTTTGGCAGTCCTCTGTCAAATTCAAAGAAAATTCTGTAACGATTTCAATCCTTTTCCCAAATCTGACTTGCCTCCTTATGGTGCCTAGCTGCACTACTCAGCAGTATTTCCAAGCCTGTGCAGAGTGTTCCTGCTGTATTTGTTTAAAAAGATACCTGAACTTGGTCCATTGTAGTTAGAAGAGCTCTGTGGCAGAGACAGGGTTTGCACATTCAGAGGGGAGGCTGGTACTGAAGGAAGCTAACACTTCTGTAGTAAAAGCCATTAGGCATGCAGCCAAATCCAGATTTTATAATCTTCCTCCAGGCCATGCTTGTGAGACTCAGGGTTATTTTAATTATATTGTTTCTTTCAAGTACATTTTATAGGAAGAGGATTGCACTGTTTTCCTTCAGTGACTACTTTTTTCAGAGGCTCAGAGGCCAAGTAAAAGTTCTCTGGTGGTTAATTAATTTCTGCAGAACCTGCTTACACCCTTTTTTGTAAGGGGTTCGTATTTTAGAGTCAGGATTGTGACAGGGAAAGCTGAGCTGGTGCAGGCTGCCACTTGCAGAATAGGAAGCTCTCTGAGCCACTCTCCAACCAGCACAGTCACTTCAGCTACTGACACAGCCACCCCAAACTAACACATGGCCTCTTGGTGCTCAGGAGACATGGGGTGCCTGTCCACTGAGGGATGGACAGGACAAGGGTGATCTCCAGAACAGACAGTCAGTATGGAGTTCTAGGAAGGGTATTTCACAAAATTTGTCTTTCTTTCAGCATGATCTGAAAACTGCATCCCCTCTTCCTCATGTTGGCTCCCAGTTTCAGTTTGGATGAAGTCCGGGGCAGATCTCCCACTGACTTCAAAGCAGGAAAGTCTTGGCATTTAGGGGAAAATAAATATGAAGTATAATGATGCAACATAAACATTTCTGTTATAAATGCAGAATGTAAATAACACTCTTCTATAGCATTTATTTAAATCCCCAGGCACTGGTGGAAAATAGGTCTCAAAATAACGTAAATAGTTAGGCACATTAAACTCTCAGCCCTTACAAATATTGGTAGTGTTTCAAAGAATGCATTTTTAAGTGAGCAATAAAAAGCAATTAGGCATGTAATTGTTGTTTTAGAGATTTAATCCAATTCCCACTGCAGTCAGTGGGAGTCTACAATTACTTCAATGGGGACTGAGTTGAGATCTTACACATTTGAAGGCAGGGAGGGAAAAAGAAGGGGAGAGGCAAATCTGTACACAATCAGAATTGGGAATTTCATAAGCCTACCTAAAATGCACAAAATATTTGAGATAAAAGACATCTTTTCGTTGGGCAGAAACTATCTATTAACCACAACAGAGCAAGATTTTCCTCCTTCTCCCCATACAATGCCCTTTCTGTCACTTGACAGTCATATAATTAAATTATAGGATAGTAAACTTTTCTGAACTTCTCAAAGAAAGTAACTCAGTTTTGCTCTGACAGGTGTCACACCACCTAATTATAATTAGTTGTATTTCTGTATTTGTCAAGTAACACAAATATTGTTCAGACAATGTATAAACCTGAAATGGGCTAAGCACTATAGAACTTATATTTGATTTATATTTAGAACAGACATGAATGCTATCAACACAGGCAGATGGAAAGCTTCAACATTTTTTATGCTATTACTTTCATTGAAGGTAAAAACTGTGTTTAGTTTCTAAGGTGGAAATTGGAAAGCTATACTGTTTGGAACATTCAGAATTACTTGTGAGGATCATGGATGGTATATCAATATCTACGCTGCAGAGATCTGAATACAGAATTATAAGTATTTGGTTTTCCCCTTGGCCGATGTGCAAGTATATTATGAATAGGAAGATACACAACTCAAAACCAAGTTCCCTGTATGAATCATCAAACTTTTAAGTTGTCAGGATTATATCTGATGGGAAAAAATGTTACATTTTCACAGAATTTTAGTGTCATTTTATGGCATTTTTTACCTAGATCTCATAGAATCTCATTTACAGCATTTTGTTTTCTGCAGGGCTGAGACTGCAGGCGAATATTTAGTCATTATTGAGTCAGGGTTAGGTTCAGTGGTTTGGCTGAAATCTAAATGGAGTAACAGAAGACGGATGTAAATGGGATACTTGGAGTTCTGGTGGAGTGAGCACCCCCTTTCTTTTGGGGCAGGAGCAGAGGCGATGGGCATGAAGATGAGCAGCATGCTGTGAATGGAAGCTCTCCATCCACAATTTAAAGGTGAGACTCTAAAACCAAATATGGCAAATCATATTCTCTTAAAACTTGCTTTTAGTCTAGGAAGAAATGGTATAAAGCTACACAACACAATGATGTTTTCCTAATATAGATGATGGCTAGTGAGGAGACATTACACAACCGACTTCAGGGACATGGCAAAAATAAGTTTCCAAGGATTTACAGCAACCAAAGTATTACTTCTGGTGATTTATAAAGCTGCACACAGATCTTCCTCTAGACAGAGGAACCAAACACAGAAGATAGCTGCAATGATGTATTACTGTTTGTTTGACCTCGTTCGTCACAAGAAAGGGCCTTTAGATCAAATGTGGGCACCAAGGCCGACTCTGCCCTTCCTACATTTACTTGCCAAGTGCAATAGGGCCTTGCAGAATTAACATTTTAACTATTGGACTTTAGAAAATGTATTCTACTCTTTCTATGGCAGTGCAAATACACCCCATTTTCAAGAAGTACTATCTGCCACCATTAAAAAAAAAAAAAAAAAGCAATCAAGGACACACTATGAGATGTATGAGCTAACCACAGCATTCCAGTGCAACCCTGGAGAAGCAATGTTTGAATTTGCTGACTGACCACTGGATGCCACTGTTGTTCCACGGAAATAAAGTGTAGTGTTCTATTCTGACTGTCTTACTACCCTGCAGAGGGGAGTTTAAATAGCACTGGTATGTGCAATTTTCTACAGAAAATAAGTGGTTAGATTTGAAATGATTAACGCCTTTTACTGTGTTTAGAAATACGATTTTTCTCCCTGCACAGAGTCCTTTCTCCAGCAGTAATCACTGCACCAGTCTCTCCCCTTGAAGGCCCTGGCAGGCTAACCCCATGCTTTGACTAAAGAGAAGCAATTTCAAATCCACATTCTCATCACGCAGAATACTTAGGCATTATTCAGGAAAAGAGTAAGAAATAAATGAGCTAACATAAGCCCCCAAAACTTCAGGGACCTGAACTGGGGAAGTGGTCATAGTACCATGGTCCCCAGCTGGCAGAGGCTGCAGGAGCTCAGAGCCTGTCGGTAATAAGCTCAGAGGTGGATGTCAGAGACACATTAGGACTAGAAGAAAACAATATTAAAAAATTGTAAAATTTTCTCTACATGATTGGGTTTGGGTTATCTTGCTTTTAAAAATCTCATTACTGTTGTTAACATTTTAAACTGTATATATATATTTGAAGCCAGACCCATTGTGAGTCTGTCTGCAGAATCACAGGATCGCTGTATCTCTCACCATCCTCAGATGTGTGATCTCTCAAAGCCCACGGTGAAACTCTATGGCTCTCAGGACATGGGGCAGTGCTCAGGTGTTCCCATGAGTGCTGTGCAGCCTTTTCCCCTCAAAGGGCTTTCCTTTTACCCTGGGATAGGCACAGGGTGTAGCACTGCCCCAAAGCCTCCCCACGACACCGGATCTGTGTACTATCTCACGCTGATGCTTTCCATGATTAAATTCCCACTTGGAGCTGCCACTGAGCCCTGCTCTAGTAATAGAAACTGTGAGCAATGCTGCCACTGGTGAGCCCCTCTTCTCCCAGCTTTTCCTCAGATGTTTTCTTGTGCAAGTTCTCCACACACCAACACCATTCATCCCTTGCTGTCTGTGCCATGCAGCTGTACTGTATTTTTTTCCTTTCCAGGAGACAACTCTGTCAGGAAGGAATAGACATTCTCCTCTTAGCTGCTCTACTTGATGTTCCAGAGGCAGTCACCTCCAGCAAGAGGTGAAGACAACAACTGCAGGTAGTAATGTCTTAAATCCTCTGCTCTAAGACTTTGCACTAAAGCAGGGAATTATGTTACATGCTGGCACGTCACTGCACCACTAAAAAAAAGTTTTTTCCTTTCCTACAGATAGTATAAAAGGGAAATATAGGTGGGGTTTTTCCCTTATGAAACCCACACACATTCCTTCTTTTGGCAATTTCACACAAACACACACACAAATACATAAAATACTGGATGTTTGAAATTAAAATCAAGATTGTTTTATTCTAGCTGAGGAATTCCTAACCTCATTTTGCAACTGCCTTTCAAAATCCAGCAAAAGTACTTTAGTCACCAGAGAAAGGTAACTGTTAGCAATGTGGATTTGAAGACAGAAATAACACCATAATTTATGATTGAACCTAAAACAAATCACCATGTTTTTTTGTTTTTTGCAATTTTCAGCAGTTGAAGTGATTTTAATATGACAACAAAACTTTCCCACCATGCTTTGTGATCATATTTATTTGAAAAAGTATCTTTTTCTTTTTAATTGTTCCTTTTATTATTCCTTTTATGTTTCATCCCAGTTGTTGTTTAAAAGTATTTATTTGGCTTCCCTTCAAAAGGGCAATATTTAACTTTTTGTAAATCCAAGTGTACAATGTAGAATACCAGTTTTCATTTAAAAGACCTGATATAATCATCATCATCATCATCATCATCACGATCGTGTCCTAGAGCACATGTCACAGCCTGGACAATGACTGCAGAGGTACATCAGAGAGTTGTTACCATGCCCACAGCATACAACATTAGGTGTTGTTTCTGCAGATACTCAAAGAAATAACCTAAGTTTTTGGAGTTGAATGTCCAGGTGTTACCTGAAACACAATTTCTGATAACAATTTTACAAAAATTATTTAACTTAAGGACATTTTAAAAAATCGATTTGTTGGCCTCAATCTCTTTTTTAAGCAGATCTTCTTCAATATAACAGAAAATATTCTTCAAATAACAGAAAACCTTTCTTAAAAGATTACCCTAGAGAACAGTAAGAACAAGTTACTCATCGTTGTCTTTCCAGCTCTGCACAGAGAGCTATTGTACCAGCTGTGTTCATCAAGTTTAAACTCTGTGTGCCGGTGAATGAGAAGTTTCTTTGTGCAGGCTTCAGATTAAGAACTAAGAAGAAAACAACTCACATTACCAAGACTTTCTTTTATCTTTAAACATTTAGATCTAGAAAGATTTTCTTCATTTTTGCCTTGGCCTTTGCATTTCTGTTGCAGGCACCGTGTGCAAGAGGCAGGCCAGCTATCTGCAGAGACAGCACATCTGGGCAAAGATATCTGAGAGAAACTGCTCACTTCCATATCATTGTTCTTCAAATTTATTGTAAACCATAAGTATTTGATTTTACTTTTAAGATATTAACTTGAATATTGCATTTTTGCTAAATAGTTAAAGCCTTTCCTTTCAGCAAGTAATGTGTCTTGAAATTTCCTTTTTTTTTTTCCCTAGTGCAGGTGAAGGCACTTGTGCATGTGAAGTTTAAGTTGTACATAGATATTTGAGCATCAGCACTCACCAGACTGAAGAGTGATATAGAATCACATACACAATTGTTTCCTAATGCTTTTGCTGAGCTTATCCTAAAAGAAAAAAGAAAGGTTTTGATTTAATTGTCTTTAACTCACCCTAGCTCAGACTGTACTCCAGTGGCGTGACATGAAGCATCTCTCTTGGGAGAGGCATTGTTTGAAATCTGTTGCAGCTGAGAATGCTTAAAAATCTGGAGTATCAGCTGTGTTTTGTGTGGATAACTATAGTATAATGGCTCTGCAAGCTAGTCAGAGACCAGCTAAAGAGAGACAGGATTGAAATGATTACATTATGTTGCTTTGTGGGCATCAGACTGAAAAGACTGTGCTGTGGTAAAATACGATTCTAGAAATTTTATTTTCCTAAATATTTCACTATATGGTTCATAGTAGTGGGTGAAAGCTTTTAATTCTTCTTTGTACAGTCAGTAAATTATGCTACAGTAAGTTTTCTCATGGAAGGAGATTTGTATTTACATGCAGCATCACTCTTGGTAGCTGTGAGGCCTGTGCTGCTTCATAGGACTGAAAAATGAGTGGTAAACTCAGCTGAGAGTGTCAGAGGCATAGAAATTTAATGTTCTAATGATCTGAAATCAGAGCTAAAAAAATGAATTATAGCCAATGGTTGTGGAATTTATTTCCCTGAAGATACACTTAATACTTTGGTGCCTCAGTTCTCTTGTGTTTAAAATTAATACCACTCCTGCTCCCTTTTTTCTGATAACCCTTCAGAGTCTGGGGCCCTGTGTTTTTTTGGAGGTACTGAACTATGACACAGATTTGTTTATTTGCTGACAATAAAAAAAGTCTTGTTTTCATGTCTCGGGAGAGATCAGATAAACCACACACTGTTTCTGCAGACACCAAACTAACACACTTCATTCACTGTTTTCCCTTGAAATGCTATTTTGCTGCTTTTCACAAGCTGTAGGAGCTTCTCTTCATTTCCCTGGTGCTACTTTTGGCACTTTCTCCTTTCCAAACACATTACAACAATTTCAAGCACTTTTGAGTGCCTTAGTGTTCGGTAATGGCGTTTGCACAACGATCTCAGCAGCTGTCCTACTGAAGGACAGCAGTTAGACACACAAGATTCAGTGACATTTAGCCCTGCCTATAGTGATATGTCATGAGTGTGAGTTGCTGAACAAATTGCTCAGAAGCTTTTGCAGATGGAGATTGAAGCAGACATGCAAAATATTGTACATGTTCTCTGAAGATGGTGTATTTGTAGTACAGGACAGAGTGGGAAGAAGAACAGCTGTTTCATGGCACCAGTTGCTATAGCCACTGACATCAAATTTTGTCATGAGGTATCTGCATCCCTGAAACTTTTCAACACAGTTGAACTAAATGGCATTGTCTGTGCTCCTCCTCACCCCAATGAAGAGGTTCCTTTATGTACTAATAGTCCAAATTATTTCAGAAGGGAACCTGAGTTTCTGCAGGCATTGTAGCCATTTGATGTTTTATCTTCCTCCAAAGATCTTTGGGGTAAATCAAATGAACGCTTACCTGGTGCCTGCCCCCCAGAATGGAAGGAAAAATTTAGTGCCTATGGTACCCATATCATGTGTGGAGATAGTTAAATGAGGCAAATATCTGCTCCCATCTTTAACCAGAAATAAGGTTCCAGAGAGAGAAATATGTGGGTGTAGCTTCCTGAAAGAGGTTAGTATCCAATGCCTCACTGACACTAAAACTGGGGAGTTCCATTCCTCTCCCCATTCTTTCTTTTCTGTCTCTTCTATCCTAGATTATTTTGTACTGTCTCTAGCATATGCAGAACACTCTGTGAGACAATTCACTTGCTAAGCTGTTGGAACACTAGCCCAACCAAAAAATTAAAATAAATAGAATTAATGAGCTGAACTGACTCAACGAGGGTGCAATAAAAACCAGGGCCTGTGCAAAAGCATAACTGTGTAAACAATTTTGGGGACAAGCAGTGAAACAGTGAGACCCCATGATTTAGTTGGCATCTTGTCACTCAGCCTGGGGCACTCTTGTTCAAAAGTTTTGGCTGTGATTTCTTTTTTGTGGAGTCAGCATCCTTTTAGTGTTGCACCACCTTGGATCCCAGATGCTTAGTTTGCTTTATGTGGCTCTGGTTCGGCACAAAGTCTTGGATGGGGGATGCTTTGACAGGTAACAACACCATCTAATCCCAGGGATATTTTTGTGACTGTTGGTGTCCTTGGTCAAACCCCTGGGGAAAGATAGGCATCTTTTTCTCTATTTTTTTAACCTAACAGGGATTAGCCTGAAATCTCATTGTCCAAGTGCAAGAGCAGAGAAAATTTTCACCCAGAAGTTGAATGTCTTTTAAATACTGAGTCAAGTGACTCTCACGTAGTGGGGCACTGGGGGAGACGAAGGACTGGATCACACAGGTGGGCTTAAGAATATAAGGTCCTGTATCCTCCTGTAGGTCTCTGCACCTTTGGAGCCTCCAATGGGCTCTGGGGATGTCCATTAAGATCACTGCATGACTGAGCTTCTCATGTGTGAGCTGGAACGGAGAGCAGACCTTAAAGCGCTTCCTAGTGCACAGCACAACCCCCAGCCTGGCTTACGAGGTTATTTTTATGCATCTCCACAAAGAGACATGAAAGCCCCATGAGCTGGGCTTTGTCGAGACACAGTTCTTACACCAAGAGACAATAAAGGAGTCACGGGCTGCCACTGGCCTATTGCATAACAGGATCAGACATTTTAATGAGCTTCTGCTAGTCCAGGGTTCATCAGCCCTGCTGATTTGTAATCAAGCAGGACACTGCTATAGAAACCACTCCAGCAAACAGCATTTTTGAATGTACTTAAGAAGATGAGTTTGAATTGAAATGCAAACAAACTGTGGATCAGTGCATCTCTTTCTGAATTGTAGGAGCCTGTTGTCCTACTGTTCATGTTACAATTTACTCCACCTTGAATTTGAGTTTTTAGAGGTATTTTGTATATTTCATTTCCCAAAGCAGTTTCTTCTAGTTCTTTAATCTTTTTCCCATTATAAGTCTTAACTCCACTTTTTAGCAAAGAATTACAAAGAAGAAATTCTAAATGCATCTTCAAAATTTCTCTAATAATTTATTCTATAAAATATTTTTATAAAAGAAATTGAAATAAAAATAATTTTTAGGATAACAGTCTATATGACAGAGCAGAACAGCTATGAAACAACACAAGTTGTTTGGTTATTTTTAAACTGAACTGTAAAGCAAAATAAAAGGAGTCTCCAGCTAATTCATTTTATTAGATTCAAGCAAGTCCAAGTAAAGGAGGAAAAAGCTGTTTAAGGAGTTACACTCTTAAAATTTGGGTTATTATCAAAGGCCTTACATCCACTACAGGATATTTATGATATTACTCAAGAGAGCACAAGAAATACTTGATGTTATCCTTTACTGTACCCCTTAGGAGCCCAAATTTCCAATGCCACCACCCTTTGTGTATACCAAAATCCTCCGTAAGTCACCCTGTTATGAATCACTTTAGAAACCTGTGTTTTACTTCTCACTAGTTTACAAAGACCATGTCATACCAAACTGGTGCATTATCAGTGAAGGACTGTGTTGGGCTACAGTTTTTCATAAGGTGATATTTCCTCTGATACTTTTGCCTGAGTGCATCCCACAAAGACTTTTTCTTTCCTGGCCAGCCTTTTAAAAAAAACATAAACCAAACCTGATCCATGATGCACAGCAGAGTGCTTGGGGAGTTCTCCTTTGAATAGCATCAACTTCAGGAACAGCTGCTAAGATCAAATGGACAAAGGGAATTCGGCACCAGCCACCCCTTTTATTATCTTTTAAAGCTCCAGGAGCTTAATCCTTCCTGTGAACAAGGTCTGTTGTCCCACTTGCCATTACCACTAACATATTATATTCTGTGTAAGTCTGCTTCCTCCTCGGAGTGCACCTGCAGCAAAGCTGCAGTATAAAGGTCCAAAGTCTCTGCATTTAACCTGAACCATAAAATGAAGCTTTTCTTCTGCACAGTGAGGAATGATTTCCTATGACCTAAATAACACTGAAACAATTTAGTTATTAAAAAATGTTTATTAGTGTTTCTGTAAAGGTACTAAAAGCCAAACCAATGACCAGTATTTCTGCAAGCTGACAGAATGTCCTTCCAACACAGCAAGAAATAGTCAGTTTACTAGCCCCATATTCTTTTTCATCTGCCTGGAGAGGTAGTTATGGTCTGGTCATAAACGAGAGAAACAGCTTTATTTCCAATATGTATGACAGGAGTATATTTCGTCCCTGGGAGTTAGATGATTTTTTTTACTTTTGAAAGGCTGGTTTTGACCTTACTCAGCATTTTTCCATTCTCAAGCTGACCTTTGGAAACCAGAAATGTTGAATGAAAAATAATCTGGAAGCAGAGCAAGCAGTGTGTGAGAGGTGTGGTGAGGTTTATGACAGCTGTGTTTGTGGCAGTAAAACCCACAGGACTCATTTCCTTTTGCAATTCCATCCCTTGTTGCACACCACAGAGCATAGCTCTGTCCACTTGGTGACCCTTAACAGTGAAAATGCTAATGTACTACCTGTGTCCTGTGTTACCACTTTCTCATACTGAAAATACTCAGAAAATAAGCAAAATTTGCCAACTTGGGTGGATAACTGAACTTAAGAAAGGGTATATAACTATAATCTATTAAAAATAAATATTTTACATCCTAATTGCTGTGATTTCTCTGTGGTGGTGTCTTTCCGGTCATAACAGTCATTCCGTCTACTGACTTCTAAGCCTCTTTTCTGTCAGTAATTGCTTGGGTTTTTAAAAATTTCTTGATTTGGTCTATAACACCCTACCTTTTGAAAAAAATGACAAGAATAACCATCAATCTCTTCTTGTCACCGAAAACCAGGAAATAAAGTCTCCCAGTGGATTTCCTAGGTTAGAAAGCCGACATTAGTTTATTAGCAGTGCTGGATGCATGAGGATTTCTCCTCAAAGCATGCATGAAGAGCAACCTAACGGACCAGGTTACACACATGACAATAGTACATATTCATGCCATTTATATTACATATTCATTACATTTCCTGAATACACGTGCATATGCTAATAACTTCCATTAACTTATTTGAATATGAGTAAAGGTCTTTTGAGAGCCTTTGGTGGTTATTTGTGAACATCCCATGCCTCAAAATTCCTTTTTATGGTCCCAGATTTTCTGAAGATTCTCCTTTCCTCAAGATAAATTACTTTAATTAATGCTTGTGGTTACTTGCACTGAATCCTCCAACAAAATACTCTCCTCAAAGCTAAATGTAAAGACAATATTGGACCTGTTCTGGTGACCTCATCTTAATAAAAAAGAGCCCAAAAACCAGCAGAAGGTTGATAATATTGAAAATTACAGTTTATTAATCTGGAAATACATGAGGGTAACAATTTGAAATTTTGAAAGGCAGTACATCACATATTTAGTGGTGTGATGTTGGGCAGTTTAATTGATGTTCTCTGGGCAATAGAGCATGTGCCACCCTGGGTATCTTGGTGCTTCTGCAGCATCACTCCCAGCCACAGAGAAGACTGCCAGGCCTTCCACAGGGAGGCATTTTCGTGACATGGGACTGGGAGAAGAACCCATTGAGACCAGGTGTGGAGAAGGATTTTGGGGCTCTCGTGGATGAAAAGCTGAACGTGAGCCAACAGTGTATGCTCACAGGCCAGAAAGCCAACCCTATCCTGGGCTGTATCCAAAGAACCATGGCCAACAGGTCAAGGGAGGGGATTGTCCCTCTCTGCTCTGCTCCCGTGAGAGCCCACCCGGAGCACTGCACCCAGCTCCGGGCTCCTCAGCACAAGAACGGTGCTGGGCTGGGACCGCGGTGCGGAGGAGCCCACGAAAATGCTCGGAGGGCTGGAGCACCTCTGCTGTGCACACAGGCTGAGAGAGTGGGGGTTGTTGAGCCTAAAGAAGGCTCCGGGAGACCTTATCACACCTTCCAGTTCCTGAAGGGAGCTTATGTTAGAGAATGACTTTTTAGACAGGCAGAGACGATGAGGCAATGGGGACGGGTTTCAGCTGAAAGCGGAGCCGGGCCCGCGCTGCCCCGGGGCCGCGGGCAGGTGGCGGGGGCGCGGCAGGTGCCGTTCAGGGTCTCCCGGCAACCGCGGGGCCAATGGCGGCGGGGCGGG
>VZRZ01005884.1:1862605-1938453 GCA_013398175.1 Climacteris rufus
GGGTAACGGCGGGAGCGGGGGCGGCCGGGGCCGGGGTAGCGGCGCTGCTGCGCTGGGCTCTGCTGCGCTGGGCTCTGCTGCGAGCCCGGGGGAACCGCGCTGCCGGGGTGTGCGCTCGCCCCGGGCCGGGGGAGGGCCCCGTGCGGGGGCGCAGCAGCCTCTGGCCGCGGCGGGGTTGTGGTCCTGACATGTGCTCGCCCCTCTCAGGCTCCGGCTGACCGCGGGGACGAGGGCGAGCTGCGGTGGGGCTGGGCTTTGCCGGCTCCCCCCGGCGCCGTGAGGCCCAGCGGCGCGCTCTCTGCGAAGCTACAAGCGGCAGATGCTCGGAGGTGAGAGCCGTAAAGCTTTCTACTGAGTCAGGGAATTTGTGGCTGCTCGGGCTGAGCCGGCGGCTCACGTGATGTGAGAGTACAGGTTCCCTAAGTGGCTTGGGCATTTTTTAAAATGTTGTTTAAAATTTTATTTATTTGTAGCAAAGCTCCTTTCAATTTGAAGATCAAATCGTAATGCGAGACCAGTTTGTAGTGTTACTGCATCCCCGGTTTATATAGAAAGCTCTGCTGCTTGCTGTGCTGAGTGAAATAGTTAAGCAGGCTCCATAGGTTGCCAAGGTATGATAGGAATTTCAGGGCAATGACTTTAAAATAAGAGGCATTCTAAGTAAAATGTGAATGTATTAGGTAAGTTTTAATAGTAAACTTACAAAGGAGACCTAGAGAAATGATTTGATACAATTAATAGAGATTTCAGATTCTAAGTGTTTATGGGGAAAGATGTTGTTTCTAGGGGTTTTTTTTTGGTGGGGAGGATGGGGGCAGAAAGCTGTGGTACTAATACCAGTTATTATTTGGACTGGAAAGAGCAAAGGAGAGAGTAACACCAGGCTTATGGGGCTCAAGATCTTGTTTCTGAAGCTGGCAGCAGATGCTAAGGAAAAGATGTTAAGTGTAGTTTGGTTGTACAGCAATGATTTTGTCTGTGTATCCTCCCAGTATGCTGCAGTCTGGAGCTGAAGGATTTCTGAGCAGAGATTGTATTTGGCTTTTTAAATTTAATAGCTGCTGATGGATGCTTTCCAAAAAATTGAAGGCAGTTTATATATTTAGTATTCACAGCACCTCATGGTGATACGAGTCTACAGTTTGTGTTTTATATGGAAGAAATGCCCTTATTTTCCAGCTTTCGCACTGAATGTTTCATTGCGTTCCTTGTAACTGCTGTGTGAAAAGAAGCAAAGCATATTTGTTTTCTGTATGTTGGTCTTGTTGCCCAGCTGTTTCCTCTTTAGCTGAAAAGTCATAGCTTACTAGTTTCTTGTATAAAAGAAACTAATGGTTGGCCTTCTTGCACCACATTCAGGTATATTCTGTCTTTTTTTACAGGGAAGGTTGTACCTGTGTGTGATATTTAAGGTGGAGAAGCTTGGTGCTCATAGAAAGACATTATGGTGGGTCTCTTTTCTGCCCTCTGCTCCAGTGTTCTGTGAACTGCCTGCGACCTGTTATTTCCAGAGGACTAATCATGGGGATCCTGGGATCTCTTCCTGCATGATAATGCCTAACTAGAGTCTGTTGGTTTATGTACATAGCAGAGTTGTGTTAGATGATAAAATCCGCAGCTGAAATTCCTTGTTCATAAACACAAACTATTTGTTTAGTATGAGGACAACCTTCTGCAGTTCATCATTCAGTCTTGGTGTTTTTGTGAATAACTCTGTATAGTTCCTGAGTACATCGCCTGTTCATAATCTCTTTTAAATTTACTGAACAACAGAGATGACTGCACAGACCCCCTTAGGACTCTAATTTTGATGTCTTTGGGACTTTCACATGCTTTCCTCACTAGCTTGTTCCTACATTTTGCCCTTCCACATTTATAATCAGTCACCAATAAGTTTTTTAACATCTTAGTTTAAGAGATTTTGGAGGGAACATTGTGAAAATCCAGCTTTTTGAAAATCCAGTTATGGTGTCTTGCCTAGGTATGTTGGATTATTCCTTCTTCCAGAGCACTGTGGCAGACTCGTTAGTGTTCCTTCCTTCCACAGCAGGTATACTGTCATTTCACTAGTCCTATTTGTTTGAAGTTGCTAAGTCTATTCTGTGACATTTTTTGATTAACAGAAGTCTAGAATTTACATGAGACTTATTCTTTGAATTCCCTGAACGCTGGAGAAATTACATAGTTATCTTTTTGCATTCCATACCTGATTTAACTTGCTACTGAAACTTGTGAGTTTCTTAATTTCTGATATCTGGAATACTAGTTCTGGCTCTGCCCTGTAAGTACCTCACCAACTTTAGGAGCTAAGAAGATAGTGGTTTGTTTTTGTTTTTTTTTAAAGTTGCCTGCTTGCAGAGACAGACAAGCTATAAAGTTTGGCTAAAGCTGACCTCAGGAAGAAGAGGAGGACATACAGAAAATAGTTTCTGAGGTTTTCCTCTTGCCTGTGAAATAGGGAGATTTGGTAACAGAGTGTTCTGCTCTAGATACGTAGAGTAAGTGGTCTGTGAATGCAAAGAGAAATGGCAATTTTGAAGATTAACAATGGAGCTATTGTTCAGTGATAGGAAAATGCTAATGTGAAATCCATTGTGTTAGTTCAAAATGGGGTAGGAATTTGGGAGCCAGATAAAATGTTTCCATGTGTTTCATTTTTTTGAGTGATTGAATTAACAGAATTTCAGTCATCTGTGTACATAAAATGTAGAGTTGAATCTTGAGGTAGTACATCAGGTTATATTCCTTGTGACCTGAGTGTTTCAGGCAAAACAATTGACAGAACAATCATTGAACACTGAACTTTATAGAGTATATTCTTGATTATATATGTTGAGAAGATGGAATATTTATTTTCTTAAAACCCGTGGTAATTTTAATGTGTTTGCTTGGTGTTGTTTTCTTTTTCGGTAAAGTGGAGTGGAGAAATGTAGTTGGTATTTCCATGTACGATGCATTCAGGATGAACAGAGACTTCATACCCATGGGCTGGGTGGTTTGACTTGCTTTTTCACATTAGTTTTGACAATAATGGGAAGTTTGGCTGAAAATCTGATATTACTTAGAGTTCCCATGGAATGTGGATAAGTGGCAGGATTCCTTTTCCCTCATTTTGAAGCTGATAGAGTAATGGTTAAATTGCCACAATTTTGTAAGCGTGGTAAGAAAAATCTGGGCTCAGCTTTAACTGCAAGACTCATCATTAAAATTACAATATTAAATAACAGTCACTAAAACGAGTAGATTTTTAGAGGAAGGAACACTTTTAACTATAGCATTATCACTGGATATAATATACATATTTTTGCTAATAATAAACTGTTATTAAAAAGTCTGTAGAGAGACAAATGTCAAAACTCTAGACAGGAAATGCAGGGACTTTCATGGCAATTACATGAATTAAAGCAAGTATACATCCCTTATCAGGGATGTATTTGTAAACTTAAAATGTCATGACTGGAGTGGACCCTAAATTTACCTAGACTTTTGTGTCTTTGTCTATCTGGTTAAAAGCCATCTGTGTGACATCTGGGGATTACTGCACAAATGTAAAAGCTTTAAACAGCTTCACAGCTCCTTTTGGGTATTATTTTCGTAGAAAAGAATCACATTGGTCTTTAAGTAAATGCTCAGTATGTGCCCCCACAATTTTGAGTTGAAACATATACAGGTCACAACTTGTAGCAGTATTTGAAATATACAGAGAAGGAATGTTAGACAATGTCTGGTAGCTGCTGACTCTTCAGACTTTCTTTTGAGACACTGCACCTCTCCAGAGGTGCCTTTCCATATCCTCCCTACCTTGGGTGGGGTAAAAGTTTTCTGGATTATCAGACACTGCATTTCCCACTTGTCACACCCTGTCTAGGTTAGGGATGACCAGATAGTGCAACATGATCACAGCACAGCGCTGGGACAATCGTCTGCTCGTTTGCATGAGTTTTACAGACCCAGTTACAGCTGCTCCTTTTCAAGTTTAAGCATGATATTTAGACATTTTAAGTATACTGTGTTGTGTTAAGTTTATAATTCTACTTCTTGCTGCTTATGATTTTCAAGTTTTGATATGGCCTGAAGTCAGGCTTACTTAATCAGATCTCTGTCTTAAATCTTGGCATGTTTATTGTCAGTCCCTCCCCTGTTCCCCAAAATACAAACCAGTAATTTTAAGCTTCTTTCAGCTCTTTGGGCTTGTGAAATGTATTATTTTTGAACTTTAATCTAAACTTGTTCTTGAAAAGAAAGATGTATTTATTAGTGAATTATCTAGGAGTTTCTGGAAATATATCTGTAGATTTCTGTCCAAAAGTTCCCAAGGTACCTTTCAAAGAAGTTCCGGTATGTTATTACCATGACAGTGCTTTTTTTAAAGTTCTTTGGGATTTTTGTACTTCACTTGTTCCAATACGCACTTGAAGGCCTTGGTTTCATTACTGCTTCTTTGGTATTAATCAAGCTCTCTGTGATTTTAGTGGGGGGTGTATTGGTTTTTTTTTGTTTGATATAAGATTTATTTTTGCAGTCAAATGTCTCTGCTGTTGTATTCACACTTTTGAACTTGGATCCCAGAGGCTCAGTTTTTGACAATCCATCCATGTCTTGGTCTCTCCAGGAATTTCTTGCTTGGTAGAGGGAGTGACACTGCCAAGTGTGACTAGAAAGCACAGGGTGGTTACAAGTTTTTGGGCTGGTCGTTGAACCTGTCAGGGAAGTAACTATAACAACTCCCTGTGTACAAGGAATGGGCACAGAAGGAAAATCACTAAATGGTTACAACAGTTTTGGTTGTTCAGTGGTTCTTTTCTCTCTCACCTGCAGTCAGTCAGATTTCTGACTTTAACTTGAGATGCTGACAAACAGCCAAGTTAGATTTTTGCTTCCTGTTGCATGTTTTTCTTATCAGGGCTGAGGGGGAGGAACAAAGATGGACACAAAACCTTCTTGCTACTTTGTTTGGTTAAAGCCTTTTCTGTTAACTATGATAGCCTAGGCAGGCCCCTAAAATACATTTCAATATTGTGTATTATTTTATTATTCTTCCATAATTACATGAGATATTGCTTCAGTCACACATTTTCTTCTCCTACATCAATATGTGCCCTGGTATGTTAAGGTGGTTAAAGAGAGCATTGTAGTGTACAAAAGGTGAAGGGTGCCTTCTGAATATCTTGTATCTAAATTTCACATCCTCTCTGTCTTTATTAAGAATGCTCACCTTTAGTTCTTGTATACTTCAGAGAGACTTTATTGAGATGTGTTGCTCCAGAGAAACTGCCTGCACTGGGGAGGAAATGTATTTGATGGATATTAATGATTAGATAGCTTTAGAGGTCATGGCTGAAGTGCTGAACTGGCAGTACAAGCTGTGTGGAACTGATGAGATGATCTTAGCACAAGACTAAAGGCTTGTAGCATTCTCTTTTGCAGCTGACACAGGATTGTCTTGCTCTTTGTATTTGCATTTCATTCAAAATGCAGTATATAAAGAGGAATGAAATACAAAATGCTGGCTGCTGCCTGAAATCATTACCTCTTCGAAGCTACTGCACTTGTCTGATGACATAATGATTTGAGATACTTTGGGGTAGTGGTCTAACAGATGAAGGAAGTTTTTGAGCTTGGTGCTTTTCAAATCTTGAAACTGCTGAGGATGGCTTTTATTCTGCTGTATTAAACAGTGTGCAATGGTCTGCAGGTGGCCTTCTCAAGACAGAAGGCTCTAGAGCTTTCAAGGTTCAGAGGAGAATATGGATGCATTGCTTGGGCCTTATTTTATTTTTGCTTTGTCTGTCTTCACTAGGCTTCCCTTTTGAGCCTGAGTTTGTGTGTTAGCTTTCTATGTGTCCTATTGTTAGCAGTGTGTCACCACAGAGTAGTTTTGCTAAAGCATCTGCACTGGAAGAATCTGCATGTGCCTTGCAGGGTACAAATATAGAGAATCATTGCATTCCCATACCTGGGTTAGTCCTGCTTCCAGTCAAACATTGTTTAAGGTGATAGATGCTGTGTCAGAATAGTATTGTCAGTGTAGAGAGACCTGTGGGTTGATAATACTCTATGTTCAGTGAATGTGGGTGATAAGACCTCAGAATGGGTATGCAATGTCTTAATAAAAGCCAGTTTGTTTGGAAGTAGCAGCCTGTCTGAAATGAGATGAATATTTTTGTGGACTTTCCAACAGTCCTTGATGGAATTTGTCTTGAGGTTCTTAATCTTTTGAAATACCTGATTAGAATGCAGGAGTGCGACGTCAGTAATGAGAACGTACTTGAACCTAAATTGTTGCCTTTTTCCTTTCCATTTGTGCATTTATCCATCTGTTGGATCCAGCAGAAATGGAAGTAGCATGTCAGAAGTGTCCTCTTAATACTCACTGACTTTGAATTCCTTTTTAAAAGCACAGTTAAATTAATTTGTGGACATCTTTGTTTTACGGGGTGGGGGGGGAGAGGAAATGAAAAATATGCATACATTAATGCATACAGAGAGAAAGCAAAAAAAATTCTTAAGAATAGCAACTAGATTGTTGCATTGTCTATGTTTTCTTGCTGCCTTATGTGTACTTTCTGATACAAAAGTTTTTGGGAACTAACAAATTGCAACACATATGAAGAATAACTGTTTACCTTTCCTCCCATGTAAATTTATAAACCTAGAGAAATGTTCATCCAGCTGGATACTTAGTTAGATTTATTTTTTTTTTAGTGCTGAGCATTCTGTTACATGACTGTGCACTAGTATGATGTCTTAAAACCTTAGTGTTACTTTTGGCACTGTGTTTTGTGCTTTGTGATGTTGATAAGGATTTTTAATGTCTCTGTGTTCTCAAGAGACATTATGGATAACACACCTTTTCTTCCTCTTCACTTCTTTTTTCTCCCCCAAATGATAGTTTTTTCCACATTGATAAAAATACAAGGTTTTGGTGTCAGAAATTTAGAAGTTGCTTAGCCAGAATGTGTTTATTGGAACATTAGAGGGGGTTAGGGGAGCATCCCCGTGCTCTAAAAGTCTACTGAATCCATCTAAAACAGACTTCAGACTTTGGAACAAAGTGTTGATTGAAACAAAGGCGCCTTCTTCCCTGTCAGGTGGTAAGTTTGTTTCCCTGAAGTATCATTGTTCCTGTAACAGCTGATGGATTGTGCTGTCCAAATCTTAAGCATCCAAGCTGGATTTAAAGTTTCCAGCAGTGAGATAACTAATGCTATTATGTGCCTTCTACTGTGCAGTGGAGATGGGGTGAGGGGACAATCAGTTTGTTCTTTCTTAGGAGCTGGTGGCTTTCCTTTGGTTTCCAGAGGTACGGTGCTGTACTGAGTGGCTGTGCCAACAGGGCAAGGCTTCTCCTATTTGTTTTCTTCAACAGTTTGGGAGTTTCTGCAAAGAAGCAAGCAACTTGCCAGGGAAAGGCAATATAACTAACTATATGTGTAAGTTAATTTAAATGGTTAAATATTTGTTAGAAGTTCCTTTGCCCTCTGCCATTATATCTTCTCTAGATCATCTGTAATACTTCTCTGTAAGGAATAATCCCATTTAGACAGACTTATGTTAAAACTTGCTGTAAGTTTACTGTAATAAAATTGCTTCCTGGTTATATGGCAGGAAAAAAAATTATATTTGACTTGCTGTGTTTTCTGTGTTGTACATCAACAGAAACAACTGAGTTATCTACAGTCTTTATTTTCATGTATGCATGGCATTTTGGCTTTAGTTCAGGGTTTACAAGACAGCTAAGGTTAAATATAGATATATGCCTTACTTTTACAGTATATTTATTGTGTTTACTGTGTTCCAAATACTGTGTAAAGTATAAAAATTTCACATGGTTCACATTCAACAGTCACTCTCCCGTGCCTGCTTTAACCTTCTAGCTCTATTAGCTGCTTTTGTTAATCTAAAATGCTCCTGCTATTTTAGGAGATGCCGACGTAGCACAGGTTGCCAGCAGTTGTACTCAATACTTCACTGCTGAACCAGTTGCTCAGGTAGCCAGCCCGTCTCTGTTGCTATGGGAGATTGGAAGACTGTTACTGTGCCGGTGCTGTCATCAGGTAAACTGGTAATATTTTGAATTTAGTCGATTTGCTAATTTTACCAGCAATGTTATAGCTGCTAAAGAGAGAGGTTGGGGTTTTGTGCATGACGTATTTGACAAGTTAAACAGTAAATAATACATAGTACAAACAGTGCTTTTTCTTGGATTGAGTCCTTACAGAAATGCTACTGTAAAACACTGTATATGCACATGTATGGAAAGGTTTTAAGAACTTCCAGTTGCATTTTATCTTTTATAATAATAAATGTCAGTGTATCTTGTGTTTTCAGACATTACTTATTCTATATTCTTTTGCCTCATAAATTGCTTAAAATTTTGTTGAAAGAGTAAATATTTTCTTGCCTATTTCTGCCTAGGGGTAGAGTAAATTACAGCATACACTTAATAAGAATAAGGATACCATATGTTCTATAAGAATTTTACTAAATGCACATCTCTTGCACCTGTGTAGAAAAAAGGCAATTAAAAACTTATGTTGTAGTAAGTCAATAAGGAAGAAGGCCTTGTCTTTTTTTCTCTTGATGGCTGAATAAAATTTGAAAAGTACAATACTTAAAATATTACTGAATCTAAGTCTTTGGAAGTTTATCCTTTTTTATTTATTGTGAATTGTCATTCTAGATAAAATTCTGAGCTCTAGAATTGTAAGTTTCCATAAATAGCTTGAATGCATAAAGATTTCATTTTTTAATATGATGTGTTAAAATATTTCTTAATGTCTAACTTTTAGATAGCAAAAATATACTTCAATATACCTCAGAAAGAAAGATATCTCCTACAGACATGAACTCACAAGTGCTACGCTTGCCACTGCCTTCATCCAAAAACATGCACAGCTTTTTCAGTGCCTTCTGCACAGAAGAGAATATTGAACAGAGTATATCCTATATAGATAGGGTAAGCCAAATATTTTTGTTTATTGTAAGTTGTGTGCAGGTGACATTAAATCAATTGTGGGAAAAACTATTGGATTAAGAAGGTTTCTTCCTCAATTCTCAGAAGCTGTAGTTGGTGGGAAATAGGATTCTGGTTTTCCACCTTCATACAGGATTTCACCTGATACTGTTTCTATTTTTTGTAGAATTGTGGGAGATTGATCCAGTTATTGATCTCATTTCTCCCCCCACCCCTTGTCTTTTACCAGGAATTGACAACATTGGGCTTTCCTTCTATTTATGCAGAGTCCAAAGGAAAAGAATTAAATTTAATATCTATCATAAATTGTATGAATGAATTGCTTGTACTACAGCACAAGAACCTCCGAGCTCAGGAAGAAGTCGAAATGCAACATCTGAAACTGGGAAGTGATATGGATCACTTACAGAACTGCTATACTAAGTTAAAGGTAGAAAACATGATCATTCCACTAGTATTATGCAGCTCTCTACATTCCTAACAGCAAGTCCTTTTTTGTTTTTTTTTCTCCCCAGTAGTAATTTACAGTTGTATTTGAGGGTGTTTTGAAGTCTGTTTTCCAGATGAAAATACCTTGAAGTTGATGAAGTACAAGTTAATAAGAGAACTTCTATTTACTTAGAATTTTAGCCTCCTTAATCAAAGAAGAGGGAAGATTGTTTCAATTGGATGAGTTAATGTACACTGTGGGTGAAAATGTTAAACACTTCAGTTTCTATCATTTACTATTGCTTAAAAGGGTATTCCCAGCTCTAAAAGATAAATTCCCAATATAATTGTAACAAGTATAAGCATAGATAACTCTTGTAGTGCATTGCAGGGTTTTATCAGTTTTTTCCATATTGTTAGTTTTTTGCATGTGTTTTCTTTAGTTGTTGGATTCTTTCAACATTCAACTACAAAGTCTCTTTGTAAGAATTGCTCAGAAGCTGTTGTCAAACCAGAAGGTGCTAAGCTTCAGTTTATCACAGGATAAACACATGCTCAAGGCCAGTCACTGTGAAGTAGCTGATATATTGGAAGTTCATGGGCTCTAATATGAGTGCACATACAAGTAAAGGCTGGTCTTACTCTTAATTCTGTCAAGAAAATAAAATATTAAAAAAAGGAAGAAAATATTTCGATGCATGACTCGGGGCTCTTTTAGGCTTGCTTTTCACTTGGTCTGGTCAGCACTATTGCCTTGAGAAATACTGCTGTAGATTTTCAAAATCATAGTAGTCCTTCTGCTGAGATTGGTCATCCATGTACAAGAATTTTGATGGCATTAAAAGTCATGTGTAACTGCACTCATTTTTTACACACATTATATGTTAGGTTCCAGAACACTTCAGTTGCTTTCCCTAGGTGAATAGCTTTAAGGTGAGAGAGGAAAAACTTGTAAGTACTGTGTCAATCTCAGGGCATTTAATTTGGCTGTTAACTTGTAAGGTTTCTCATGGAGGTTCTTTCAGGTACCATACAGCAATCCTCTTGACTTCCACTATTGTGTTACATATATTGCAATGTGATTTGCTTAGAAGTTCTTGGTGCTTAAATATATCTGCACGCTTGTACCTCATTATGCATATGAAGGAAAAGAGGTTGTATGTAGTTTTTGGCTGCCAATTTCAAGTCTGAGTCTTGTTTGTGGATGATTTTCTAACATGCTAGTTTTGCATTATCTGTTATAATGAGATCATCTGTCTAACCTTCTCTGTATATGTGAAATGTTCCATTTGCTTTGTTGTGGTCACAGTCTATATCTGTGTTAATTGTACCCTTGATTATTAAAAAAAAATGTTCCAGTAAAACTGTAGTTCCAAATTCATACAGATTGCTTAGTATCCACCTCACTCTCACAGTAAATATATGCTTACAGAATCCTGACAATGAAAAATTCATAACTGTAAAATACAGTATTTGTTAAATACCAAGCCATATCTCAAGCAAGGTGATTTGGCAGTTTGGTTTGCATGATTTGCTTGTTTTAATTGGTTGGGGTTTTTAAAAATCTTTTGCTATTAATTCTTATTGATGCTGAACTATCAACACTTTTTCTAGGAACAGTTGGAATTATCTAAAAGGGAAATAGTTGGGCTTCAGGAAAGAGACAGACAACTGCAGAGCAAGAACAGAAACTTGCACCAGTTACTTAAAAATGAAAAGGATGAAGTGAGTTGTTTTGTACATTAACACAAGTCATTACATAGCCATTGAAGAATGTTGGGATGGATTTTTTTGCACAGTCTTGTAATTGCTCATTTTGAATGTTTGTTTTGTTGTTGGTATGTTGTCTTTCAAGGTGATGGGCATGTTGCATATGGATAAATATGTCCAAGTTACAATAGTAGAGAGTACTGTAGAAATGCAGATGTGAAGTTTTCTGAGACTTTCTGTATGGTTTTATCTTAGAATGTTCAGAAATAGCAAAAAGTAGGAGGGGCAACAGGATTCAGTCACTTACTCAATTATTTGTGTATAGAGGCTGAGGAAACTCAGCCCAAAAGCACAGTCTGATTAAACTTAAATATCTTGAAACAATCAAGATCAGAAAACCCTTCTGACATCCGTGACACTGCCTAGTGTGGGATTTGTTTCCAATGTGCTCCTTCCCTAGCACTGTACTTCACATGGCTCCTATGTTTTTGTGAGTGTGGCTCCTAAGTTTGTGAATGTTCTCTGTGTTCATAAACATATTCATAGAGTTGGGAATCACAGCATTATGTGTGTATAGTGAACATCCTAAAGTTCCAGCTTAAAATACTGCATGTGCTGTATGTTTGTAAGATTAAATCTGAAAATTAAAAAAACCCCTGAACTGACACAACCCCAGGAATTGACAGTACATGTCAAAAACTTGCTTATGAAGTTTTAATGTTCGTTTAGACCAAATGGAGTAGTCTATCTTCCAGTGTCCTGCTGCCCCAAGGAAGAGGAGTCTATTTTTTTAGTGTAAACTTAGATTCTGAACATGAATTACTGCAAGCAAAGATGTCTTTCTCTACTCTGTTCAATAAAGGCATTAAAGTTCTGTGAATTATCAGAACATTGATTCAGTTCTACTTCAGAGGAATTATAGTATTATCTGTTGTTTATGATGTGGGTTTCTGCTGAAAAGAAACTACCTCTCCTGAGATAAGTCTGAGGTCAGAATCCATGGGTTGGTTCTGAATCCTTTTGTCGCTTCCCTTAACTGGTTCAATAGAAACATTGTTTTGCCTCATGTTTTGGTTTTCTGAAGAAATTTGTGTTTATACTTTAGTTGAAGAAACACCTTTTTGTGGCATTGCTTTTAGGTTCAGAAGTTACAGAACATAATTTCAAGTAGAGCTACACAGTACAATCATGATATGAAGAGGAAAGAGAGAGAATATAACAAATTAAAGGAACGCTTACATCAATTAGTCATGAACAAAAAAGACAAAAAGATAGGTAAGTAGCTCTTTGAATTTTAGCACAGCAAAATTGGCATATTCTGTATGCTAACCAGAGACAAATTTAAGTATTTTTGTCATTAAAGGTGGTGTGGCTCTCCTCTTGCAGATCTTTATTTAGATGTTAGAATGTTAAAGAAAAGATGTAATATTTCATCTTAACGGTGTAAGAATTTTCTATATTGTGTTCCATAAGATCGTTTACCAAATACAAGCCAAATGCTGATATTTACAAAATGAGGTGCTTTGTTCTTTACTAAGGAAATTTTATTTGGAATCAATTCCTGTGCTAGAGTCCCCTCTCCTCTATTTTCTTGCTACTTTTGCCATCACAGATTTTGGATAATGTCATAAAACACTGTATTATTCCAAGCAGTTGCCATCAGGAAGGCACACTGCATGAACTTTTTACTCTGGAGATACAACACTCTGTTTGTGGTTAACACAAGTAATGAGAAGTTTTAAAGAGGAAGTAACACAAGGCAGACATACCATCCAGTACTATGTGAAATGAAGAGAAACACCTCCTTTGTCATATGAGTACTTGTATATTGTACTGCCCAAAATTTGTTTTCAAGATGTTCATCAGTGCTGTTTACTACAAGTGTAGTTTTCTGTGGTATGTGCTGCAGGAAATTGATATTATTGTTACTTATTTTTTAAAAAGTCCCTTTTGGTTCATGTATATGGCCTTAAAGTATTTATGAAATTTATCTCCAGTGGATGCTCTTCTCCACCTGCCACCCCCATAACACTCAGCTGTTTGCCAACTGTAGTGCATGTTTCAGTAAGCTCATTTAGTTCACTAAACCAGAAGAAAACTATTCTTGTTTTTGCCAAGATAGTTTTCTGAATGTCCTTGTGCATAAGCCAAACCAGGTTAGGACACAGTAGGAGGAACATCTATTTTGGCTGCAGAAAGTCTTTAGGTATCAGTTCAGTAAGCTCTAGAAGCCTCACTGAGGTCAGCAAAACTTAGACATTCTTGACTCTGGTTGGTTAGTACTGGTTAAGTATCAGTGAGGTGAAAATAGCAGGGTTTTAGGACTAATTAATGTTTGCTTGATAGGTGACTATAATTGACCTTGGACCACTAATCTGTAGACATATGTTGGGTTTGGGTTTTTGTTGTTGGTGTGATTAGGGGGTTGGTTTTATTTACTCTATTTTTTTTCAAATGACAGAGAAGTTTCTTCATTTTGAGGAATACTTTGTGAAACATCAGGAAGTTGCTTACCCTAAACAGGAGATAAGACTGGCATTATTGCCAGAAAAGAGGATAGAGTTGATACATTGACATAGAAGTTGAAATAGGGATGAAGGTGTCATTAAGAAATACATAAAAAAGATAAGATGAATACATCTCTCTGAACTTCCAAACACAAAAACTTTCTTCTTTCTTCGACTGTCTTATTTTCGCTTTAAGCAGGGTGATGTGGTTTCATATGCATCTGAAGATTGAGGGGGATATTTATGTAATGTGGTCTCTTTATAATAACTATATGTAAGTGCAATGTCATCTAAATATTTATATATTTGCATAATGTTTCACATTTTGAAATATCCTTTTCATTTGTAGCTATGGAAGTTCTAAATTATGTTGGTAGAGCTGATGGGAAGAGAGGTGCATGGAGGACTGATAAGACAGAAGCCAGGTAGTTGTCTTAGAAAAACATTAATTGAAGCATGTATTAGGGCCATTATGTTGTTACTGTAAGATTATTTCTTCCAGAAATGAAGAAGAGATGTACAAAGTTCTGTTAAGTGATTATGAACAACGCCAAAAACAGCTTTTATTGGAAAATGCTGAGCTGAAGAAAGTTCTTCAGCAAATGAAGAAAGACATTATTTCACTTCTTCCACCACAGAAACAGAAACCTAAAGAAAGGGCTGAAGATGGGCTGGTAAGTATTCTTCATTTAACATTGAATCTCCATGGTAGTTTGGTATAGTGCTGGAGTAATTTGATAGTTATTAAAAAAAAGTAAACTTCGTATGAGACATGCAAGGGATTGCACATCTTGTGCTTTGCTTGATATCCATTCATGTTTAAATGTTCTGGTCTCTGTGAACAATACCCACTATATTCTATCCAATCAGTCAAAGAAAAGCTTGAAAATAATCCTTGAATGAATTTTAAATGCAGTAGCTACCAGTCTGTAATTCTGTATTGCAGTGCATATTGGATTTTGCCTGCCTGGGTATTTTTGTTTGTTTCCAAATTTTGAGTATTTCTTTACACAGGCTGTTTTTATGGAACAGTATACTGCCATGGCTGTGTAGAAAAGCACTGGGCTCTCTCCACGTCTTTGTAAGATGTGAATAAACTCTTCGTAACTTGACTGGATGACTTGCCCTCATACTGGGGCAGCTACTGCTGAAGTTGGACAGTAGAACTCAGTAGTCTGAGCTTGTTTAGCTTGAACATTTGAGTGAGTGAGTCTTGCAGCTGACACACTGTCTCTGTGGTGGGGTTCTGGGGACTGCCAGGTCACTTGTGTCTCCTCCGCATTGTGCTGTCGGGGAGCTGAACTCCCTGAGAGTCAAACTTGCCTGGATGGAAAAAATCTTTCTTTTATGTAAGGGTTTTCATTCCCTTCAGTAAATTGAATCTGTTCACATATTTAAATAAACAAATACACATATTTGGAGTGGTGTAGTGGTTTGCAGCTTATTTCTGCTTCTACAGGTGCTGTCAGACCTGGAGGAAGATATTGGAGAGTTGAATAAAGAGAATATGTGGGAATTATCTTGTGAAACTGTGCGAGAGCAGCTTACCAACAGCATTAGAAAACAGTGGCGGATGTTGAAAAATCACGTTGAGAAGCTGGATAACCAAGGTGATGTTTAACTGCATTGTGTGTACATATAAAATAGTTAAATAAAAAGTAATGCAGATGTGGTGGTTTTAAGTAGTTGGATGCAAAACATGTCATTCCCTCTCAAAAGTCTTGTCTTGCCACCATCCTCTGAAACTTCTTGTGTCATTCTGAAACAAGCTGGCTGATGGTATGGTGCAGGACTCTCCTCATTTCCAGCTGTTAAACAGCATTAAGACAGCTAAAAATATATAAAATTCTTTCCTAGTATTATTTTCCCATGCAAGTAAATGCAGCGACTACCACAGGGATGTTTGCTGTCAAGAGTAAGATTGAGAGGGTCATGCATGCAATTGCAAATAAAAGAGCAGATGGTCTTTGAGAATATGTTTACACCCTAGAAAGGATTTCAAGAATGCCTGTAATACTTTATTTGATGTAACTAAGTAAAAAATAAGCATCAGGAAAAATGTTACCATTATTTGTTCTTTTCTTATCTTCTAGGTTTTTTTTTTTAGATTATAGGGATGACCATAGTATAGCCCTTTAGGATTCTGTTAATGTTCAAATACTGGCATCAGGGGATCAAAACTTGGCTCATTACAGTCATTGTGATTTAGCTATGCATTAAATTAAATAAAACAGTATGTAATTGTACAAAATAATTCATTCCCTTACTGGAATGAAAACATGCATCCAGTGTTTGTTAGCTCCGTTACTCCTTCACAGGACTTGAAAGAAAAACCTTTCTTTTTATATCTGTGATAAATATAGTTCCTGTCATGTTTTTATGAACACATGAGCCTGTCAAAAATGGGCTCTGAAGAATAGGCTAACAGCATGTCAGTAGAAAGAAAAGTCTTTAGTTATCTTGAGTTTCCTTTTAAATGACTGCTGAAATAAGTGAGGATTTTGTGTAACACATTGCAGTGTAGATGGTTGGTTTACCTTGGGGAATGTGAAACAGCCATGTTTTCATTGCTGGGTTTTTTCTGAACTGGATTTGATGGATAATTACATGTGTAGCACCAATTTTGGATCTCTTGTCTCTGATAGAAATGCTTTTGAGTACACTGTGTATCTGTCTTTCAGGATGAAACAAATCACCTAAAACATTTTGCTTTTCCTAGGAGTCTCTGATATCAGGTGTTGGGGGAGTTTTATTTTGTTTTTAAGAAGCCTTTTTTCCCCCCTTAGTCTCACGTGGACATTCAGGAGCTTTGAATGAAAAAGATGTCATTTCAAGAGAAGACCATGAGCTGGAAACTGAAAAGCTAGAGTTAGAGATTCAGCAATGTAAAGAAATGATCAAAACTCAGCAACAGCTCTTACAGGTAGTAGGCTTTTTCTTATTTTTCTCAGTTGAATCCAAGTGTGTTTTATTTAACATGCCACTTTTTTTGCCTCTGAGCCTTTCTCCATTCTTTGATAATACTTTGAAGATAAATATCTTATTGGTTTGTTGGAGTTATAGGTGTGCTAGTGGGTTGGTTAATAATTTAATGGAATTTTAATCCTGATAGGAATAATTTTGGGGGATAAACAAAGGGGAGGCTGTTGAGGTCAGCTGCCTGAGCAGGAACATACTGTTTGCTATGTGAAATTTTCCCTCACCATCCACCAACTCAATGTTTACTGCATTGTTTCCCTATTAAACTTCTACCATTTTTCTGGTAAAACTGAGCCTGTGGAAATACTCTACCTCTTAAATCACTCCCAAATTAAAAGTTTGTCTTTTATTTCTTTGTATCTGCAGCAACAGCTTACATGTGATGATGACACCACTCTGTTACTACAAGACTGCTATTTGTTGGAAGAAAGAGAGCGTCTGCAGGAAGAGTGGAGACTGTTCCGAGAACAGAAAAAGAATTTTGAGAAGGAAAGACGAAGTTTTACAGAGGCTGCTATTAGATTAGGACTTGAGGTATTAGAAAAGGGAGCTCCTGAGGGAAATGAATTACAAATAAGTAGTCTTTCTTTTGTCTATGCTAAGTGCAGTCATCCAACGATATTTATTTGCTGATGTCTGTAGAGAAAGATCATTTCCATACTGTATAAAACATATCTTTGTTCATTCTAGAAGATCATTCTGTTGGCAATTAAAAAAGCCAAGGCTTTTGTGTGTTTTGGAAAATCCAGTTTTTGCAACTGGAACGGAACCGTTTTCGTTTTAGCTTTTGAAATATCTTAAGTGCTTCCAAAAATCAGTGGTCAACTAAATCCCTTAGATACTGCTTAAGTTTTGTTTCCTACAAAAGTAAGGCCTATGCAAATTTCAGTCAAATTTGGATGCAGGGTTGAATCTCAAAGGTATTTGATGGCTAAACTTCTGTGAAAACCAGTGACTGTTGTAGAAACACCAAGTAATTGCTACGTTTCCCTTAGTAGGGTGATTGTCTGTTCTGTTTTTGTAGTTAAGCTGGCCAATAAGTACAGATACTGGCAGGGTAGATGTGTTTGTGGATGAGCTCTTGCATGTGTGTCCTTTGGTCTAGCCAATGGTTAGGGTTAAAAATGTGAAAGGGATTACAAGTTTGGCAGAGAAGAGGCCATGATGATGTGATGGTGAAACCAGGATAGTACAGATACAACAGGGAAAAAGCCACTGAAGGAATAAAAGTGGATTTTATTGCTTACAGAACTGCTTCCTTTGATGTGCAGAGCAGAAAGTTGGAGTGGGATGTGATTAAAATGTATAAAGCTGTGGATTCAGTTGAGCAGACTGTTGCACTGAGCACTGTTGTTCACCAAATCCCTCATGATTTGGACTCGAGGGAACTAGTAATTTTGAAATTAAGTCAAAAACATAACACAAAAAGGTACTTTCTTTTTTAATATATACCAGGTAGTTGACTTCTGAATTTTTTTCAAAGGAGCGTGTGAAGGCAGTGAATACCATCAGGTTCAAAAAGCCTTATGGGCAGCAAGCTCACAGATAAGAAAAGTGGGGCACAAGGAGGTGCCTTTCAGCATCTATAATCAAATGGCTTTTGGGACTGGGAATCTGTGAAGGAATGCACTGCAGACAATGGCCATGCTCATAAAATGGTCTCTCTTGTGGCCACTGTTGGAGACAGAATACTGAGCTAGATGGACAACCTCCCTGACCCAGAATATAAAATAGTTTCGATTTTACATAAGATAATGGGATAGCAGTAGTTCACATGGTAAAAAATATTGACTACGACTAATTTAATTTTATTTGCATTTTATTGAGTTGGTTAATTTCACATTGCATCTTGAATTCAGCTTTGAAAGTCATGAATGATAATAAATGATCATTGTTTGTTTGGGAGTGTTTAGGACTACATTGTGGCATAAGTGTAACTGCTGATGCTTCAGCTTGTCAGAATGCTGAAAAGAGAAGCAATGCTGTAAGCTTTGTAGGTGTTTGTGAAAGTTTGCGTTGGAGTTCAGCTTCCTCTGTTTTTCTACTGACAGAGAATAGGTGCATCCTGTTTCACTGATGGTTTTTGGAGATTAAATAGCTTGTTGCTTGATTCTAGAGCCATTAGACCTTTTGGAGGTTGTCTATTAGGCATTATTTTTCTTTTCTGTGCTCAGAGGGACTGGAAAGTGAAACAACTCCTTTCTTTTTGCCACAGTTTTAGACAGAAGCAGCCAGTGCTATTTTTCAATGTATTTTTTGCCTGTTTAGAAGATTTAAGCAGTAATCCTTCCTGGCAGCTGCCTTGGATGAAGGCTACTCCAAGAGGTGGTGCTACACTGAGGGAAAAGAGGAGCATAAGAGGTGGTGTCATTGGAGTTGAGAGTAGTAAAATGAAAGCATTACTCAGACCTCTGTGCAACAAAGCATGGGGCTTGGCTACAAATAAGTGCCTCCTCAGCCAAGTTGTGTTGGGCTCAAAAGCTTGCTCACAGACAGTATTTCTGTGTTTAACTGCTGGCTCTCCTTAGTGACATGGCCATGTTACAACTTTGGCTTTCTGAAATGGAATAGCATCAGTTTAATGTGGACTAAGCTTGTTCCTGTGGTCATAAGTGTAAACTGTCATTTCTTTTCCTAGAGAAAGGCATTTGAAGAAGATAGAGGAGCATGGCTGAAGCAACAGTTCTTAAGTATGACTGCTGATTGCAAGCACTCTGAAAATGTGACCACTCCAAGTGCCTTCTTAAAAAGCAAGTATTTGGTTCAAATTATGTTCTTGCATGGTGTTTCTTTTTCTTCCTTGCAACTAAAAGACACAAATATGAACAAAACTATTAAAAACCTAAAACATCTAAAAGATTTTACCATGTATCTGTGTGCCTCTACATGTCAGGGCAACTGAAGATTTCCTTTTAAAAACTCGCTTCCTGATAGTTACTTATGCAATGAATTCACATTTGTGAAACAATCTGGTGAATGTCAAATACCTGGCAGAACAGCAGGTAAATTTCAAGTGCTTTGATAAATACTGTAGAATATGTAATCATTCAATTTTTCCACTTCATATGAAAGCTTTGAAATCTATATGTGATAAAGATTGATGTGCCAGGGATTGATCTGGCCCTGCCAAGTTTGCAGTGTCTTTCCACTGACTTGAGTGATGGTTAAGTTCATATAAATGGTAAGACATCTAACTTACTGCATTTTAATTTTGTTTTTTTGTATTCTGACAAGCGTGCAGGTTTTCATGCTGGAGAAATCTTTACTTAAGAAATGAAGTAAAGTCAATTATCAGTTGTAAAGTGAGAAACTACATTTGAGTGACTTTATATGATTACTTGCAGTGGTGGCTGTGTATGCAAATGCTGCATTTTCAAATTTAGAGTCTTAATTTTAACAGTGTTATTCAATAGCATTACATATAAAATTTTATCACAGGTCTGTAACAATAAGATTGTGTTATAGCTATGCCTTAAGGTGTTTGTGTGTTGTTTTTATTTTAAAGCAGAAGACACAAAGATTTGAAGGGCTTGCTTGTTTGCAGTTGGCTGTAGTTTAACTGCTGATGTGTGCATCTCTTAGGTTCTGACCAAGACAATCGCTTAGTGAAATCTGCATCTCGGCAAAGGAAACTTCCCTCTGTGCTGAGTGCTCCTGTTTCAGCAGGACCTTGCCAGACATCTCACTATATCACACACAACAGGTTTGTGAAACCATGTTGTAGATGGTTTTTAGAGTGCTGAACTCTGTGCAGACCAGAGGCTAAAAGCGTAATTGAAGGCTGATGGTTGATATAAAACAGAGGATGCTAAACATCATATCATAAAAACAGTACTGTTTCTATTCAAAGAAGAATATTTGCATTGTAACTTTTTTTTTCCACTTCCAGTGTTGCATCAGAAAAACCTGCTGCAGATAACATGCCAAATCTGTGGGTGGAAAGTGATGACAGAGAAGAAACTGAAGAATGCACAAAGTCATGGGAAGACTCTGGAGTTGACACTCTGCTATGTAAAAACTTGCACATGGAACAGCTGCCTTAGACTTCCTAGGGTTGCCTGCTGGGTTTTTGTTAAAGATTTGCTCATAAACTTATCATTCTAAATGAAACAGAATGCTGTGAGTTTGATCATTCTTCTAGAAGATTATGTGGTGATCTGAATTGTGGTGTGTTTCTGTGTGTGTGCCCATGGCTTTTATTTTTAGACCATTTTTTGCCTCTTGCAACTCATGAAAGAAGATAATTTAAAAATATATAAAAGCTTTGATATTTTTCTAGTAACAGAAGCTCTAATTCTGTGAATAAAGCAGTGGTCTGAAACGTTGACTGTAATGGAATACTGGATCCTAATGTTACCTTTCATCACAGGCAGAGATAGCACTTTTAGAAATGGTTTAATTATTGGAAACATTCATTTATGTCTCAAGTGTAGCTGGCATTAAATTCTCTTTTGCCTCGACTTGAATGTACAGTATACTGTAGATTTTTAACAAAACAGGTTCTATATTTATTGTGTGATTTGAAAATACCTCTTTGATATCTCAATGATTTAAAGTGCAAAATCTTTATATATTTGTAAATAGAACATATAGTTATGCTGAGAAACCATGAAATGAAACACATGCATACATAAATATTATTTTACATGGCATTTTAAATTGTTTTATAGTGATAATGAGTTTACAGATGCATTAGGACTTTCAATGGTTCAGTCAGGAACCAAAGTATTTCAAATGTGAACAATAAACGTGTAATTCTATTCTAAAAAACCCTGGTTCTATGATTTTTGTGCACTAAACTTTTAAGTTACTATGGTTATAGGGTGGTATACAATGCCTGCATATCTGGTGCTAGTTTTGTATTTTTTTTAGTTTTTCCTTTTAATTGAATTCAGATTTTCATTTTTTATGTGCAGCCTTTGGGAAGTCTCTTTTGTTTATAATGTGATAAAAATAGCCAAGTAGAGGTGTAAGATGTTTCAGGGTTTCCTTTGCCTGACTCAAAGCATTTAATTTTCCTTGCCCAGTACAAATCTATCTTGTCTCTTGTTGGGTTTTTGTGCATATGTAGTCATTTATAGCTCTGTGTATGTGATCATGTATACAGCTCTGATCCCTGTGTAATTGTCTAAGAAGCTGCCTTTCTTGGGGTCATAGGCAGGGAATTAACTCAAGCTTGGAATCCTTCATTGAAAATGCATTGTTGCTTTTCCCATTTTCTTCAGAATTGGGTGTAGTGTAGTGATTGGACTACCTGGGAAAATAGCAGTAGAATAATATAGGGAGGAGAAGAAACTGCACTTCTCCAAGAAGCTAAGGCAGAAAGCTGTAGTTTCTGCTGGTGAGTTCAGTACGTTGAGTTACAGCTTGAGATGAAGTAGTAGCCAATGTGAACTGCAGAGGATACCAGAGAGGTTTTCACATACACCCTTAAGGAAGCAGAAGTGGGTATAATGATATTCCTGGTTGGCTTTTTGCTGCAGGGGCAGTCAGGTTGGAAAGACAACATCATATTTCTGTTTTTCCTGTTCTTCCCCAATAAATGGGTGTTCACAGTCATGTCACTTGCTGCAGGTGTTCAGCAGTGCGCAGTTCCTGTTCTGTTTCACCTTTCCCAGCAGTTGGGCAGCTCTTACCTGAATTTTAGTTATGGAAGAATAAATACACATTCAAAAAACATATTTAAAGTAAAGTGAAAATATAATAAAGGTGAGAACAGAACTCTGCACACGGGATTATTTTCAAGCCAGTAGTGACTGCAGACCTGTCAGTGCATGGCTGAGGCAGGATCTGGATGCCACCAGGGGCTGCTGTTGCTCCAAGGTGTGCTCATGGGTGCCCTACTGGGACACTTAAATGTGTTCACTTACTCAAGCTCTCTTTCTTCGGCCTGGTTTTCTTCATGAAGGTAACCCAGGATAACAATGCCTTGAAGAACAAAATAATTTAACCTTTTGTTTGTCTATTGAGTGATTAGCAATTAATAAACTGGTCTGGAGTATAGGTTTGGTCCTGTCCCTGTAAAGAATAAACCATACTTTGAGTTTTTGGATTGCTCTTTATACAGTGACTGGCAAGATTTAAAATCTGAAGCTACTGCTAATAGTGGTATGACTCCTGCAGAGGGTGACATTGTGGTACTTACAGGTGTTGGAAAAAACTGCAGAATCCTTACTGAGTGTTGAGCAAAGGGAGAGGCTTCTTGCAGGAATGTGATACCAGTGTGTCACTCCACACAGGTGTATATTTGAAATAATATAGTGAGTGCCTTTCTTAAGGAACAAGAAGAAGAGACTACCAGTGAGTGATTGTTAGCTACCCATGCATGATGTTAAAAAGAGGAGTTATTTTCTTAAACTGTGGTGTTTCATTTCACAAAAATCTTTAAATATGATATTCATTGCTTCTTTTTCAGTCTGTGATGAGAGTGTTTTTACCATAAATATTAGCTGATTAGGTACAAATACTTACTTTCCAAGATTATATTAGAACTGTTCATTTTTTTCCCTTGCACACCCAATGGCTGAGGCTGATACCATACAGCTCCTGCAATACAGACTGTGTAGCAAAAAAACATAATAAATGAGAATTTTTCTTAATAGAACTTTCTCTCTACACAACAGCCCTCTTCCTAATTTGGAGAACTTCTTCTACCACCTTCTGCATATGTGCTCTATTTCAGTTGCAGCAGGACAAAAAAAAGACCATATTCCAGGGATTTTTTAGAGCTTATTCTATGTTCAGTTACAGTGCAACCAGGCCAAGGTAACTGACAAATCAAGACAATATCAATACAAACAGGTTATTTTGGAAAGGAAAAATGTAAGTATATACAGGATAATAGCAATGCTGTGCATGTTGAATTAGCTTAGTTATTACTTGTGCAGCTTTTTTTTTAATTTGCAGTTAGCGCAAAGCTTTTGTCTGTGAAGGCATGTAAGACACCTTGGTTTTAGGTTTTTCCCTTCTGCTCCCCCCATCTGACTTGCAAGAGAAGTGGATGAGAAGATACAAAATGTTGATAGAGTTGTGCCAAAAGACTGATCTCAAGAGAAGTGTTCAGGTTGTCCAAGGGTTTGTTTAGTGCTTTCAGACGATACATCTGACAGCTACTGTTCACTGTGCCCTACGAAGTTGCACTGTAATAAAAATCTAAACTCCCATGGTATATATTTTGTTGTAGTTTTCACACTGACAATGTTCGTATTTCTTCATTCAGGTTTTGAGTTATACCAGATGTTTAGCTAACTGGAATGCATAGCAGGTAAGTTTGTTTTAAAGAGATGTGTAACAATAAAAAATAAATTACAACTGTTTGAAAGAGCTTGTCCCTGAGGCACTAAACATACTTGTTCCCTTGACCACTATAGATAGATAATAATGAAAAAGGAGACCTTTCTTGCAAGAGTCCACCCCTCATCCTTCAAATGTCTTCTGCAGTGAGCTTGGTGGCAGTTCCCAAAGTAAAGTTCTCACACACTAAGGTGGTTTTACAGTCCACATGGAATCTGTTTGAAAAAGTCAAGACTTCTGGGATGGACAACCTAGGAACAGCAGTTGCTAATGGAAGACTGTAGAAGCTGCTGAAATAGAAAATAAATGTTCATTTGTGGGTGTTAAAATAGCATTTGCCACAATGCACTCTCCTATGGTCAATCGTAACTATAGAAATTGTAGGACTAGAAATAAAGTCTGATTAACCAGTATGTCATAGATGCTGAATTTGGATTGGATTCATGGTTGTTGTGTGACTTTAAGCCTACACTTTGTGTTGCCTGAACTTGCTCCTCCAGAAACATCCTGCAGCTCAAAGGCCCTGTGCATTTTTCTTGCCTTTTTTTCTTGATCCAGATGCCATCCAGCTCACTTGGGAAGACTGTAACTTGTTTGGGGGATTGACCACACTCATTCCTCCCAATCTCCTCCATTCCTCCCAAATCCTTCCAACCATACTCAAACAGGCCAAGCATGTTTTGTGCATCTCCACTTGCCTCCATGGCCCTGAGGTTTCCAGCAGAGAATATGTGTGAACGTGTTCCTGGGCTCTGTAAATCGATGATGAAGCTGGGTGCAAACCTACCTGCCTATCTGTTCAGGTAATTCAGCTGCATTTTGTGTTTGACTCCTTAGGAAATGCAAAAGTTCCAGCTGACCTGTGCTCCCATTTCCCCTGCTTCCCTGGGAGGAATCTCTGTGGCTTTTAATTGTTCAGATTTGGCTGTCATTTACCTTGAAAGATAAAATATTTACTGATGGCTTATGAAATCTTTATTCATTTAAAAAATATTCCTGGTCAGTGTGACCAGAGCTGAAAGGACACGATGATCCTCTGATTTATTTGAATAAATATACATATTCCATATATATGGGTTTTCAGTAGAATGTTAAATGTGCTTTGGTGCACATAGGAATATCATAGCAAGGGGATATCTGTCCTCATTCCCTGTCTACAGGGACAGCTGTAAACCAATGCCGAGGGAAGAGGAATGTTAACGTGTGTGATACTGACTCTGTTAATTGGGCTGCTATCAGCAAGATAACAGTTTGGGTCAGGTGCCAGGTCAGCATAACCTGGGCAAAATCAACCTAATCCATGGCAGGACCAAATACCAGCAGCCAGCTGTGACACAACTGAGGAAATGAAGTAATACATTTATTGTAAATTTTCTTGTAAAACTTATTAGGAGAAGTAGAAACTTCTAAACTATTCAGCAAAGGGCTTATGAGATAATCAGTGAGACGACGAGGTATGACTTGATTTCCTTTATTCTATCTGAAGAGAAAATATGATTGCAAAAAGGGAAGTGTTTACATAAACTGATAAAAAACTTGAGAATTCAGCAGAACATAGCCACGTGTTCCTGAACTTTCTTCCATAAAAGTCTCACCGTGTCTGGCAGAGCCCCATTCACCTTCACTATGAGGGGAATCATACTTGCAGTAGTGCTCACCCTCGTAGGTAAGATTACATATCCCTTCTTCACCTTTCTTTCCCAAAATTTCCTGAAGTTCAGTGACAGTGACTGGATCTAGATTGAACATTACTTATCTGGTTTTCCATCTCTTTTTGCAGGTAGCCAGAAGTTTGATATTGGTAAGTAAATTTTCTTTGATAACCTTTCTTCAGTGACTTTGCTGTTATTTCTATTTACTGGAACATGCTTGCAAGTATTATGAAAATGGCTGTTATTTCCCACAGACCCTGGATTCAGTAGCAGAAAGAGCTACTTTTACAATTATGAAGGTTGTGTATTGAATGGGCTTCAAGAAAAGAATTTAGCCAAAGCTGGTGTGAGACTGAGCAGCAAACTGGAGATCAGTGGGCTGTCAGAGAACATTTACCTCCTCAAGGTACTGTGTCTTCCAAACATGCAACAGTAAGCTAAAATCACAGTTGTAATTGCATCTGGCTGATCTGGGGCCTAGAAAGCTGCAGGAAACACAACCAGGAGCTTATCACTGTAGATGGCAGAGAATGATCTGTGAGCTACAGTTTCAGAGGTGATGAGTCACTTACCCCTGTTGGTTGTGGAAGTTGTTTGGAGCAGGTGTTCCTCAAGACTTTGTATCAGAAATACAATTACCGGGGGCTCTGTTAGAAAATGGTTATTTCGAACTCAAGACATTTAAACCTGCTCTAAGATTTGATTCTAGTCTCAGTACACATTTCCAGCTCCTGTGGAAAGCCAGGACTTGCGTGTGTGAAATCATTGTTATGAAGGCAACCGATAGACATAGATTTAAAAAGTGATAGGAGCTAAAGATAAAAAGTGATACATGATAAAAGTAACATAGAAAAATGAAAATCTTCAAAAAGGAGCATGTAATTATATTTAGTGTTTGAATAATGCAGTAAAAGATCTGGATGTGTGAAATCACGCCTCTGCTGATGTCAGCAATGATACAACCTGACTCATGCAAAATAAGTATATTTCAGAAAAATACTTTTGTCTGTTTAATTTGGTTACAAATCAGAGGTTCTTTTTGGAATATTGAATTCAGTGACAGCTCTCACTTGTTGTATTGAACTGTAGATCATTCAAAATTAAGGGCTAGGAACTGCATTTCACACAATAGTCTTCATCCTGAAATTCTTATATGGTGTGCACCAGGCTGTGCTCTGAGTCACCTAAGCTGGCAGTAACTTTGCCAAAGTTACTGAAATTGCTTCTTATTTACATTGTATCTCAGTGTTTATAAATATATTGTTCATTATTAAAATATTTCAGTTGATTTAAACAGTTCACAAATATGAGTCAAATGTAGTAACTAGTTTCATCAAAAAAAGCATAGGAATGAGTTAAAATGAAACATTCTAAAACTGCATTTTTTTGGTGTTTAGAATTACATAAGCTTTTAAAATGCTAAATCTCATATAAAGCAGAATATTTAAGTCTGAAGAAAAGGGAGATTTTTATTTAAATTTTTTAAAATTACATTTTGAATCATTCTTTCTCTGTATGAAGTTAATGCAAATAAAATGTTTCAAATGTCTCTGGAAGATAAAGCGATATGTTAACTGCTTCTGTAAGATAAAATAGTACAGCTGAGCCCACAGGGTTTGCGCTGGTTTTACAATAGTGTAAGCACGAGACAAAAGAACTGCTGTATGAGTTTCTAAGCCTACATTTGGAACGAAACAATATCTAAGTAGTGGTTATGTTAATTTCTTCCAATTTGTTTGCATATTTACTAGCAAAGTAATTTTATTCACCTAAGTGTCTTTCCTTAATTTCCTCCCAGATCCGCTCCCCACAGTTCGAGGAATACAATGGCATCTGGCCCAGGGATCCGTTCACTCGATCTTCCAAAATCACCCAGATGCTTTCCTCGTGCCTCACCCGGCCCTTCAAGTTTGAATACAGCAGTGGACGGATTGGAAACATTTATGGCCCAGAAGACTGCCCTGATACTTGCATTAACATAGTGAGAGGAATACTGAACATGATACAGATAACCATTAAAAAGTCACAGAATGTGTATGAATTGCAAGAGGTGTGTTTCTTTCCATTCTAACACTATTTTTAATGAAAGAATGCGTTTATTCTCTTTAGTTGCTCTTCCTCTGAGTTTCTGTCTATTTGCATCTACTTTCAAATGTTTGTAGTAAGAAAAAGGTGATTTTCATTCACATAGCAGAAAATGTGTGCATGTGTCTTGAACAAATTATCTGGGCTGAATTCTTTCTAAGAGATTTGTCTTTAGTCTTACTGTGTAGTTCTTTGGAGAAAAAAGAACTATTAGCTATGAATTTATTTGTTATATGGCTTCTGTAATACATCTACTTGATTAATTTTATTTGTTATGTTGATATTAATTGCTTGCTTTTTAATTTTGAACTCCACCCTCTGCCTATTTTTTAGTTCAATGGGAATAACTGTATGTAATGGTAACAGGTTTCAAAACATAATTAAGACTGTTCAGTATGTCCTAATTCTCATATTGTTCATTCAGACTCTTTATTCAGTAAAGCTGCTTCTTACACAGTGATATCCTGATATAATTGGGAAGTCTCATGCTCTGTATTCATCTGCCAGGCTGGAATTGGAGGTGTTTGCCATACAAGGTATGTCATCCAAGAAGACAGGAAGAACAGCCGAGTCTCTGTTACCAAAACTGTAGACCAAAATAATTGCCAGGAAAAAGTGGTGAAAAGTGTCGGAATGGCTTACATCTATCCCTGCCCTGTTGACACGATGGTATGTGAGATGTAAAAAGATCTTCCTAATTACAAGCACAGCTGTTCTGCTCCCACTCACAATTTGGGTCTCCTTGTACTCCTACAGAAAGAAAGGATCGTCAAAGGGACTGCAGCTTTCTCCTACAAACTGAAGCAGTCAGACAGTGGTACCCTGATCACAGAGGTGGTGTCTCAGCAGGTGTATCAGATCTCACCACTCAGTGAACCTACCGGTGTTGCTGTCACAGAAGCAAAGTAGGTGGGACATGGGCTTGCTTCACAAAGTGAGACTAATTAGAGGTTCCACCAGTCTCTTTCACCCCCCAGCTGAGTTGAAATGACAATTGAACTCCATAACAGCTGGATAAACGTGTGTAATCACACTTGGGGTTTCCACAGTCCTAAAACTTCAGTGAACTATTCTTTATTCGTACCCTGGTCAAAGTGGCATTACAGTTACATGAAAGAAAAGGAAAAAACTGCTTTTTTCACTTATACTATAAGAATGCAACTTTACTGTTCTGTTTGTCCTGAAAAAGTGCTAATTCATAGTGTCAGGAGGAAGAAGGTGCATATAGAAACAAGATCATTCATTACACGGAGTCAGTAGCTCTCTGTCAGCAGCAGACAGCAATTTTGCTTCTCCTCAGAAGCTATTTCATTGTAGATAACTCCAATACCAGTTGTTCCAGACAGAATGCTTTATTCATTAGCAAAAGGTTTTACTGTGATAAGAAAAAATACTAAAGAATAAAACTGATACCATCACAGTATCATTGAACCAAAACCAATCAAGGTGCCTGGGTGAAGACAGATAATGCTTTTCTCCTGTGACATTTGTCTTTTGACAGACAACAACTTACCTTGCTTGAAGTGAGGAGTGAACGGGGAAGCTCCCCAGACATCTCCATGCAGAACTATGGAGGCCTTCATTACCAGTTCCCAGCAATATTGCCACAGATGTCACTGCAGCTCATCAAGACAAAAAACCCTGAGCAAAGGGTAGAGTATTTTTAGGTCTTCAAATTGCTTTCCTAATAAAAAAGAGAGAGTAATGATCATAAATTCCAAAGAACATAATTATGTATGCCCTCTCTCTTGCGTTTTGTAACAGATCATCGAAACGCTGCAACACATAGTCCTGAATAACCAACAAGATTTCCATGATGATCTTCCATACCGTTTCCTGGAGCTTGTGCAGCTGTGCCGCACAGCAGGCACTGACACACTTGAGTCCATATGGAGACAATGTTCAGATAAACCCCGCTACAGGTATTTCATTGGATTGGCCTGTAAGAAACTTCTCTGGCTTTGGAGAACTGGGAGCTAAAATGAAGGATTTTTTTTTTTAAATCTACTTGCAGGCGATGGCTGCTGAGTGCAATTTCTGCAACAGGCACCACAGAAGCACTCAAATTCATTAAGAGCAGAATCCGCAGTGATGACCTTAGCTACCTTCAGGCTCTTCTAAGTGTTTCTTTTGCTCTCCACTTAACAAAAGCTGATGAACACACTGTTCCAATAGCAGCAGTGAGTAGAGCCATGTAAATCTTTCCTGTCTGACAACAAAACGAACAATCGTAACAGCAACCTTTCATTAAGTACATGAAAGACTGGATTCTCCCCTTATGTACACTAATTTTGTGCAAACGTTGACCCATTAATTTCTTTTGGCATCACATTTATTAGAGGAGAGTTCTGTATCTTCATTTCTCTATGTTGATATAAAGCCATTCTCTTATAAGAGCTTTTAAGAATAATTCTTGTTTTAGTTTGCTGGGGTCACATGACATACCTTGTACAGACAACACTTTGTCCCTTTTAATCTCTGACTTCTGAAACAAATTATGATGGTGTTTATGTCACATGAACAGCTCTTTTAATTGCAGATTAGCCCATGAACAGGAAAGTGCTGCAAGAAAAGTAGTAGTGCAAACTTCAAATATATTGACTCTCTAATGACTAATTTATTCTGAACAGGATTTTTGTTATCTCTAGTCAATATTCTTCTTAAACAGGAAAGGAAGATGATATGTGAAAATGCATAACATAATTGAGTTGCAGATTTTTCTAGGGATATTCCATTTATACGTTGATGTTTATCCATAGTCTTAGTGTTTTCAGTGTTATGTTCAGTTGAGGAAAATAAAAATGTAGCTATGTAAGCTTATATATGTATAAACTAGTGGGTAATTGAGCTCCTACTGGAAGCTTCCAACCAAAATGTCTACAACCTACTTTAATTTGTTTGGATGAGAACAATAATAATTCTGAACCTGATCTCTTTATATATGATCTGATGATCTTCCTTCTCTGAAAGCTTTGTGAAGCACTGTATTAAATAACAAATTAATGGGGTTTTTTTCTTTCACAGGATTTAGTGACAAGTTCTCGAATCCAGAAAAGTCCCATGCTTCAACAACTTGCCAGCTTGGGATACAGTTCTGTGGTCAATAGATACTGTTCTCAGACCTCAGCTTGTCCTAAAGAAGCTCTCCAGGTGGGCAGCTTTTAGCCAAGATTTTTTTTTTAAAGCTTAGTAATGTTCATTATATTAGCTTAAACTAGCTTAAAACACTGTATAAAATTGGTGATTGGAAATATAAATACACATTTTGTAGGTGTGCTTCAGAACAAACACAATGAAACATTTTAACAATGTAGATACTTGCTTCATCATTGCAAACACAGTTTTCACATTGCAAGGGTAAAATCCTGAGAGAAACCACCATAGAGTGATTTTATTAAAACCAGTTGCTTTATTGTGATAGGGTTTTCAACGGGTAAGGGGGACACTGTGGGCAGTCTATACATTAGGATGAGAAGATTGAACTGTGCTTTGTCTACAGCCCATCCATGACCTGGCAGATGAAGCAATCAGCAGGGGCCGTGAGGACAAAATGAAATTAGCTCTGAAGTGTATTGGCAACATGGGAGAACCAGCCAGCATCAAGCGCATCGTGAAGTTCCTTCCCATATTTTCATCCAGTGCTTCTGATATCCCCATCCACATTCAGATTGATGCCATAATGGCCTTGAGAAAAATAGCTTGGAAAGACCGCAAAACAGTAAGTAGGATCTGGTAGATTTTCTTTACTTTGTGAATTAGAATATATCCCATAAGGGTAATGATTTTAATGGTATCATGTGTGTGGATTCAGCATGTTTTAAAAAAAAAAAAGATAATTTTTAAGAGCAATGCTAAACAGTTTTATATTCAGCTGATATTTTCTGCTAAGATGTAATGGTTATTAGTCAGTAGGAAGCTTCCACAAGGATATCAGCAAGGATATCAGTGTTGCTTTTATCATGTCGTAACCAATTAAGTCCTGTGCTAGTTATATACAGTGGACATTTAGCCACCTAAAAATCAGACACATAATTTAAATTGCCTCTATAGTCAGGAGGAGAGAGAGTGACATTTTCTGCTAAACTCCTAGGCCAAATGTTGGCACTGCTCTGCCTCTTTTAGACCCTTCCCTTGGGGTTGGATGAGTTGCCACTGACCCCCCACTGACGTTGCTGTCACAGAAAGTGTAGGCAAAACTCCTGCCTTTGTGATGGTTTAGGTATAGGAACTATATGAGAAACCATTCACTCAGACTGTCTGGTGAACTGCGCAACCCTTTTAAAACTGGTCTAAAATAGTGAAGTATACTCACCGAGTCAGTGGAGTTACTCCAAAGAATGAATGCCTTATTCTCTACAATTTTTTCTTTTAAAGATATTCACTGATATTTAAATGTCAGTAATGAAAAAGCAATGCTGAAGGCTTTTTGATTGTCCTGGGTTGACTCAATACATTGATAGATGGGCATTTATTTCGGCTTCAGTGCCTCCATGAAGCTGTTCTACCTTGACCCCTTCAGTTATATTAATAAAACTATGTGGAACGCTGCACTAAAATAGATCAGGAAATCTTTCTGCAGGGATAATGATCCCCTCTCCCATATCTCCTGGTTTGGATCCAGTTTTCAAGACAGTGTAAGTTATTGGTAATTCCAGACACTGTTTTCTCTCTGCAGGTGCAGGGATATCTCATCCAGATCCTCGCTGACGACTCGCTTCCCCCCGAGGTGCGGATGATGGCTTGTGCCGTTATCTTTGAGACAAGGCCTGCCCTTCCCTTGATAACAACCATTGCCAACGTGGCCATGAAGGAGAGAAATTTGCAAGTGGCCAGTTTTGTGTATTCCCACATGAAGGCTTTGTCCAAGAGCAGTTTGCCATACACATACAACATGTGAGTAGAGGCAGGAGTAAAGCAGGTGCTCTTCTGTAGATAATGATCTTCTGCATGTGCTGACAACTGAAGTCAGTTTATTTACTGACAGGGTACAGCTTATTTCTGGATATTATTACCTTTTTCATTTTGTTTAGATCTTCAGCTTGCAATATTGCCCTTAAACTGCTGGCCCCCAAACTGGACAGGCTGAGCTATCGCTACAGCAAGGTCATACGTGTTGGTGGTTACTTTGGTGAGTAAGTGTTTCCGTGAAATTTCACTTCAGAAATCCATTTCTAAGAGATATTAAATCCTTTGGAGAAATATGGCATCCTTCATTTCAACAAAAAATTAAATTAAATGTGAGAATCACATGTTTAAGAGTGCAGGAGTAGCCATTTAATAATTTCTGCCTAAACAGAATTTATGTAATGATATACCTTAAAGTTGGCAGTGGAAAAAACTGCAGAAATATGAGCTTGAATGATAAGCAGAATGGTTAGAAAAAGGTGTCTCTTGTTTACTTCTGCCATAGATAACTATAAAGTTGGTGCTGCTGGAGATGTCTTTGTTATGAACAGCCCAGGAACGATGTTCCCATCAGCAATAATTTCCAAGCTGATGGCATATTCTGCAGGGTCGGTGGCTGATTTGGTGGAGGTAAATATTTACCTAAGTCAATAATAAATCAAGTTAACATTAAAACTGCTTACAGAGTTTCATCTCTGTAAGCATGTTTCAGACTGCTCCTTCTCATGCTGTTTTTGTAGGCTGGTGTCCGCGTGGAAGGCCTCACAGAAGTCATCATGAAACGAAATATCCCATTTGCTGAATATTCCACATACAAAAAGATAAAGGAGATTGGAAAAGCTGTAGGTATTTTCAGTAATACAACGTGTGGTTTATGTGAAGGAGCATTTAGTGATGCTTCTCTCTCTAGTTAAGCCCTTAGAAGGTAAACTACTGTCCTAGGAGTCAGGTCAAGTATTTCTGTGAAGGAAAGATTTATGTGCAGTGGGACTGCAGCGGACACCTGCCACGGCTGCAGTAGCTTCTGCAAATTATTGCCCTGGCTCTGCCTCCTCCCCACCTCACAGACGGCTGCAGGAGGAGCACAGGGGGCGAAGGGAGTGGCAGGCATTTTAGCACTGTGTGTCACGTGCCTGGCAGGCTTCCCTACCCCCTCCCTTCATTTACCTCTCCTAGTTTACAAGAATAGGCCTTTGTCTTGAAGAGAAGATGATTTTTTGCTGTGCTTTCCAACTGGGTTTAGTGGTACTAATGGTACAGACCATCTGTAAATGCTATTGCATCAGAATACCAAACACTGAACTGGAGGTTATTTGTGGGCATCTCAATGGTGGAAGTAAGTCTGAATTAGTGCCATCATGCTATTTACAACTGGAAATTTTATGAAGGAAAAGGTCAGCTTGGCCAGTGATGATTTAGTCACCTATGGATGAATTCTCATTTGTGAAGTGTTGTATTAAGAAACTTTGCTTGTTTCTTTCTGTTCCCCAGCTGCTGGGATGGAAGGAGCTGCCAGCAGAAACCCCTTTGATATCAGCCTACTTTAAACTCTTTGGCCAAGAGCTGGCCTACATCAACGTCAATAAGGAAGTCCTACAACAGGCTGTGAAGGTACCAGGGACTCCTACTTTTCTTTGCAATATTGGACAGCGTTGTACTTTCATATCCCCTCACCCAGCCTCTTGGATCTCTGTTTTATTGCAGGCTGTTCTAGAACCTGCTGACAGGAACACGGTGCTGAAGAGAATCACGGGCCAGTTGCGCAGCGGCGTGGTGGGGCAGTGGACACAGCCGCTGTGGCTGGGAGAGCTGCGGTACATCGTCCCCACCTGCATGGGTCTGCCCCTGGAGTACAGCTCCTACGCCACTGCCCTGGCCCGGGCTGCAGTCAGCGGTGAGCTGGGAAGGGGGAGATCAGCTGTGCAAGCTCTGAGCAGGGGATGAGAGGGACAGGAGCTGAGGAAAAAGAACTAGTTTTTGTAGTGAAGAGTGGGGCAGTGAAGATGTTTGGAGAGAAGCAGGATGCACTAATTTGTGCATTGTCTTTGAATGGCTTGAAGACAGAAAAAGTGAGGTGAGAACCTGGGAAGCTAGAGAGAGAGAAAGGTCACATCATCCAAGGTCAGAAAAAACAAGAACTGTCTGGGCAGCTGATGCAGACATGAGCAGAATGGGGTGGCTCCTGAGAGATGCAAACACAAGCCAAGCAGGATTCAATGGTGATTGAAACAGAGAAGAAAATAGAAGACAATCAAAAGAGAACTGTTACTAAAGATAAGAAGACAGGAAGAGAAGAGGGCCTGTGAAAAGAGATGGGACTTCTATCTTAAAAGACTAAATATGCAAATGCTAGTCTTCATCACGAAGTTAATTTAGTGATCATACTGTTTTCTGTGCAGCAGACCTTTAAATTAGGCAAAGCTGACCCTTGAATCTGCTGACACTGCAAAGGAATGAAGCATGAAGTAGTTGGGATCTCCCATGTACCCACTCTTTGCTGCTCTTGGTTCTTGGTTTGTTAATTTGCTTTAATAACATCTTTGCAGCTCTGTCCCTTCTGTATGTCCCCTCTGTCTTTTGTGTGTTTTAAATTATTTTTTTTTTTTTAAAAACATCCTTGTAGCCAAGTTGGGGAGGTATGGATTGGATGGATGGGCTACAAAATTAGTGAAGGTTGTCCGGACTGCCGATCTCCAAGGGTAGTCAACAGCAGAAAATCTAATTGCTCATGAGAAACATTCTTCTGCCATTGGCACTTGTTTCTTGTCTCTTTTTAAAATTTGAACTTTGGCAAAGAAGGCACCCTCAGGAAATCTGTGTCAATAATAACACTGTGTTGGTGGGAATAGTTGCTGCACTGAGGGGTAGGCTGCCCCTGCAGGCTGGAGACGATGGCCTGACAGAAGTATGGTGAAATTTGACAAAAGCAATGCAAAATCCTTCACCTGCGATTGAGTAACCCATGCAAGTGTATAGGCTGGGAATCACCCAGACAGAAAGCAGTTTTGCAGAAAAAGGTCAGGACAAGCTGGTATGGTAAACCATCAGTGTGCTCATGTGGTGATGAAGGCTAACTGCATCATGGGCTGCAGGAGCAAGAGCAGAGCCAGTGTAACAATGATTTTCTTCCTCTATTTAGCACATTTGCAGCTTCATCTGGAGTACAATGCCCAGTTTTGGGTCCACAGTACAAGAAAGATGTTCACACTTGATGTGAGGAAGGGTTGGAGAGCAGAGGTTGTTCAGCCTGGTTCCCTTCATTCACTCTGTCTTCTGACTCCCCATGTTTCTGAAATTTTAATGTTATACTAATTATCAAACTTTCAGTTTGGGTCAGCTCTTCATTGGCTTGGTATACTTTTATGTCCATTTTCAATATGTTCCATGAGAACCTTCACCTACAGAACAAGCTTCCTGTATATTTTCAGTATTCTTCAGACTCATAGGTCTCATGTCTGTCTTGTTTTTCAGCCATATTTGTTGTACTAACAAAAATACTACGTCCTACTGAAAACTGTTGTTTGCTTATGTTCGACTGCTGTCTTTCACTCTTACCATGTTTAAATGTTGTTCTTGCATTTGCAGTTGATGGAAAGATAACTCCCCCTTTAACTGGAGATTCTAGACCTTCACAGTTGCTTGAATCCACAGTGCAGATTCGGTCTGACATAAGCCCCAGGTATGGCAGGTTTCTAAATCTTTATGTATGAAGGAGGTTTTTAAGAGAAGGCAGAACCACATGTGTGAAAAGAGCACCTTTCTTACACCTGGATGCTTCACTCTGTTTCAGCTTATACATACAGAAAGTTGCAACCATGGGTGTCAACACAGAGTACTTTCAACAAGCTGTGGAAATTCAAGACAAGGTCCTGACAAGAGTGCCAATGAAATTTGTTGCCAATATAGACATGAAGCTGAAAAATATTAAGATTGAAACAAATCCGTGCCATGAGGAAACTGAGATAGTGGTTGGAAGGTACAGTAGCATTACCTCAGAATATTTCCTGTTGCTGAAACCTGACAAAGTTCACTGTTGTTTGACCTCCCACAAAGGTTTCTAGATAGGCATGATGACTCTACAGCGTGTAGCAGAACCTTTGGGATAAAGTACAAGGAAAGAAAGTATGATACCTAAAAACCAAAAGATACCTAAATTACTTAGCAGTGTAATTTTGTATATTGAATTGTTTATTACTTTGTTTTCTTTGTAATTTTTATTATTTTATTGTCTTTTAAGGATTTTGATTTTTATGTTTGAACAAATGTTTTTAATGTTTTGGAAATTTATTTAAATTTATCCAGATTTTGAAAGCTTCCTGTGATATAAGAAAATTATATTTGTCATTAACTCCTATTTGTTTTCAATAATATTTATATTTCTAAATTTGTATACAATCTGTGTGTTCAAATAATGTATCTCTGTGCTGTCACATGATGTATTTCATTTAATCCAAGGCAAGGGGTTGGAATAATTCACCATTTTTTGCACATATCTCAACAGACATAAGGCTTTCGCTGTATCAAGAAATTTAGGAGAATTAGGTGTTGAAAAGAGAACCTCAATTCTCCCAGGAGATGCTTCATCAAATATTGTGGAAGAACCTTTCAAACCATCAGATAGAGCTTCCAGTGAAGGTTTCACAAAGGTAACCTATTATTTTGCTTATATAGTAATATTTACCCTCTCTGTAGTGCATGTCTGTAGTTTTATTCTTGCCTATGACACATTCCCAGTGGTATTCACATACTCATCTTTAATGCAGCAAGAAGCTGACAGCACGTCAAGGAAACATGCCGATAGCTCTCAGGAGGATCTTCGCCACGTCACAGGCAGAAAAGCTCATAAACGAGACATTTGCATCAAACTGCATCATCTGGGGTGCCAGCTCTGCTTTTCCAGAAGGTCACGAGATGCCAGTTTCCTAAAAAATACATATTTGCACAGATTAATCGGAGAACATGAGGCTAAAATAATCTTGATCCCAGGTAAAATACTGAGCATCTTAGGCTTGTCAGTGCTAGTTGAAGCAGTATAACCTTCTAACACATGCAATTGGTGTGTAGTTGAAACAGATGCTGATATTGACAAAATTCAGCTGGAGATTCAGGCGGGATCCAGAGCAGCTTCCAAAATAATTCATGAAGTAAACTCGGAGTCTGAAGAAGAGGGTGAATCATCACTGTATGAGGACATTCAAGCTAAACTGAAGAAGATTCTAGGCATTGAAAATGTGTTCAAGGCAAGTGACTTTGAACATGGGAGTGGGGAATATTTTCCTCTGTATGAAGGCAAGAATTTGAAGTTCCGAGTGGAAAGCTGGCATGACAAAAAAGGATGGGGCTAGTTTGAAGGGTGCCAGTGCCTCATCTTCGGGGATTGCTCCTATGGTGTGCATCCAGCAAGGTCTTCTGTGCTGGACTACATTTCAGCTGGGTGGAGTGGATCTAAGGGAATTCTGCAGCTTCTGCAGTGAGTGAGGCAGGGAGGTGGGTGTTCCTTGAAAGGGTGGTGTGAGAAGCTTGTCTGACACCCACGGAAGTTTTACTTTGTAAAAACAGAACCAGATGTATCCTCTCTTTTGCACTTCTTGAACTGTTTTTGCAGGTTGCAAATAAAACACGACACCAGAAGAAGCGACCTTCAAAGAAAGAAAACACTGTGCTAACAGAGCTTGGGACAGACCTCAATAAAAAACATCCCTCCAGCTCATCATCTGCCTCCTCAGCTGTCTCTTTTTCCTCATCATCTGCTGCTTCTCCTCATCATAAAGAGGCTGTTGAGGAAGATGAGAATGATCAAGAAAAGCAAGCAAGAAACAAAGATGCAAGCAGCAAGAGCAGCAGCAGTAGTGGCAGAAGTAGCAAGAGCAGTAAGAGTAGTAGCAGAAGTAGTAAGAGCAGTAAGAGTAGCAGCAGTAGTAGCAGTAGCAAGAGCAGCAGCAGTAGTAGCAGTAGTAGCAAGAGCAGCAGTAGTAGCAGAAGTAGCAAGAGCAGCAGCAGTAGCAGTGACAGAAGTAGCAAGAGCAGCAGCAGTAGCAGTGACAGAAGTAGCAAGAGCAGCAGTAGTAGCAGTGACAGAAGTAGCAGCAGTAGTAGTGACAGAAGTAGCAAGAGCAGCAGCAGCAGTGACAGAAGTAGCAGCAGTAGCANGCAGTAGCAGTGACAGAAGTAGCAAGAGCAGCAGTAGTAGCAGTGACAGAAGTAGCAGCAGTAGTAGTGACAGAAGTAGCAAGAGCAGCAGCAGCAGTGACAGAAGTAGCAGCAGTAGCATCGACAGAAGTAGCAAGAGAAGCAGTAGTAGTGACAGAAGTAGCCGAAGCAGCAGCAGCAGTAGTGACAAAAGTAGCAAGAGCAGTAGCAGCAGCAAAAGCAGCAGCAGCAGTAGTAGTAGTAGCAGCAGCAGCAGTAGTGGGAGCAGTAGTAGCAGCAGCAGTGGGAGAAGTAGTAGCAGCAGCAGGAAGTCATTGAGTCATCATAGCCATGGGCATCACTCGAGGTACGTGAATGGCAGCAGTAGCAGCAGCAGCAGCAGCAGCAAGTCACTGAGCAGCCATAGCCATGAACATCATTCAGGACATCTGGAAGGTGGCAGCAGCAGCAGCAGCAGCAGTGCATATTCAAAAATATGGGTAATTTTGACAATAAATCGACTGATGCTGCTAATGTTTGTGAATCACATTCCTGGTGGTGGCTGGCCTTGCATGACAAATCAGGAAATGATGAGTTGACCAGTAAATTTTAGGAACATAAAATTGCAAAATTTATACTACAAACACACTTCGAATCATTGGCACAGATGTCTACTTCAAAGCAACAAACACAAGTTTGTGGAAACTTTTGTTACAGGCAGGAAACAATTTTGTTTTACAATTTACTGTCCACATACATTGCATGTCTGTCTTAATTTTGTGGTAGAAACATTAATGCTTTATATAAACTACTTCATCTGGCATTATATGCTTGTGACTAAGCATACAGAGCTATGTATGAATGATAACTAGTAAAATTCTCATTTAATTCCCAGTGCTCAGATTTCCATATAATTGCAGCATTTCTTTTAATCTGAGCCTTCTAATCTTCTTGTTTTTATCATTTTCAAAGGAAGCTCATGAGATTTATCAGTACCGTTTTAAATCAGCACATAGACAAGAGGTGAGTTTTTTCTTCCTCAGTAAAAGAACTATGGAATCTGTCAAGAGTCAAATGGAGACTTTAAAGGCAACTTGTTATCTTTGTTGAGGACAATTACAGTACTGATACCATTAGAACTGAGTGGTTCTTCTGAGATGTGTAAAGACAGAGAGCTGTGTTCCCCTTTGTGCCACTTGTGGCTCTGCAAAGGACATGCAAAACTTCCACCAAAGCAATGCAAAGGACTGGAGCTCCACGCTTTGGAGGAACCATCAAAAGCTTGGTTCATTTGACTGGCTTTGTTCACTCCATTTCTTGGGTTGGAATCACTGCTGGTACACACCAGGATGGTGATGTTGACATACATTTTATAATATTTTAGTTTAGCAGATTCTTAATAGGGCATAAGCCAGCCAGAGAAATGTACTTGATATTAGTGTTCCTCAAAAAGTAAAATGGCAGCTGTGTGTGTCCATTCAGATGATCCTTTCCATTCAGTTCGTCCATTACTGTGACTTCCAGTTTATCAGGCCCGTGCAGAATTTCTGGTCTTTCATCTTGAATTGAGAAGCTGATTTCATTTGACTTGCTCTGGTCCCTTGTTTTTTCATACAGGGAATTATAATTTAGACATGGTCCTTATGGACCGTGAGGAGTCAGATACGTTTGGGCAAACAAGATTTTTCAGAGTTAGATCCTGTGTACTAACAGGACAAAGCCTATTGCAAGTCATTGTGATGCTCAGGGTTGGAACACCAGCTTACTAACACCAAGTGCCATAAGAGAGAGTATTATTCAGCACTGCCTTGTGCAATTTCTTCAAGCATGATTTTAAGTTACCCTCTTGAGCATGTTGTGGTTTTGTTTTGTTTTTGTTTTGGTGTGGGTTCTTTTTGGTTTTTTTTTTTGGTTTTTTTTTGCAGTTCCCAAAAAGAAAACTCCCAGATGACCAAATTAGCAGCTCACATTCCTCTGCCAGATCCAGTCGTGCCTCGTCTCAAGCTGCTTCATGGGTTAGTTGCATCCTTTTTGGGGGGTTTTGACAGCTTGGAAGACTGGCAGAGTGGCTGTGCACTCACAGTAGTTGTATATTTAGGATAATGGGAAGGGAGAAGTGGCAACCTCTCAAGTCTCAGGTATCAGTCAAGACACACACCATAGTTCCCAAATGCACTTTCCTCACATGCAGTGAGGATTCTTTTTACTTGCATCACAACTCTTCCCTCATGGGAATCCCACTTGACAGATGCCTGCAGACTGGTCTTGTGACTTGTGCAACCAGGACAGAGGTTGAGGTGCTGCAGTGCCAGCACAAAGACATTGATGGTGGCAGCCAAGGCTTGGAGTAGCCTCGGCAAAAGGCAGGTTCCAGAGGGGACATGGAGCACCTGGGCTCCTGAGCACTGCCCAGTCAGATGTGTGCAGGCTTGAGAATGATGGAGTGAAGACACTGAAGGCCATAGTGCACTTTAGGCCCTGCTCCAAGGGAAGAGGTTCTTGATGTTGAAGAAAATGTCCTGGGTTATAGTCTGTGCTGGGATGCTGTGCAAACACAAAACCTGACTGCCCCACAGAACTCACAGCCAAAGCATGAGGAGAAAACCAACACACCGCCCAGACAGATAAACGAGAGGAGACTAGCTGGGGGATGTTATTGCTGTGGGAATGAGTGACGCATGCAACTGACAGCTGATGTTGTTCAAACTGAAACACTTTATTTTATTCACAGGCTGGATACTAACAATGAAGCCCAAATCATACAGTCATTACTGTATTTTAATTATATGATTATTTCCATGGGATCAGCTGTAGCTCAGAAAATGGCACAAATTCCGGCTCATATAAACACAGTGATAAAATCCATCTGGCATGCAGAGGCACGTGCACATTAAAGCCATATGCACAAGGTTTTATAGGCCTGTATATATGTGTGACACATATGCTGGTCTATATTTGTGGTTCAGTTGTTTATTTTTCATTTATCCATCTAGATCTTGCACCTAAAATGTACCATGGTAACTCTTCTATAATTATATACTTTGCATACTTTCTCTGCCTTCTTCTTAGCCTAAGTTTTTGGGAGATGCTAAAACACCAGTATTAGCTGCTTTCCTTCATGGCATCCGTGATGATAAGAAGATAGGAGGCCTCCAGCTGGTAGTGTATGCTGACACTGACTCCATCAGGCCCCGGATGCAGGTATTTGTGTCAAACCTCACGGATTCAAGCAAGTGGAAGCTCTGTGCTGATGCCTCAGTCCTCAATGCTCACAAGGCAGCGGTAAGGCTAAAAACTGACTGTATAGAGCTGTATATGCATCACAGGAAACTGTGCTCTATGCCTTAAAAACGGACTGTTTATCCCTCCTTTACAGGCTTACCTGAAATGGGGGCGGAACTGCCAGGACTACAAGGTTTCGGCTGAGCTGGTAACTGGGCGGTTTGCTGCCCACCCTGCTGTACAAGTGAAGCTGGAGTGGCCTAAAGTTCCTTCCAGTGTCAGATCTATAGCAGAATGGTGAGGCTCTAGTCTTTAGTGACTCTCATTCACAGTACTGGTGAGCACCCACACACAAGGATCTAGTGGCTTAAGTACTGGCTAATATTTTATTCTCTGATCTGTCTGAATACTGCCTTTAGACATAAAAGCTAAGTGGGACTGCATCCTATTTTAATGTACAGTAATTCTTTATACTGGATATAATTACTGAAAACTGAGGAACAGATCCTTCCTTTCACTGAACACTTACACAGTAAAGCAGAGAGTGGGCGTGAGGGCCCCAAGCAGTGATCCTGAAGACTATTATGCTACTTACACACAGGTGTGAAACAAGCTGGTTGGGGTGTGTGCACTCTTTTGTTTCTCCATCTCACCAAATCTTTCTGATTTGAACTTTTGAAGGTTTTACAAGTTCATCCCTGGGGCTGCATTTATGCTGGGGTTCTCTGAAAAAACGGACAAGAATCCTTCTCGACAAGCCCGGGTGATTGTGGCTCTAACTTCTCCAAGGACATGTGATGTTGTTATCAAACTTCCTGATGTAATTATGAAATATTTTTATCACTCTTCTATTTTTTCCCAGTAGAAAAGTGTGACTGTTTTATTACAGTGGGTCAATTCTGAGAAAGAAAGATTGTTAGCATCAGTTTGAGTGCAAATCATGAAAACAACTTTTATGTATTTTCAGCCTTTTAATATTTCATAGAAGGATATTCATATAATGATTTTGTTCATAGAGAGAAATGTGGGTACTCATGACTTAAGTTTCCATCTGCAGTATCTCCATAAGTACTCACCTCATCATCTTTGAAAGGGAGTAATTCATTCTTTCCCAAATAATATCTGAATGATTTCTCTCACACCATGAGAAAAAAACTAAGCAAAAGCAAAAGCCCTCATGGACAATGACTCAGATGAGTTGTGTTCACATAAAGTCTTTGCAAGCAAATTAGAAGAAATAGGAGAAAAATCTTAGCTCTTTTCTGGCACAGGTGCATTTTGAATATGCTTTTGAATTCCTTTTCAGATTATCCTCTATGAAAAAGCCATGAGGCTTCCCCTGTCACTTCCTGTAGGTCCAAGAATACAAGCTTCAGAGCTGCAGCCTCCCATCTGGAATGTTTTTGCTGAAGCCCCTGCTGCAGTGCTCGAGAATTTGAAAGGTCAGAGCCTAATTGGGTTCAGAAGCATGACAATCTCAGTCTCACAACTTCCTTGAGCACCTTCTGAATTTTGCTGGCATTGTTTATCTACAGTTAATTAGAAAATATTCTGTAATGATGTGAGGATGGTTCAACTGGGAGAAAATGTTGTGCATATAGTACAGAAATCATCAGTATTTCAGGGATCAATACACCAATTATCTGACTTGATAACATTTAAATTTTCTGGCAATTATTTTTTGTTAGATAGAGGAACATATTTTCTATGCTTTTTTAAAGAATTTATGGATGCTTAGTAGTTAAAAGTCCCTCTAAACCATACAAAAAAAATCACATTGTGGAAAAAATATAAAGCTAAAATAATATGGCACTAAAAATAAAATGCACCATTTAATGGCTTTCTCTTATGGAAAAGAAAATACTCACTGGCATTTTTTCTAACCAGCTAAATGCTCAGTTTCCTACAACAAGATCACAACCTTTAATGAAGTTCAGTTTAACTACACAATGCCAGCAAACTGCTACCACATCTTGGCTCAGGATTGCAGCTCTGACCTTAAGTTCCTGGTGATGATGAGGAGTGCTGAAGAAGCTGTGAACGTGAAAACAATCAACATCAAGCTTGGCAATCAGTAAGTAACTCCTGCCAGATGCTGGGAGCATGAGGGACCATATTGTCCAAATCTAGCATGAGAGGAGCTCCAATCTGAGCTTTACTGCAATGCTTATCAGCCCACGGGATTTCAGCACTCCGCTTACTTACGTTCCCTGCATATTGAATGTGATGCTGATGCTGTTATCCTGCATCTTAGGTGACAAGAACACCCCTGATGTCATTTAAGCATTTGAAATGAGCTTGTGCTCGGACCAGTGATATTTAGTGAGCAGGAAAATGCCTTTGTCACTGTATGTGTGTGAATGTGGCACAAGCAGGGTGTGAACACTCTTGTCCTTGGCAGTGAAATTGATATGTATCCTGTGGACGGAGGGGTGAAGCTGCTGGTGGATGGGGCTGAGAGCCCAGCAAATGTTTCATACACATCTGCTGGTAAGTGATGCAACACACATTGTTTAATTTTCACATATGTTTTAGGAGAAAGAGAAGGAATCTGTGAAGGATTTTATCAGTTTGTATTTAATAAGTGTTTCTTTGGTTTTAAGGTTCATATTTTAGAACATGTATTTTACTCACTTGAACAGGAGTATGTAGAAAGATTGCTTAGAGTATTAAGCTTTTGAAGTGGCTAAATAAGCAAGATATAACTAACATGAAGATTCCTCCTTTTTTGTACATCACTGCAACTCCTACTGGAGTTCCAAATTTGAGAAGTGTTTTTGTTACACTTTAAAATCTTGCTTGATTAAAACTTTTTGAAGTGGAGCTTATAAAATTCACCACGTGTGACTTGTGTATCAATGTTTTTCCCAATTTGAATTGTAGGTATAAATTTGTCTTGTATTCTGAAATCTGCTAGGAATAGGTATGGAGAACTGGTAAAACAACCTGCTTGATTCTCTCAAAGCAGCAATGGTTTGTTTCTGTGGAAAGTACCAGAAGACCTTGTTTTATCTTGTTCTGTGTAGTCAGAGGCTATATGCAGAGCGGCTGTTCTGACTGAAGAGCTGCAATATATGAATCAGGCAAAATCTTGCTGAAATTGGGTTAGCATGTACCAGTGCTGAGCTTTGCCCTATTTGTAATGTACTTGGGAAGTGATAATTGTGCTAGAAATGGCTCCAGTGACAGTCATGGTGTTCTTTGTATTTCCATATTCCAATATAGCGTATTCAGGGCCTCGTTTATCTGTACAACTACACAGGTACTACAGACAGCTCAGTAATAATTTCTGGATAAATATGAATATGTTAATAACCCAAAGAACAATTAATAAATATGTGATCATTAAAATTGGCTTCCAACCTTTTGCAAACACCTATTTTCTATATATGCACGTTTCTACATTGCTTTGTTGTATGCTTTATTTCTTGAATAGAGCAATTGAGGAATTCTGAAGAAGAGAACATTTTAGAAACATGACAGTTGCTTTTTTTTCTCTCTTAAAGAAGCTAAGTTTCGTCTGGTTTTGTTTTGTTTTATTTTGTCTTGTGCTCTTCTAGGTGCTTCTCTGTGGATCCACAGTGAAAATCAAGGGCTTGAACTTCTTGCCCCAGCCTACGGCATTGATAAATTGTACTTTGATGGATACACATTCAGGGTATTGTTATTTCTCTTCCTAAGCTGGTGTGTTAAGAAATGTCCATAGGATCCCCTTCAGATTGTGTGTATGAGTGCAAGGGTGTATGGTAACAAAGCCAAATTTGCACAGGGCCCAAAAAAACCAAAGGGAAGACAATGCTACAGGATTGCACAGTCCTGCTCTTTATTACTGAGTGTGAGAAATGAGAATCTCTCACCAACAAAAATACCTTGTTCTTGCAGTACAAGTGTGTGTTGGGAAGTGAGTCTGTGAGCATACACTAGCTGAGTCAGCAGTGCCTTTGCAAGAAAAATGAGTTTTCAGCTCCTGGCCACTGTTCTTACAGCTGTGTAATTCTTCAAAACAGCAAGAATGCAGACATTCTTTCTAGATAAATAAATGCTTTGAAGTCTGTACTAAAATGAATATGAAACAGGAATGTAAGAGGACATTAAACTGAACTGTTTCCATCTCCTGTACTTAGAAAACAACATCAGACAAAAGTTTCAGCATATTAATAGTCTGTAGCAGTAATAGCTTAACATCCTGGACTGGCACAGTAGATTACAAAGACTGTAGCAGTTATAGATGCTGCAGCCCCACAGGAGTTTGGCATCTGACTGTCAGACCTTTTTGAATTCTTATCACTAAGAGCATTAACTTACACTGGGAGGAACCTGCATAGCAAAAATCTGCTCCATAGGTATTACTTTCTTTTTAACTTGATATACTTCTCACTTTTTTTTCCTCAAAGATTCAAGTTGCTTTATGGATGGCAGGGAAAATGTGTGGGCTATGTGGAAAATATGATGCAGAATGTGAACAGGAATATCGGATGCCCAACGGCTATGTAGCTAAAGATGCAGTGACCTTTGGGCATTCTTGGATTTTGGAAGAAAAGCCTTGTAGAGGAGGTATGCAAGCTCTAATAAATTTAATATATTGCTGTGGTTGTTTAGAAAATGTGGAATCTGTTCATGTTGGAAATAAAAAACATATTAAAAGATTAATTATTAAGTTATATATTAAGATTAAAGTTACTTGCCAGTTGAGAAAGAAATAAGAAATCACAGGTTAAACAAGTCAAAATACACAATCCAGCTGAAATTAATAAAACAAGCTGGAACAAAATTTTTGTTTCAGTTTTGAAGTGTTTTAGAATATCAGAGGGAAAAAAAAAGGATAAATTTACACGGAATGCTTTGATTTAAACAAAACAATATTTTCTGGTCATCCATTTTCAGCAATTGGGCCATCAAAAAATCAGATGGGAATTAGTAGTTATTACCATGGCTGACCACCTGGTTTGAACCAGTGCAACCTGTCAAACAAAGCATTCAAGTACATGAGCTGTTCCAGGGACTTAATTACATGATTGAAATAAAAAAGCTGGGCTTTAGGTCTTTCAGTAGATTAGGATCTTATGGTGTGTTGGTGCTCTTAGCTGCGGTTATGACACAATATCACACCACAGTCCTCCAGAACAAGCATGTTGCATGTGTAGAGACTTGTCCTGTGGAAAAGACATCCTGAGTCCCTGGAGATGGCTTGTACAAGTTTAGCTCTGCATTAACTGTTCTTCTATGTTTTTGTCACAAACACTGGGCAACAAACTTGCTTTAGGTGGATATGGAGTCCACATACATGTACACAGTGATATTCCCATGGTTGGTAGTGACCACATTCTGTGTTTCCATTTAACTTACAGTGGAAATTGCTGAAATTTGAGAACATAAAACTTATAGTTAGGAATAAATTTTGGTCTGTTTAGCTTCTCAGTTGTAACTGTTACTCCTGGGAATCCAAAATGGGATCAATATTACTGGCTGGCAGCAATGTTTTTTGCTCTCTCTCTGCACCAGTTCTATGTATGAATGACAGTGGTAATAATGGAATTCTTTAATGATTAATTTCATTTGGTCAGAACTCTCCCCTTTAGTTCCACTGCTGAATATTTAACATTTTAAAATGTGGTTTGGGAGCTATTCAGTAAGCCAGTCTACTTTGAAAAATGTTTATTAGAAAGTACATCACATCAGACTATGTTTCTACATCCTGATCTAGAAATAGACCAGTTGCATTTGGAATTTGCTTGCCACAACTCCGCATCTAATAAGCTCATTTGAAAGGTTTATCAGTCAGTTAAGCTGCTTCATTTACGATCAAAACAGTTTTCACAGAGGGAAGTTGTTTGCCAGTTGGCAGTGTTGGCAGATGGGTTGTTCTGGGGGGACCTGGAGCTTTTGAAAGCAAGCACATAAGCCATGCCCCATCCATCCCATGCCTCGTTGCAGCCTGCAAGCTGCGGCGCTCCTTCGTGAAGCTCGAGAAGACGGTGCAGCTCGCCGGGGTCGAGTGCAAGTGCTACTCCACAGAGCCCGTGCTGCGCTGCATGAAGGGCTGCTCTGCCACCAAGACTACTCCAGTCACTGTTGGTTTCCACTGTCTCCCTGCTGGTAAGTCAACAGAAACCCTACTGACTAGGACTAAGAATAATACAGCCATTGGTAGGGATGGGCTTACTGCCCTATTGACTGAAGCCCTTTCCCTGTTTTTGCTAATATGTAAACGTTCCTTCAGTGAGAGAGATGATTTTCTATTGTAAATCTATTGGTTTTCATTGTACTGGAATTAAAAATCTGCACTGAACTCACCTTCATGGTGCTTAGAGCTAAGAAGGTAAGAGCAGAGTAACAGCACAGTGAACATTGCGATCCAGCTGAAAGGCTGTACTGCAGAGATTGAGACTGAGCCATATATGACCATGTGCAGCACCCTGAAACAAGGATCCTTGCCTTGTATTTTTTATATATTGCTGCCTTTGGATGTGATCCTATTTCACTGAGCTGCTTTAGTCACTAGAAGGGCAGTTGTGGACAGGATTCTTGCACACAGACACAGTGATATATAGGAGAATGTATTTTCTACAGGTATATGGTAGATTATAAGAGATTAGATAAAGTAGATATAGATTATATAGAGTATAGAATCATATCTGTTTTCCAAGTTTGTTTTCTTTCTGAAAGATCATAGTACCACTTCCTAAATGTATCATTAATAAAATTCTACATTGAAGTAGTAGCTTTCAAGGCAGAACTGGCTTTTTAATGAAGTGGGTTTCCTGGAATATCTCTGTGTGACTTAGGCAAATATAAATATGTAAATCAATGAGGAAAAGCCAAGCCTGCTGTAATTAATGACTAGTGCATGGTAAATGCTGTACCTTGCAGAACTACTTCTGAAATAGACTGTTTACTTTTCATTTCTTGTTCCCCATCAGATTCAGCTACCAGCCTGACAGACAAGCAGACAAAGTTTGACCAGAAGTCAGAGGATATCCAGGACACTGTTGATGCACACACAGCATGTTCTTGTGAGAACGAAGACTGCAGTGCATGAAGCTGTACATTTGCAGCATAGGAGAAAACAGAAACAGTTTCATGTTTTTATTGTGTGGTGTAAAAAAGCTCATCTTAAGAAATAATAGAGATACTAAATTAAGTATTTCAGGATGTGTGGAATCTTCCCAAGTAATTTAAAGTATTAAATTTTATTATTGTATAAACTGTTATGATTGTCCATAAATACATGATTTCGTAATAAATCCATGCATGGAAAAAATTATGAAGACTTCCTGATTTCACTGGTGATGGAAAGAGGAGGTCTGCACAGGCTCTCCTTATCCCCCGTTTTGTAGATTTCTTGAGTTTGTGACCATCTTCTGTGCACCAGGCACGTCTGTGTCAGGTCACACTGGGAACGGGATTGGGTAGCTGTGATACTGCTACTCCTGAGTGTTCCCCCGGTGCTTTCTTCCCTGGTGCTGGGATCCTGTGCACCTGGAGCGGGAACTGATCACCTCTGTGTGATGCCACCCCCTCTCCACCAGGCACACAGCCGTGGTGCTTTGCAATAGCTACATGAGGGGTCAGTGCTGCTGTAGGGAGCAGCAGGGGCAGGGAACGAGCCTGAATCTCCTGTCCCTGGGCAAGGCTGCTGTGAGGGAGCCAAGAACATGTTAAGTTTCTGGAGAAGATTCTGCAGAAGCTGTGGTGAACTGGGATCTTTGAGCAGGACGGGGTGGGGTTCCCTAAGCACACCACCTGCCAAAGGGTCTGAAGCAGAGCCAGACTTCTCCACTTTGGGTGAGATGTCCCGGCCTCTGTGCCCAGCAAGATTCCTCACTGCAGCCACCAAGAGGTGGGGTCTGCCCCCTGCCCCACAGGTCTGTGTGGGCACACACAGGGACAGCTCATCTGCCCTGAGCACTGGAGCCCAAAGGATTCCAGCAGATCTGGAAAGTGTTTGCCCCTAAGGCTGTGCTTGCAGGCTGAGTATGCACATGGGGTGAATGTGTTTTTGAGAACACTTGAGAGCATTCTGTAAAAACTGTGCTTTTTGCTTTCCTCAGCAGCTTTGGTACCTTCAATGTATGCACCTACATGTGTTTCATTGTTTGGGTATCAGTTTCATAGTTCAGAAAGGTGAAGTCCTTAGTACCAAAAGAAGTGTGTTTGAAAGATCTAAATATATCATTCTATACAGTTTAAATGCTGCCATGGTAACCTGCACTGCAAAGTGATGGAGAGCTGGCAGCAGGCAGCAATTTTTGGGCACTACCCAGCAGCAGCAGTAAAGTAATGAGCTGGTGGGTTTGCTGCTTGTCTGGAAGTCACAGGGAGCCGTGATGGAAATCACTTTTCAGGTAATCTCAGGCTGAATCCAGCAGAATCCAGGGCTTTATGTGCTCCCAGAGCCTCGGGTCTTTGAGTGATTGTGGCATGAACTCCAGTTCCAGTGGGGGCAGTCCATAGGGCTCCTCTCTTCCCAGTGTGCTGTGGCTGGAGCACAGTTTTGGAGTGATCATCATCTTCCAGCCTCCATGTTCTGGTGTGATGAGCCCAGCAGTGCCATCCTGGCAGGAGACCCCTGGGAGAGAATCACCCAGCCACCACAGCAGCCAGAGCACTCGTGGGGCTGCAGGGGAATGTGGGCTGTAGGTGCCCACCTTGTGAAGGCCTGCACAGAGCCCTCAGTCAGCCTCTGCTCCTCTCCCTCACTGCCATTGTGGAGGGAGCAGTGCACAACTTGAGGGAAATGCTGTCCAGGGCAAGTCCTGGTCTCAGCAAAATTGTTCATCATCAGTTTTCTTAGGTTTTGGGTTTTTTCCTCTCCCTTTTTAACTCAGGTTATGTCCTTCTTAGAAATCCTAGCATAACAGGGCTGTGAATACTTGGGGGCACAGGCTGGGAGTTGAAATTGCTCTTGAGGTACTAAAGAACTGATCTGAAATATGAGAGGTTTCAGTTTTATGAAGAAATCTCTAAATTCAAAGCCCTTGCCTATATGTTTAGCCTAGCCTTGAAGCAGAAGAAAGATGATCCTGCCCTGTGCCAGCAGCAGGGCTGGGGTGACTGGGCATGCAACATCTGCTGCCCAGAGAAAGGGATGGGGATAAGATTCTGCAGTCCCAGGCTGCACTGCCGGGGCTTCTGGGGAGACCTGGCCCTTGCAGCTGGGCACAGCCCCCAGCAAGGTCCCTTATTTTGAGGAGTGTTATGATTCATGGTGTCACTGTTATAGTGTGGTGTTTCAGTGATAGGGTGTTATAATTTTGAGAATACAAGCATTGTTGCATTTAATATTGCCATCCCAGCAGCTCTCTGCTTGTAGTGCCACTGACTTCAAGTCCTCACTGCCTGCAAGCTGGGTATTTTTTAGAAGAAATGAAACCTGTGCAGCTGCATGTAGTTATGCCATAATGTATTAGCTTTTGAGCCTCTGGTACCACTGGTCAACAGCTGTATACTCAAATCCTTTAAGTGCATTTACCAAATCTCCAGACATTACACAGCTCTCTAGTGAGTGGCTTGGCTTTCTATCATGCACTACCAGTTTTACAAGGGAAGGGGTTAAAACAAACAGGATCTGAATATAGTGCCAGTAAAAAGATGGCCAATGATTTGTCATGCTTCAATTTTTTTTTTTTTTCTCTTCAGATGCAACCTTTAATCTAGGAACAAAATCCACTGTTTGTCAGACATTATAAATTATATCCCAACTGCTAATTATAAAAAACCATCAGCTAAACAGCATTACAAAAACTAAGCTGTCTTGGATAGGAGCCACTGGTTGATGAGAAACTGAATCCAGTCCCTTCCCACAGTGAGCTGGGCAGCAGCTTTGGTTCCCCACCCACAGAAGAGAAAGCTGGAAGGCAAACGATGGCCACACGCTGCCAATGTGAACCCCTCAGTCCTGGGGCTGCCTTAACCCTCCTTGTGCAGGTTCCTGATGGAGCAGCTTCATGACCTGACTGGACAGTGCAGGGGGATTCAGGGACCAGGGCAAGCCCTGGAGCCAAGAGCAGCCTGAGACACCTGTGGGATTTACCTCTAAAGGGACAGGGAGAATGCCCGCTGACGAGAGAAGGGGCTCCACTGTGGGGTGAGTATGCCACCCCTTGTTGTGTAATGTGACAAGAGTATGGGTGACCTACACGTTATCCACTTTTGTTAAAGCAAGAGGTTTGTGTCTGTAACACCTGTGAGCCTCACCCCTTTGTCCTTTCAAGGCAAGCCCCACCAACACCCGTCTGTGGCTGATCACGCTGGTGAAAGGGGCTGGCGCGCCCGCCGGGAAGCGAAGGCAGTGAGGGGAGCGTGGTGACAGCGCCATTCAGCCATGGCCTCAGTGACAGTGACGGGAGGGTTGTGTCCCCGTGAATCCTCGTCCCCAGAGAGCTGCGCTGTGCCAACAGCCTGTCCCGCTCGCAGCAGGGCAGGCGTGGGCACAGTGTCACAGGAGGGCTGCCCGGGGGCTTTGCACAATCCTGCTGGGGCACTATCAGTTAGATAAGCTGTGTGTCTTATGGTCAGGTCAGGATAACCTGGACAAAGCACAGACTGCAATAGCACTGGGTGCTTGCAGAGAATAAGGATAATTAGTAGTTTTCTTACACAATAATTAGTTTTGGCTTTAACTATATTTTATTACTTTTAAGCACTTGTTTTAAAAGGTACTTTCAAGACATTCAGGTGGTGAAGTGAGAACAACAGCACTTGTGACAGTTTTAATTCAGCAAAAATATCCATTGCATTGACCCCAGCCCTCTCTCCCTCAAAGGGTTTATTGGTGGTTGATAAGAACTTGATAACTCAACAAAATTCACTGTGCCTGTTAATAATTCTTCTATAAAAGCCACAGATTTTCCCCTGTGGACTTCAATCACTTTTAGCATGAAGGGACTCATCCTGGCCCTGGTGTTCACCCTTGTGGGTAAGTTGAAGCTTTACCAGTGCTGCCTGGCTGTGATCCTGAGCAAATTGCATCTCCTCGGGGCTTCTCAGGGACATTTACAGCTTCGTTTGCTGAAGCCCTTTTATAGCTTCAGCTGTAAACTATTAGATTTCTGTGCTAAGCTCAGCAGCAGGAGAAAAGCCAAGCAAGCAGCAGCTAGCAAGCAGGGCTGCTGGCATGTACTGGGGGTGTGGGGTGAGCCCCAATATTGGTGGTTTGCCAACCTGACTAAATGAATAATACATGAAAGGATCTACAGACACGGGTTTTTTTTCACAAATACTTCTCTTTCCTCCCTCACAGGGGGCCAGAAGCAGGACCTTGGTAAGTGACTCCCTTGCCAGCCAGCTCCCTTGATGCCTTCCCCTGCAGCCTCGCCTTGCTCACTGCTTGCACCTGTTTTTTGGCAGCGGCAGCCTCACCTTTCTTGGCTGGGCTGGTTCAAGTAACATCACAACAGTCATAGCCAAAGGTGTTTCTGTTATATTTTTTCCCAACAGAGCCTGTTTTTCATGTGGGCAAGACCTACCTGTATAGCTATGAGAGTGTCATTGTGCATGGGCTGCCTGAGAGAGCTCTGGCCATGGCGGGGGTGAGGCTGGCCAGCAAGGTGGAGATCAGCCGCGTGTCTCACAGCGACCACCTTCTGCAGGTAAATCCCTGTGGCCACGGGAACCCACCCACCCGTGGTTACATCTGCTCGGTTTGTACCTCCAGTCTGGCAAAATAAGTGACAAAAAGATGCAGAGCTCACACAAAAGCTTAGAGCCCTTCCCACTGCTGACATGACCCTGTAAACCCAATGTCAGTCCAAGCTGATTCGCTGGGGCAGTGATGATTCCCTACCAAGCGCAGAGGTGTGGGCATGGGCACTGAGCTCTGCACCCTGTACACACAAAATGTGATGGGGAGAGTTGAGGGCACTGCTGAAGGGGCTGCAGCTGCATCCAAAATGCTTTGCGTTAGTGGCAGGGACTTACAGAAAGTGCCTCAGGCTTCCTCACAGCCTCCTCCTCCGCAGGAGGGAGCCGGAGTTGCCCTTTGACGAAAGCTACCTTAGGTTCACCTCCATGCAAAAATACGGCAAGCAGCTGCTTTAAAGAAACATCCTTAAGATAGTTTTACTAAGGTAACACTAAGTTAGAGTATGAAAATGAGCATTCAAGCATGACATATCCATGTTTTTTTAACCTGGTCTATAGCCTGAGAAAAGCTTAGCACTGGAATTGAGATACCACATGAGAAAGACCCAACTATCTCCATTATCTTCCTTTTGATATTATTCACATAGGCATTAATTCAAATGTGAAGAATTCAAAGGGTAATGCCTGTGTTTAGCATAATGATATCAGTTCTGGAAGTACTGTTACTCATCAAAAAGATTAAACCAAACAGCTTAAAATACTGGCATGGCACGAAAGACCACAGAAAAGGGATTGAGAAGACCGCACGTGGGGAAAAAGCTGTAAGAGGTGCCCTTAGCCCTTGCCCTGGGAGTATTTTCAGTCTGTAATCCTGCACATATATTAGGGAAACAGTGTGGAGGAATACCTATAATCAAACTTTACATGCTGCTGCAATTGCAGGCTCTGTGTAACCTCACTGGAGTTGCTACAACTTTAGCAATTGCAGACAACAGTCTTGAGTAGGATTTAATTTGAGAAACATGACAAGAGGCAAGCCACTCTTGCAGAATTAATTATAAATGCCTAAAATAAAACACAGCACTGAGCCCACACTTTTTCCCTCTACACAGGAACACGTACTTTCATACATAGGGTGGGAGGTGTGTGTGTATTTGTATGGGACAAGATAGGTCTGTGCATGCAGGCACACACTTCCCACTAGGTAGCAGTCAAGGACTTAGGCACAAGCTTTGCAGCCTAAGGAGCTCAAAGGGAGGTCAGCTGCTTTCAAAGGTGTGAGTTCTCGTGGTCACCCCTGCTCCCCCATCAGCTGTGCCACAGCTTTGGTGCTCTGGGTCGTGCTGGACCTGGAGCAGCAGCAGAATAGTCCCCGTGTGTTTAGGCATTCAGCTTGGGCAATAATGGCTTGGCTGCCTTGCAGACCGAAGGGAGATCTCACTTGTCATCTGTGGGAAAGGAGCGAATATCCTGTCAGTACTGATTGCTAGCAGCTGGTGTTTCACTCACCATACAAGCTTCACCAGGCTTGCTGAAGTTCTGAATCCTGCTTACACAATCGTATTTTTCTGGCAGAAATCTTCCATAGAAGTTTGCATTTTCAAGGACACTTCCCCAGGCCCAGCACAGGAGTCCAAGGTGGAAACTGTTTCCTGCAGTGTTGCACAAGCAGCTTGTATCTGGCCATGGATTGGAAGAGCCCAGTTTCCCTACTATAGCACCATTCCAAACTGATAGTGAACAGTGTGATTGTTTTCCTATTTTTTTTTTTTTTTACAGATTCGATCACCAAAGCTGGAGGAACACAATGGCTTCTGGCCCATTGACCCCTTCATTCCATCCTCAAGGCTCTCAGAAACCATTGCTGCATGCCTCAGCCAGCCCTTTAAGTTTGAATACGTTGAAGGAAGGGTTGGAAATATTTTTGCTCCTGAGGACTGTCCCATTCTGTGCACTAATCTAGTGAGAGGGATTCTGAACCTGATGCAGATAACCATCAAAAAGTCACAAAATGTGTATGAACTACAGGAGGTTTGTTTTTTCCATTCTGATTTTACTTTTATTCTCATTTTACTATTAAAGAGTAAGTTACACTTCCCAGACCGTTTTCTTTGAACTTTTTATTGTTGTTTCCAGTGGGAAGTTCATTGTGTTTAACCAATATTTGCAGGCTGGGATTGAAGGCATCTGCCAAACCAGATACGTTATCCAGGACGACAGTGAGAATAACCGTGCCACCATTTCCAAAAGCAAGGACCTGACAGAGTGCCAGGAGAAAGCAGAGAAGACCTTGGGAATGGCATACATCCGGCCCTGCCCCACCTGCCCCCTGGTAGGAGCAGCCACTGCCCTGCTTGGGCACAAGCCACTGCTCAGCACTCACATCGCTCTGAGGCCCCTAGGGGGGTTGGCTTCCTGGGCTGACTAGCCTGATCCTGTTTCTGAGTGGGTGTCTTTGCACTTCTAGAAAGCCAGAAACATTAAGGGCACGGTGATGGTCACTTACAAGATGAAGTACGACGACAGCGGGGCATCGCTGACATCTGCTATGTCAGAGCAGGTGTACCAGGTCTCTCCTTTCAATGAACCCAATGGAGCAGCAGTCATGGAGGCAAGGTAGGCACTGTGCATGTCCTCAGATTATCATAGCCAGGAGGAGATACCTAAAGCACATTTGCTGTTGATTGGTGAGACAAAGAGAAGCATCTGACCTGTGGCTGTAAAGGGCCGAAACACCTAGGAGCTCTTGGGATGCCCAGCCAGGTCCCATGCCCTGCAGTTTGGACTGCCTGAAACAACTGTTGAACCTTTCAGAGACTTTGGCAAACTCTCACAAAGGCTCTTGCAGTCATATGACTTTTCCAGATAATCCTGAGCAATGGACAAACAGAGAAGTGCACGATCCATTTGCAGTCCTGCTGGGCACCCCTCAGTCTGCTCCAATGCTGTACAAGTCCTCCACACACAGAGTGTGGGTACAGGCTACTGATGCATTTCTCTCTTTCCCTTGAAGGCAAGAACTGTCTTTGGTTGGCATTAAAAGGACTCCTATCAGTGCATCAACATCTCAGCTGCAAAACCAGGGGAGTCTTCGTTATCATTTCTCAGGAGAACTACTCCAGATGCCAATTGCTCTAATAAGGATTAAAAATCCAGATTTACAGGTATTAGAGGCTTACTTTCACACACTTTCATTATTTATAAGGTTAAGGTCATCACATAATTATTTTAGCCATGGATCCTTCCAGCTGTCTGTTTTCCCCACAGTTAACAGAAACACTGCGACAATTAGTTCAAAATAGTGAGAAAGGAGCCACTAAAGAAGCTTCAGCCAAGTTCTTACAAATAGTCCAGCTTTTTCGTGTAGTGACCCTTGATCAAATCGAGTCTTTGTGGCTGCAGTTTGTCAACGAACTCCCCTACAGGTAACTATGGCCTTCAGCCAGGGTTTCTGATCAGCTGCACACCGGGCAATGGAGATAATGAATCCTCCTCTCCCTGGCAGGCCCTGGTTCCTGAGTGCCATCTGTGCTGCTGGAGCTACTGACACGTTCAGATTCCTGAAGCAAAAAATCCATGACGAGAAGCTGAACATCTGGGAAGCAGCTGCGACTCTTCCTCTTGCCTTCCATTTTGTTACACCAAACAAACAAACTCTGGAAGTTGCCTCAGTGAGTACAGATCATTCTTCCTTTTATTTTCCCTCTCACTCCTTTTTATAGCTGAATTCATAGGATTGTAAGTGAAAGATACAACTTATTTCCTTCTAAATTTGAAAAATGCAAGGTATTAACAAAAATGGGGAATGCTTCAGAAAATATTTCCAAACACTTGTTGCCAAAAGTTTCTAATTATACTTGATGTTAAATCCCACAAATTATAAGAAAGGTGCTGTTGATTCTTTTTGCCAGATCAGAAGTTCAAAAAAAAAAAAAGACAAACTCAGGAAAATAATATCACGTAACCGGTATCTAAAGTGCATATAGCATAACTGGAGCAAGTCTACTTAATTTTTTTGTAGCTGAAAGTCTAGCATTTGATTTAATTTCTGAAATTATTTACAAAAAGCACAAATCAATTTTATCTATTTCTCAAATGCATTTATTGCTAAATACCAGGTCTAATTACTAGAAAGAGTAAAGAATGATACTTCTTCCTTCTGCAGAGTTTTCTGACCTGTCCCCAAATCCAGGAAGTACTGATGCATAGGATAATTGTTTACCTAGGATATGGTAGCATGGTGAATAAATACTGTGCTCAGGCTTTACTCTGTCCAAACGAACTCCTTCAGGTAGGTGACTCTCATTTCTTATTCATAAAAGGTGAAGAAATTTTAAAAATGTCTTTAATTTAGCTCTCACAATGCTGGCAATTAGGTAACTCACTGTTTGCATGCCTCACTCTCAGCAGTGCAAAGTCAGGATGAAACACTGAGCTGATGCCTTTGAAAGATCAGGATGTAGCAATTCAGAATTTCAAATGTACTGGTAGAAGCCCATAGAAGCCCATGGGGATAACAGATCCTGTAAACAGAGTTTAGGTGTGATAAAGTTTGGATTAAAGCAAAATAATTATGATTATGTGATTCTGCTTTTACATTACGTAGAGCATACCTAAAAGATGTATTAAAAAGGCAGTGTGAATATAAGCAAAGCTCTAGATATGTCATAGGTCCTGCTACACAATTGCATTTCACTGTCAGAAATATTCAGGACATTGCCCTTGGACTATGCAGCTCCAGCTCCTTGCTCAGCAGGACCACAACACTGAGAGGGCCTGCTGGTGTTTGACGTGTTTAAATCTTCCAAAAGAGAGTGAAATAAAACCAAGCCACCAGAAGGATAATTCAGCTTCTCAGAACAGCAAAACTGTTCAAGTAAACTTGCAATTGCTGTAGGAAGTGAAAAATATGCAAGTGCAATTTGGCAGGGCTGGCAGAGGTGCCTCAGGGAATGACTGAACCTGGCATCAGCTTGGCACTGCCTTTGAACTTGCAACAGATTCTCTGGTGCAGGCACCACCTGGAATTGTCTCCTATACTCAGTCTCAGGCACAATTCAAAATCAACTACAATACTGTGCAAGGAGAAAACCAAGTTTATTTGTATGGTCCATATCTGGCTTCCTGATAGTGACGGTTTTTCATAGGAGAAAAGTCTGAGCAGCTCTGTTCTGGGATTTGCAGCAGTAGTTGTTTTGCTTGCTATGGCAATGCATATTTTCATGCATTATTACAAGATAATTACCTGGTAAGATTAACATGGTCTACTTCATTTTCAGCCACTCCACAACCTTGCCACTGAAGCCACCAGCAAAGGTGATGCCAAAGACATGTCCTTGGCCCTGAAAGCCATTGGCAATGCAGGAGAGCCAGCCAGTATCAAACGCATCCTGAAGTTTTTGCCAACATTTTCCTCAGCTGCAGCTTCATTACCAAACAGAATTCATGCTGATGCTGTGTTGGCCTTAAGGAAAATTGCAAGAAAAGACCCTGCAAAAGTAACTGAAATTATTATTTAAACATATGTCTTAAAGGGTATGGATTTGGTTTGCTTAGAGATTCAGGAATAATAAAACCATCAGGTAATGTTAGCAATTTTAGGGAGGGTTCTCAGTTACTGGTCTTCCTCTTGCCCATGCTGCAAACTCCTGTCATCACCCCATCCTTGCTGATATCCTGGGAAAGAGTTTGCCTTAGTCACTGTAACACTGGTTTTATTTCTAAAGGCTGTTTTTCCCAGCCCTGTTCACTGTGCACCCAGCAATATCTTCATTTTCAGTGACAGGTCCTGTACTCATGTCTCTGTTTAGGGTTCTGTTCTCCATTCACTGCCAAGCACATATGCACTGTTTAGTAAACACTGCTCACTGGGAAGTTATGAGCTACCCACAGGTTGTATCTTCCTCCTGTAGGTCAGGGAGATCACCCTCCAGGTCTTTATGGACAGCACACTTGCTCCGAATGTCCGAATGGTGGCTTGTGTCATCCTCTTCGAAACCAAGCCTGCTCTTCCAACAGTAGCAGCTCTGGCCAGCTCACTGCTGACAGATCCCAGCCTGCAAGTAGCCAGTTTCACATATTCACACATGAAGGCTTTGGCAGCAGGCAGGATCCCACAGCTCTATAAACTGTAAGTAGAGGAAGAAGTACATTTTTAGTAGCAAATGGTGAAGTTTTTCTTTCAGTTTTCTAAGAATTTGGTCACAGTCGACTCTCTTCATATGATTTTAACTCTGTTACTCAGATCTGCTGCTTGCAACATTGCCATTAAACTCCTGGGCCCCAGACTGGACAGGCTGAGCTATCGGTATAGCAAGGTCGTTCAGATCAGCGACTATTCCTGTGAGTACCAGGGACCCTGTGCACTCCTTCAGCTTAGGTAGCCAAATGCCTCTACTGTGTTCTGTGATTTCCATCCAAAATCCAATCATGAGCAGTGAGTTTAGTGCACTCTTGAAACAGAAAAAGCACAAGAGCCTCCTGACATGCAAAATTCCCTGAGGCTGTTCCATAACTCTCTGGTATCTCCTGGGGAAAGTGGTGCCTGCACAGGGATTTAGGCCTTCTTCTTCAGTCCCCGGGGTTGTGTTGACTCTGCCCTAGAGCAAAGTCCTTCTCTTGAGGTTGCAAACTTGAGGACCTGTGGGACTGAATCCTGATAGAACCCCTTAGTATGACAGCGTGTACCTGAGGTGGCTTATGTGCACCAGACACCTCAGAGACCCTAACACAAATTTCTGCTGCTTTTTATTCCTGTGACAGTTGCATATCAGGCTGGTGCCATTTGGAGGATCTATCTAATGAACAGTCCCAGCACCATGTTTCCATCCGATCTAATCACAAAAGTGAGAGGATATTATGCAAACACTGCAACGGATATTATTGAGGTAAGTAGTGCATAAGGCAGGCAGCTTTTGGACTGTGATGTAGTGTTTAACTCCATCTCTGGCTGTGAGGGCGGACGTGGAAGGGAAAATTTAGATAATGATTATGATTTTACTTAGGCTTCTTCTTTTATTTGGGCTTCTTGACATACACATTCATCAATGAACACATCCAGTATAGGCATGAAAATCTAGGAGCGGAGGAAAGCTTACGCAGCAGAACATCCATCTGCCCACCTAAAGTCACATGGGATCCAGGGTATTTTGCATAAGTACAGAGAAACAGCATCTGAAATTAAATTTCAGCCAGCAGTGCAGCCAGAGCAGCACAAAGCTCCATGTAACAGCATGCAGGCATTTACACAGCTTCTTGGGCAAGCTTTGCAGCCTGGGCTGAGCTTTGCGCTACCCTAAAATTATCCCTGCTGACTAATTCAAGGCTGGCTGGCTCAGCACGTCCTCAGCTTGCGCAGCCATAGCCTACAGTCATCCGCAGGTGGACATGTCCTTGTAACGCCATGGCTTCATGAAGCACGAGTTTAGCGTGGCCTTGCTGAGTTTAATACCAGGCACAAGGGTTTTTCTGAGCGCTCTTGTACGTGGGCTGTGACGCCTGACTCTGTTTCTTACAGGTGGCTTTCCGGTCACAAGGTCTAACCAAGCTTCTCAGGAAGCAAAACATCCCCTTTGCTGAGTATGACACGTACAAGACCCTGAAGGAGCTGGGTAAATCGGTAGGTGTGTGCCCCCTTCTGACCTGCCTGCAACAGACAGCTCCCAGCAGCGCCAGGGTTGCATCACCCACCCACCAAGCCACCCTTTTGATGTTTCTGGAAGAAAGGAGGCAGTCATCCTGTTCAGTCATGGAAAGCTGTACTTACAGAGTGCTTGCTCTGTCAACAGGTGCCGCCTTTTCACTCAACATGTGTCAGCTCCTAATGCATAGTACAAAAGATGAGGATGCTGCTTGGAGCCAAAATGTTTTAAAGTGTATGTTTGAATACACTAAGTGGTTGCTGTTCTCTTTTAAAATGATTATTGATTAAGACTTTTCTTCATGAGTCCTTGGGTGTCACCTACTACTTACAGCAGCAGAAATTACCAAGCCCTTACCTCATCCCTACATGGGGAAACTCTGAAATCAGCCATGCAATGTCAGAAAGGCTACATTGGTTCAGACCTGTATGATGTCTATTAGGTTTCTGGCCAAGGAACCATGGTTTGCATCCTTCAGATGGGATCTACCCTTTGCTAATACACTACTCTATTTTAAGTGAAATTTTCTGCTTCTTCACTTTCTCCCCATCTCTCCTTAACTCCGCAGCTTCTGGGATGGAAAGAACTGTCTCCTGAAGACCCTCTGGTGTCTGCTTACATCAAAGTATTGGGTCAAGAGATCGCCTTTGCTGACATTGACAAAGATGCCATTCAACAGATCATGATGGTACTTACAAGGCTGGTGACTGTTTTGTCTACAATGCTGAATAATTTTCCTTCTGCATCTCCTCTTACCTACTTACCTAACCTATTTCTCTGTTTTCAGGGTCTAGCTGGATCATCCAACTGGCAGCCAGTGGTGAAAAAAGTGGTGGAAGAGGTCCAGAGAGGCATTTCAGGGCGCTGGACGCTGCCAGTGATGGTGGGCGAGCTGCGGCACGTTGTCCCCACAGTGGCCGGCCTGCCTCTGGAGCTCGGGCTGTGTGCGGCCACCGTGGCCCAGGCCGCGGCCGACGGTGAGCGTGGGACCCAAACTGAGCTGCCTCCCACGGGAACTGTGGGCCCAATCCCTCTGCTGGAGTTAAATCCTTCTATAATCTAGAAAAATAACACGGTAATGTCGAAACATGACCAACTACCTCCAAAGAATTTGAGAAGTAACAAGCATATTTCACCTGAGACATATCTGTGTAACTCTGGTTTGGATTAGAAACATTTAAATGACCATGTAAAATATTTCAAAATGTAAAAGCACTGCCTTTGCATTAACTACTATACTTATTGAAAACATTTTATCTCAAGAATTTACAGTTTCTCTGTTCACATAATTTCTCTCTGTCTCTTTCAGTGGATGTACAGGTATCACCACCAGTATCTGACAATTTTAGACCGTCACAGTTGTGGGAAGCCAAGATCGATATTCATGCTGACATCAGGCCAAAGTAAAAATTACATATATTTTCACATACACGCACAAGCATTTATATATTTATATTTATATTTATATTTATATTTGATATGTGGTGGCATGTAGTTATATAGGGGTCTTACTTGTCCCAGTCTTGGGATATATATGCTAGTCCAGAGCAGCAAAGTTGTGAGAAAGCAACACAATCCCCTGATGCTTTACAACCCTGCCAATGTAGCAATGTGCATGGTATCCCACAGGATACCGTGCTGTTCTGCCATTGTTAAAAATGCTCACATTTGTACCATGAGTAAAAATACTCATGTTCAATGAGTAGAGATACTAAGATGTGAAAATATATTTTCTTAGATATTAACTTTTTTTTATAATTTCTGCATCCAATCACATCATCACCTGGCATAAGCCAGAAGGATTTCAGGGAAGAAAGGGAAATGCTTCTGCATCTGCAAAAGCAACAGGACTAATAATAATAGTAATAATGATAATAATTTAAAAATAGGCACAATCTGAAGCTACAAGATTCTGGAGTTAGCTTGTCCTCAAGCAAAGTATCAGTGACAATGCAGTCAGAGGGCCCATGTTAGCTTTGTTTTTCAGACAAATCACTTCACCTTTTCCAGTAGCATTTCAGCTTTTTTCTTATACTGTTGTGATAAATCTCTTCATCCATCAGTAATGGGTCTTAAAATAAACAGAAGAGCATGAAAATGTAATTTTTCATTTCAAAGTTCAATTTCTTCATATTAACATGTAATTATGCCTGGTTTCATTTCCACTCTTTCAGAGCCTATTTTCATATGATTGCAATGATGGGGATTAATACACAATACTTTCAGAGTGGTCTTGAATTTCATGCAGAGTTCAGTGCCAACACTACAATGAAATTTGATGCCAGGATAAATATGAAAGAGAAAAATTTGAAGATTGAAACCCTTCCCTGCCATCAGGAGGCTGAGCTCGCAGCTGTGAGGTACAGAAGAGCTTGTTGAATTTTGCTTGCTCTGTGTTACTGATTGTGAGCTCCCTGTTAAAAAATCACAAGTATACAACTACTTTTTAAGGTCTGTTATACCTTGGCAGCCACATAAAGCTTAGTCCTGTCTTTTTTTGCACCAGCAAAGATGGGTAGAACAAAATCAGAAGGTGTTACTTGTGTGCCATTTATCACCTCCACAGGAGTGAAGTTTATGCTATTTCAAGGAACATGGAAGACATAGATTCTGAAAAGAAATCTCAGTTTCTCCCTAAAGGAGAAATACCAAGTATTTCTGACCAGCTGTTTCAGTCAGCAGAAAGATCTTCAAGACCTGGTAGCTGGAAGGTAAGGAAGCCTCACACCATCTGTACTGCAGCCAGCCAGAGAACAGGCAGCTCTTCAGAAGGGCTGGGCACTCCTAACACAGGAGCTGGCTAACCAGATCACAAACACAGGAATGCTGAGATTCAACAGGGGCCTGATATTTCCCAAGCCAAGCCTAAGACCCAATGGGTTCATGACATGATCGTTCACAGTCCACTCCCTTCATTGCATGCAGGCAGGGCTGCTTTGCCAGCATGTCTTCCTATTTCTTTACAGTCATGGGAGGGCGTCTGAAACTCACATCCTTTGTACAATATCCCTTTTTTTTCTCAATCAGAACAATATGGTTTTTGGGCAGGATATAGATTTTTCTTCCCAAATCCTGGGATAATTTCTGCAGTGGACTGCAGAAGCACATTCTTCCATATGATCTTCAGCTTCTGAGTCTGGCATGGGAAGGCTATGCTGACTTGCAGCAGGAGGGCTGGAAACCTGAAATGGATGCAGGGGGACAGCCCCTCCAAAGAGCCCTGCAGGTTCTCATCGGGAAGAGTGTTTGTGAAGCACTGCCTGAGAAAGGGTGGACAGGAGAGCTGTCTTCTTCAACAGAGCACTTTGCAGGAAACCCCACTGTTTCCAGTGCCTGGATCTCTAATTTTAAGCAGTGCTTCCTTATTTAAGCGGGACTGTCATCATTCTCTTCATTAACTGGAGGCATTATTTTAAGACCTATGACAATTTATTTTTTTTTAATAACTTTATCTCCCATATTTTTTTTTGATGCAGCAAAGCAGTATTCCTAGTGTGATATCCAAAGTATACCAGCAAGGTTCAGAAGAAGCACATCACAACAGTGCGGGAAGAAGATCTTATGCACGCACATTCTGTAGAAAACTTGAAAGTTTGGGATGTTCTACTTGTCTCAGCCTTAAATCACGAAATTCTGCTTTCTTAAGAAACACCTATCTGCACAAATTATTTGGAGAATTTGAAGCCAAAATAATTTTGAAGCCAGGTACAGTCATAACAACAAGTTTTAACAAGTTTTTCTGTCAATCACCGTGAATAATGCTCAAGCAGCACAACCCTGGAATGTAAGTGTTTTGCTCTTAGTTCATACAGATGCTGATATTGAGAAAATACAGCTGGAAGTTCAAGCAGGATCCAAAGCAGCTTCAAAAATAATTGAGGTATCAAGTTCAGGGTCAAAGGAAGAGGGAGAGACATCTCCGTATGAGGACATTCAAGCTAAACTGAAGAAGATTCTAGGCATTGAAAATGTGTTCACGGTAAGAGAATTTGAGCATCAGAGAGGGAAATATTTCCTATAAATAAGTCAAGGTTTTCCATTGTGGAAAACTGGCATGGGAAAGCAAAGAACTGGTTGGGGAGGAATGGGCCTGAGTGAGTTCTGGTACAGCCTCTGCAGTCGTGGGGACAGGAAGTTCTATTTCTTTGGAGGCCTGTGGTGAGCATCTTGTCTGACAGCCAGGGAAACATTACAGAACGAGCTATAAATTCATAATGCTTTCAACTGTTTTCGGAGGCTGCAAATAAAACACGGCGCCGCACAAAACGGATTAACAGAGATTACAAGACTGCAGACACGAGCCTCTGGGCAGAGTCCAGTGCACCCCACCTCTCCAGTTCATCTTCTTCTGCTGCTTCCTCTGCTGATGGAGAAGAGCCTGGAAATGATCACAGGAAAGATGAAATAAGGCAATCTGGGAAGAAGCGTGGCAGCAAGAGCAGCAGCAGGAGCAGCAGTGGCAGCTCTGCTAACAGTAAAATATGCAGCAGCAGCCAAGAAGACCACTCTGGGGACAGGCACTGCAGTGGGGACAGTGAATATTCCAACAAACAGGTAATTCACCCTGACTGGACCTTTTCATATTTCTTGTAGTGATAGTTTTTGTACATCAGGAAATTGTGCTCATAGAGCATGGACCAAAGAAAGAGGAACTCTGGTTCTCTAAAGCATTTCAGATCAGAATTTTCACATTGCAGAATATTTCCCTCTAAAACATTGAAAAAATTTAGGTTTGTTTTGCCTTTTTTTCCATACTCGGTACTCAAATTTTTAATGTGTTTATCAAAAGTTTGTTCTTTATTTTCTCTTAGGTCTTCTTACATACTATCTATTTTCACAGGCAAACCCACCTGTTTACCAGTTTTTGTTTAAGCCAGCAGATGAACAGGTACATTTACTGCATATAATGGGAGCAGGGTGTACAACTACTCTTGCTGTCTTTGCTGCAGTTAAACCCTAGTTCTCTGAGAGTAAGAATATGATAAATTAATTCTGTAACAACTTCCAATGGTAGGCACCTGCTTCAAAGTGATTCTCTGCTTTTGCAGGACCCAGGAAAGGAAATCCTGAACATCAGCATCAGCTCCTCCTCTTCTTCAGCTACTGATGAAGGCATCTCTAGGGCCATGTCTCAGGTGAGTGTCTTAATCTGCAAGAAGTCCAAGCATTTACTTTGCATTTCCAGTTGTATATTTATAACAGAATATGAACATATGGTGATTTAGCATATTAGGTATATAGAAAGAAACTGTTAATTGTTTTATAAAGGTGACCATTGGATAGTCACTGAATGTTATTTAATATTCACCCAATACAGGCTACATTTTTTAATGAAACTGGAACATAATTCTGTATATGTTGAAATTTGTCTTACTGAGTAAATAATTCACTATAAAAATCAGAACACTTTAGAAGTGCTGACCTGCTTGATCAGAAACTGGTTTCAGGTATATTTTTATTGTGTACCTTTCTGTAAAAGCTTAAGAGTTGACTCTGCTGCTCTTTTGTTCATTAGATCCTCACTGCAGAGTCCTTCTGTTCATGTCAGCAGGACCACAACAGGCCTTTAAAAAAAACCTTGAGTTTGCATCAAGGCTCCAACTCTGAGAGCAATCCAGGTGTTTATTTGGGAATGTCTGCATGGTACATAGTTAATGGTCCTTCTATAAGAACTGATGGTATCTGGAGCAGATTTCAACAAAGAAAAATTTCACATATTTCAGACAATGACCTACATGCCTACAAAATGATAAGCCTTTCTTTGCTGAGACATCCCTTCTGCAGCAGCAGTTCCCAGTTGTTAGTAAAAGTAGCTTGTGGAAAAAAACAGATTTACCTTCTCCACCACCAATTCTGTACAGCTTCAATTCACCTCTCATGTCCATCTTTTCACCACATTACTACTTCCCTGAACTCTTTCTTAGCCATAGTCTTGTTTTTTCCCCATTTTCCGCTAAATCTTCCCCAGCTGTGTTTCACCCAATCCTTTTGTATGTCTCTGTCACTGAGACCTGGCAGCACAGGCAGGACCTGCTGCCCCACAGGTAATTCCACCTGCAGCTGTCCCCAGGCCAGGTGGGGACTCTCCCCACAGCTCAGGTAGGACACTCAGTCGGGGTGGGTGCTGCTGCTGGGCACAAGGGTCCAGCATTGAACAGGGCCATGTGCTGCTCCTTGTGCAAGTACCACACTTGGACTGCACTGAACAGATCCCTCTGGCAATACCAAGTACACAGTTTTAAACAGGTGCTTAAACTAATTTTATCGAAAAGGCTATTAGCTAAACTGCAGGTTGGCAAGAGAGCAGTGCTGAGCTGGGTAGTATCAGTTCTTTACACAGTACCATACTTCTTTTTGCTACACTGAAATTACTTTACAAAAAAATTCCCAACCGTTTTACTTTCATTGATCATGACAGCTCTCCCTCGAAAGACTGTGGCAAAAAACTATACATGAGCTGAGTGACAATCTACAATGCTGTCCCATACTTCACATAAAAAAGGCTTTTTAAATGAAACTTTGCCTTAAATAGTTTTTAACTGTGATTTTAATATAGCAATTCTAATACTTTGTTTATGTCTTTGGTCTCTATTTCCTCTCTACTCACTGAAGCCTAAATTCTTGGGAGACAGCAAGCCACCAATACTGGCTGCAATTCTTCGTGCCATCCACAGAAACAAGCAGCCAACGGGATTACAGCTTGTCCTGTACACTGATACACAGCCCAAGAGGTCCAGAATACAGATCTTTGTTTCAAGCATCACAGGGCCAAGTAGATGGAAACTCTGTGCTGATGCTTCAGTAATAAATTACCGAAAAGTATCAGTAAGTTTAAAATATCAATCAGCTCAAATATAAATGAAACATAATGATCTTACTATGTTTTATGCAAAAATGTATATATTTCCCTCTACTAGGGTTCTCTTAAATGGGGTAAAGATTGCCAGGACTACCAGATTGCTACTCAGATTGCAACAGGGCTATTTGCTGCTTATCCAGCTATGCAGCTGAAGCTGGAGTGGCTAAAAGTACCTTCAATAGTCCTAACAACTGCAAGATGGTGAGATTTTTATTTTAGTTTTTGAAAAATCTATATATGTCAATGCTCCAAATAACTAAAGATCATTTCTGCAATTTCCAAGCTAGAAAAATCCCCCTTAATCGGTAGGATATTATAAAATCATATTACATGTGTCTGCTTTTTCTGTATTCATTCCTTCAAAGCATACTGCATTTTAATTTGAAGAAAAACTGCTTGCGAGGGTGGGATTCACCTAATCTCTTGAGAACTTGTAACTTAAAGTGCCTGAATTAGGAGATGGTCTCCTGATGCTTCCTGATTGATGGAGGCTCAGAGCAGAAGCCTAACCTTGGTTCTCTGAAGTCAGCCTCTTACTTTCCTAATGCACCTTCCCTCTGGCTTCTGAAGCAGGTGATACAAATACTTCCTATAAGGTATTTGCATGCTAAGTTACAAATGTTGTAGGCAGTAAGTGTAAGAAAACTGTATGTGTTGGATTCAGTTCACATGTGTCTCCATAAACATATAGTGTCTGTTGTATTCACTCATTCATTGTAACCATACAAGCATTTGCCTACAATAACATACAGATCCATACTGAAGCCTAATTTTTTTTTCATTGTGCTACTAAAATACAGGCACATACAGCAAGTCACTTAACTAAATATGCATGCAACACAGGCTGTCACATTAAAGGCAGACAGGTGATTTGGTTAACAAATGTCTACTTGAAGAGGATAACTTTTTACATTAGATTGAATTACCTGACATGCTGTTATCTGCCGCTATTAGAGGAGATGAAACCATCCAATTGACTACCTAGAGCAAAGCCACAGAGCTTACCTTTGCTCTGCTCTGAGACTATGCCTTTTTATAAAGGAGTATTTTTTGTATTTGTCTTTTCTGTATTTCTCTTCTTCCCAAGTGTGTACAGAAACCCATTCATAGAGATCCCTCCTGCAGCTTGTTGACAGTCCTAGTAGGGAAAGAATCCTTGCCTAAAGTTATCCCTGCAGGACTGACACATTAATATTAAATAATAATTTAGTATTTTTAGCATGTTAGTATTTTGGGGTTTATGTAATTGGTGCCTATTATTAATTCTGAATGTGTTTAAGACCAGTTGGCCATACCTTTCTTCTCATATCACTTTCCCATTCACTCTCCTGAGATATTTTTCACCAATTAAAAAATAAATTTGACTGCCCCTCCTTCTGTACACAACATCATGTATCACCAAATCCTGATGCAAAACATGTCCAACACAGAATGCATATGGTTTTATGGGAGTATTGTAGTGTGAACAAATAACAACTAATATTTTCAAAGACAAATTGTTTTAATCACTTGCTTTTTTTTTCAGGTTTTACTCATTTCTTCCAGGAGTTGCCTATCTCCTTGGGTATTCCCAAAGGCAACAGAGTGGTCCCTCTCACCAGGCAACCTTGGTAATGGCTTTGACATCTCCAAGAACCTGCGATGTTGTCTTCAAGTTGCCAGAGGTAATTATTTCCCCTATCTTTTATCCTGAAGCGGTCAGTTCTTAGGAAATGGATGGTTAATAGCTTTTTTAACCCACTGATTTTTTTTTTTTTTTTTACTTATAAAGAGGCTGCCATCACAAGACATTATATTCATGCAGTTGATTTTGCTATGAAAATATCTTACAATGTATTTGTCTTTCTTATGTACCATGCAAGCATATGAAATAAGCAACAGGTTACAAAACAACCATCATAATTGATAACACGTTGACAATAACTTGTTAAAAAGACCACTCCTTCCAAAGTCTTCAGGAAGATTATAGGTTTTCCTGGGTTCTGGAAAAGACAGTAAAACCAGACTGTAGTGAAGCATGACGACCAAACAGCAGCACTTGGTGTGTAGGCAAAGAGAGGGTGTGCACCTCAGGTAAGCAAACTGTTCAGCCTGAGACCACATGTGATGCACAGCTACCCAAAAAGCTGCAAACTGATGACTATCCAAATTCGTTTACAGCACTGCTGTTCTATAGGCTGCAGATGTGTCACACTGTAGCACCGTTTCATGCTGTAGGCAGAGAACTTGACTTCTGTTTCACGGTGACCTAAATCCAGATGCTAATTTAGATTTCAGTCAGCACAGTTCTCTTGGAACTCTAGAGAAAAATGCTACCTTATCTCTGCACCATAATTTGCATTTCCATTCATGTATGTTTGTTTTCTGCCTGACTTTCAGCTCACAATTTATGACAGAGCCATCAGGCTTCCCCTGCCATTCCCTTCACATTCAGGTGTACCGATTTCAACACTACCATCCTCTGACTGGAAGGTATTTTCCCAAGCAACACTTGCAATCATGGAAAGTCTTAAAGGTCAGCAAGCAATTACATGCACAGGCATTGATTGACTTCGCAAATTTTGTAAATGTGATTTATACTTTTGATGTAATTTGACATTATTTTACTTATTTATTCACTTAAAAATCAGTTGGACTTCAGATAGAAACAAAGCATCTGTGTGAAAATCTGTGAGGCTGCAAAGATGTAAAGAAAAGCAGACATATTAGGAATATCAAACATTCAGTTCAAATAGTGCTTCCAAAAACATCCATTCCCAAATGCATCCATTTCAGCTTCACCACAGAAATTAATCATGAAGGAAATACATTACAAAATTTGTGAGAGGGACATCTCAGTGACCTGTGATTTGGGGTGCTCTGCTCAATTAACACTATTATGTAGAAGCTGAAACAGCTTCAAAAGTATATCCACTAATTTCAAATCCTGCACTTTGATTTTGAAGGGATTATTGTTTGATTAATGCCATATTAAGAGCTAATCACATTATACTTACTTAGGGTAAATTTTAAATTGAAAAGCTTTATGTAATCCTGCAATGAGGAGCCACATTTTACTTGGAATCCGCAAGCTAATATCATACCATGCATATTAGTATGGTATCCCTGTCCACAGCAGGGGGGTTGGAATTAGATAATTTTTAAGGTTTCTTCTACCCCAAGCCATTCTATGATTCTATGGTGTTTCTTTGGTAAACACCAAAACTAATCTGAATTACTTAAAATTACTGTAAAATATTTTCTAATCAGAGCTGGTAGGATTTCCAACCAAATACCATTACAGTGAAAAAGAGAAAAGTGCAGTGTGGTACTTTTCCCTCTCCATCTTCTACTTATTTCTAATCCTGGTTATGACTCAATAAAGGTATCTGCATTTTAGTGAACTTTAGTGTTAATGATATGTGAATTGTTATCAATCTTTGTGAAAATCTTTTGACTACAACAAAGTTAGAAAAGCCAAAAGGCCACAAACAGAGAGTTAAACCAGCACCAGCTGTGAGCAGAATTCATCTCACACAATGATTGAATCATGGGTGGGTTGTGCTGCTGCCTGGGGACTAACAAAGTTTTACTTTTGTATTACTACCAATCTAATCTTTCATCTGACAGAATCAATTCACTTCTACGTGGGAAAATGTAGAACCAGAAGTTTGGTGTTTTTTTTTTCTTTTAATTGAAAAACTAAAAAANTATATATATATAGCTGTCTTATATAAATTATTAAATGCTTACTTTTTACTGATTTTTTTTCCAGCTCGTTGTACAGTTTTGCAAAATAAGATCACAACCTTCAATGGTGTTAAATTTAACTATTCAATGCCTGCAAATTGCTACCATGTCTTGGTGCAGGACTGTAGTCCAGAGCTTAAATTCCTGGTGATGGTGAAAAGACTTGAAGAGTCTGCTGACCTTAAAGCAATAAATGTCAGGCTTGCCAGCCAGTAAGTAATTGAAAACTTATTAAAAAATAAATGCCAAGCTCAATATGCTATAAATATGAAGATCAAATTGGAAGGGCAGATTGACACTAGGATAAGACTCATGCAGAAAGTACTGATGTCAATGGAAAGATATCTAGGAGGGTCACTGGGACGGGGACTTTGTCTTTTAAAAGTGCTTCTGAGATATATCTGGTGTTCACAGTAACCTAAAGTCTTTACTGCCCCAAATTCCTCATTAATTTGTTATAATTCAACCATCTCATTTCAGTACTTAGTGATTAGGTAGACACGTAAACTATAAATCCCAAAAGAACTATTGTAATCATTTCATCTGGCCTTCCACACTAAGCTAATAATTAGAACAAATTAGAACCCATGCTCATTACAGCAGAGTTGTTGAGAAGTGGACATAGCTAAAAAGGGCATTACTTATCCCAGATTAGAGGCACTCTCTTAGTTCATCTCTTAGCTGGTACATAATGTTCTAATCTATTTGAAAATAATTTCAGACACACTTTGTTTCACCCTGGAGCAGTCACCCCTAAATTGTGTGGGATTATGCAAACTAAAATCATTGTAGTAAGTGTTCTTCAAAGCACATAAATTGACTTTGATCTGTAAGGTTTCATTAGAAGCAATTATTTATTTCTGAAAAATGTGTGCCTGACTGTGCCACTATGTTAGAGAAACAGAGGAAATCTAGCATTCCCTGCACCTGTTTTGTGGAAGAACACAAGGATGCCTGTTTTATATAATGTATCCTTTGTGATAAAGACATTCCTTGTCACTGAATCACTCCTGATTGTTTCATACAATTGTTTGGATGTGCTTTTGATGTGCTTGAGTTTCATATTTCATTAGAGCAAACACTGCTCTGAAGAAAATACTACAATGCACAGGCTGCTCAGGCTGTAAGAGAACTGCCACAGGGAATCCAATCTTCCTTTGGAATGTAAAGCACCTTCAATTTCTGCGAACATAATGGCAATTCCACTGCCCTGCAGCAAGGGTCCTGTAGCCTGGTGTCTTCCTGCCTGAACCATGGCCACAAGCAGCCACTCAGACGAGTAAAGCCAGAGAAAGGTGCATTGTGAGCACTCCTGGCACACTGTGCTGGGTCCCCTCAATCTTCCTCCTAAAGGGTAGAAGGTGATTCATGCCAGAATGCTCATACATTCTGCAGCAATGGTTCTACCAGAACAGAAGATTATGAGCTGAGGAGAGCAAAAGAGAAGAATTTATTTACACTAATTTATTTTATTTAAAGTGAGGTTGACATGTATGTTTCCAATGGACTCATCCAGTTGAAGATTAATGGTGTCCAAGCCCCAAAAGATCTTCCATACACATCTAATTCTGGTAAGAGACTCATCTTTATACTTCCTTTAATCTTTCCTGATCTTTTGAAGAAGGAGAGGACATGATCATTTATCCAAGATAAAGATCATCCTAATTTGAGAGACTGTTAGGTGATTTTAACATACCTTATGCATACCTTATAGTGGGTGGCAAGAAAGATGAGCAAAGAAAGAGATGCTGATCCTGTGCATCTTTGCACAGACCAAAAAGTGCAGGGCTGTGGTATGTTTTGCTGATCCCAGAGACCCACAGAACAAGCATCTAGATGTCCCCTGTCACAGCTGCCTTTGTGACAGGGCTTCAGCTTTTCCCAGGGCAGGGAGCAGTAGTCTTTCGCCTTTCCCCCATCTCTTTCAGCATGCATTAGAGTGTGTATTATGTTCCCAGGAAGTTAACAAATGGTTCAGGTTGGACCCTAAAACAGTAATTTCATTTTAGAAAAAATCTTATTTTGCTTTTTTCTTGCAGCTGCAAGCATGCTGATCAGCAGTGAAAAGAAAGGACTGGCACTAAAAGCTCCAGATTATGGCATAGATAAACTATATTATGATGGGCATAGACTCGAGGTAATTTTTAAGTTACTTGCAGTGGGTTTATTTTTAGAAGAAAAGTATTTACATGCAATTTTTCTTTATTTCCACAAAGATTCAGGTTGCTTTCTGGATGGCTGGAAAAACATGTGGCATTTGTGGAAAATATGATGCTGAGACAGAAAGAGAATATCAAACGCCCAGTGGATACTTAGCTAAAGATGAAGTGAGTTTTGGTCACTCTTGGATCATCTCAGAAGACCCCTGTGCTGGAGGTACTAAAATTCTAACACATATTAATATAATTTCCTTCAGCTAATTAATTAGTCACATGAATAGGTGATTTATATTACTGGTAGCACAGTCATCTCATTTTTTGCTATTTTTGTAATTAGTGGCCACAGACTAAAAGAAGAAAAAAAAATCTGTTTTTCTCAAGTGTGGTAGTGCACTGCAAGTTCTGGTTTTGTTGTGTTTTTCTATCAACTTCTTATGCATTGTGTGGTTACCTGAAATTTGTGTGTTGAACTTAAAACTCCCTAAGATGATAATTTAGTATGAAAAAGAAGTAGTTTGACTGTTGACAAAAGCCGTTTTATGTCATCTTTAATAGTTTCATTCTTTATTTTCATTCTGTTATTTTCAGGCTTTTAGTTTAGATAAAAAATTAATAGCTAGATCTGACTATCAAACTAAAGGGCAATTGAGGTGGAAAAAACTTATTTTCTCAGGCTGAAGATTAAATTAATCTGAAAATTTCAGCCTGGGAATGATTGATTGTTCTTGCCACCCAGGCCCTACATAAAAACAACATGAATGTATTGGCAACATTACGGTGCACTACATATTTTGGGTGCAACACAACCTTCTGGGCCAGGTGTTGGCCTTTCTGTAATGTATTCTTAGATCAGGCTTCCCTGGGGTGACTGGTCCAGCAAGGCCTGGATCACAGGCCTAAGGACTAAGCTACTCAGCCCTGGCAAGGCAGCTGTGATGCTACTCACAGTGCAGAAGTGGATACACGGGTGTCCAGGAGCCACTGTTGCCCCAAAATGAAGTGTTGTCTAGCGTCGGCTGACCAAGGTTTTCATGTGTGTCTTTTTGGATTTGGACATCGGTGTCCCACTAGATCCCCTTTGACAAGCCTCTGTCCTTGAGACTGTGCTCCATGTGCCTCATTTTCTCACAGCCTGAGACTTTGACAGAAGATTGATCCACTTCAACCAGATTAGCTTCATCTAGTTTGTGCCACTTTGTTCATCCATTGGTCTTAGCTGAGGCTAATTCTACAAACTAAGTCTAGAAAGCTATTTATCTATGCTCTGTACATGCTTTAAGAGGGTTCATGTTTTGTAGCTTGTAAGCTGCAGGGCAAATTAGTCAAAATCGAGAAGGCAGTTCCATTTGAGAAGACGGCAGCAAAGTGCTTCTCTGTGGAGCCAGTTCTTCGCTGTGTAGAAGGCTGTTCAGCAACTCAGACTGTTCCCGTCTCCGTGGGCTTCCACTGCGTTCCAGCTGGTGAGTCTGGTGAACCTGAGCACAACACAACCAGCATGTGTGACCGGGATTTTGTGAAAAACCGTGAGGTTCACCATACTAACACAGGAGTGCCTCGATGTATAACCAAGCCCCCTCTTCTTCCTCCTTTCTCGTTTAGACTCCGCTTTCAGCCTGCAAGGGCAGCCTAGGCTGGGCCAGAAATCCGAGGACGTCGTGAGCTCGGTGCCTGCTCACACGGCGTGTTCCTGTCAGCAGCAGTCGTGCCCGGCCTGAGCCGCCACACGGATCCGCTCCGGGTCGGCTCAGCCCGGCCGCCCGCGGGCACGGCGGGTTCGGGCAGCGGGGAGCAGCCCCGTCCGCTCCGGACCGCTCTGCTCTGGTTCTTCTCCCGGAGCTCTCGGACACAACCCGGGCACCCCTCCCCCTGTAACCTTTCAATAAACAGCTGCTCTGTGAACGCGCTCAGCCGAGATCATTTCTCCCTGCACACGCCGCGCGCTGTGGGCGGGCCGGGCCGCCCACGGCCACAGCCCCGAGCCGGCTGCGGC
>VZRZ01005884.1:1938854-1963132 GCA_013398175.1 Climacteris rufus
CCCCGCAGTCCGCACCCCGCAGTCCGCACCCCGCATCCCGCACTCCGCACCCCGCAGTCCGCACCCCGCACTCCGCACCCCGCACCCCGCACGCACACGGCTGCCCGGGAGCCGCCCCTGCGAGCCGCGTCTCCGCCGCGCCGGGCGTGCGCCTCGGAGAGGGGCCCGTGGAAAACGAGTCCTGCTGACAGCAGCTCGGGGCTAACGAGGGTGCTCTTTACCCCTTTTCCAGGTCTTTGTGTTCGATGTGGGGAAGGAAACCTGGAAATCCTACGACTGGTCAAAAATTACCACTGTGGCAGCTTTTGGAAAGTATGATCCTGAGCTCATGTGCTATGCCCACTCTAAAGGCTCCAGGATAGTATTGAAAGGTTGGTTACGTTGGAAAGATGTGGATATTTATGATGCACGAATAAGAAGATAAGGTACATAGGGCTATATTACCTTGACATTTTACACTCAGTTGTATGCAGAGTATTAAAATCAGTAAGAGGATTTATTAATAAGGTTATAACACACACAGGACCATAATACTGTGTCATTTTGCATGTGCTGGTATGCAGGGTATTGAAACCAGCAGTAGTTTGTGCCACAGTGGTAACCAAACCATCCCAGTGCCATCTAAATACAAGTTCTCTAACAGGGCACATCACAGCTTGGAGGAAGAGGGAGAAAAGAAAGAGCCTGTAGAAGATAGTTATTTGGGTCTGTATTGTGGATCTTATGTGGAGTACCCAAAAGACAGAGTAAGGAAAGGGATTTTAAGTATTTTTTCTATTTTGCACTTAAATCAGTCTCTCTGTATTAGAAAGTAGTAGAGTTTTAAAACATCAGTACTCAGGAACTCTGTACAGGTACAAATGCTGATTAGAAAGACAAAGTCCATTACAGCTTACATGTTGTAGTAACCTTTTGGCTCTGCTGAGAAAAAACAGAATCCAAAACTACAGTGTGGAAAGCAACAAAGGTTAAGCATAAAAGTATTTTTCTTTAAACAGTCCGTCTGGTTCAGTGGAAACCCTAAAAGTACTTTGATTTCAAGAAAGGTTGTTTACAGTGGCTAAAAGAATATTAAGCAGAAGTAAGAGGATTAAAATTATAGAAAAACTTCCAAAAGGAACTTAATTTTAACACGGCTGTCTCAAGCTTGGTAATCGCTTCTGTGGTGGTTTCTCAGAATTTTGGTTGGGGAAAAAGTTAACTCCTTCGTGTTTTACCAGTATCAGTATGGGCATTTTTTATGTTGTGTTTATATTTGTTGGTTAATTAAAGACAAATCTTTCCTCCTTATTACTACTGTGGTGCAAATGGATGTTAACTCTTGAAGGCCTCTTGTCTAGGTGATGTGCCTCTTCAGGAAATTGTTGATCCTGCTAAAAGAGCAGCGTGGATATCCCAACAGGTGGACCTTGCAAAAAATCAGTATATGGATGGAATTAACATAGATATAGAGCAAGAAGTTAATGAAACTTCCCCTGAGTATTATGCATTGACAGAGCTTGTTAAAGAAACTACAGATGCTTTTCACAGAGAAATAGCAGGGTCACAGGTAATAATAATGTACTTCATACAAACATTAAGTTTATGAAATGCAAGGACTTTTGGCAGTGCTGCTTAGCATATGAATATGAAAAAGCCAATGCAAATCTAAATATGATATTCTCATGAATGTTTAATTATGAATGTTAGCTGTGATATGATCTTGTAGGAATCACTCTTTTTGACCTGTGTGAATTTAAATGGGAGATTGGCTTCACTAAGAATTATAGATGCAATGTTACTGCCTTGTGTGAGCTGGCAGTTACTAGTATGGCTTAATGAATCGTTGAAAGTAGAACAAATACAGCCTTCTGGGGCAAAAGCTTGGCAGTGTTTTGGTGAACTAAAAACATCACTAAAGTTTTAAGGATTTGCATCATGCTTCATATTTTTGGTCAGAAGGTTTTTGTATTATATTTTAATTTCTTTAGTGCTATATATTCACTAATGGGGTACTCACTTCATTATCTTGTGTTTATCAGCTGAGCAGCTTCTCCCATAGTTCATTACTATCAAGGTGTGTTAAACTGCAACATTTGGGAAATACTGTCTTTGAAATTACAGCTTTTTTTTAAAGAGAAAACAAAGAGTGTTTAAGGGCCATACATGATACTAAGTTGTGCGTTTTTCCTTCAGGTAACATTTGATGTGGCTTGGTCTCCAGCATGCATAGACAAAAGGTGCTACAACTATACTGGGATTGCAGATGCCTGTGACTTCTTATTTGTGATGTCATATGATGAACAGAGCCAGATCTGGACAGACTGTATTGCAAAAGCCAATGCTCCTTACCTGCAGACTTTACTGGGTGAGGATAAAATGCCTTCCCAGGAGTCAGAACATTTCTTTTTGTTCACGAGTAGATAGGAAAGATTGCCCTTTCTTAGACAGTTTTTTGTTGTTGTTGTTGCATTTTATTGCATTGAGGCTTTGGAGTGTGCTCAAATATGTGTTGTCCTGATGTGAAAATAGTATTTCTGATCCTTAGGACACTACAGGCAGACCTGTAGCACTTGTAGAGTGACTAACAGCAGCTTTGGTCTGGGCTTGCAAATGAACTGAAACATTTCTCTCATCTTTGTGAACCTCTGCTCAGGGAAGATGGTTTTATATGTGAGCAACTAGAGCAGGTACTGGGATCTCAGTAGAGCAAGATTCCTGCTCACTGGAGTGTGCAGGGGGAGGTGAAGGACAGCTTGCACCTTAGCCTCTGTCTGGGGATCATGCAAGTCCTATATTGGCTCTGGCTCTAGATTAGTTGTAAGAATAAAGAGCACAGGAAAAGTAAATAATGCATCTTAATTTTTATTTCCTTCAAAACTAGGATATGAAGAGTACATTGCTATGGGCATTGATCCTAAGAAGCTTGTGATGGGTGTCCCCTGGTATGGCTATGACTATGTCTGCCAAAACCTATCTACGGTAAGCTGAAGATTATTCATTTGCAATTATACTGTTAAATTTTTCCTTGGGAAGCTACAGCTAGATTTTGGACTAGGAAATACTGTGGTCTGATGGGTAAGAACATAAAGCTGGGACACAAGGCAGAATCTTTTTCTTGGCTGATAACTGATGAGCAGTGTGTTACCAGACAAGACATTTTATCCCCTTAGGCAGCCTCAACCCCATGATATCCAATGTTTGTGCCATGTTTGACTAAGGAGTTATAAATGTTATTTGTGTGAAAAGAGATGATGTCCAGAGGCCCTACAACACTTGTATGTGCTTTCTCAACATCATCACTTAGCTCACTGCTTAAAAATACTGCATCAAACCATAACAAACCTATGATTGTTAAAGCTTAGCAGTTTATGAAGTCTCAAATATTATACTAATGAAAAACATAAGGGTCAGTTAAAGGTGGAAAGGATAAGACAATTAGATAAGCTGAACGATATCCATCCAATCCTATATTACTCCAGAGTAAAGAAAATTTAACTGTTTTAATTTACTTTTCTCTACAAATAGTCTCTGCCAGAGTTCCTTAAAGATTTGGGATTTTTGAGATCCTGATGCCTTTTGTCAATTGTTCTTGGCTGTACTTCTGTTTTGGAGTTCAATATATCTAACATGAAACTCATGCCTTCTGCATTTCCCTTCAGGATCACGTTTGTTCCCTTCCCAAAGTCCCTTTCCGTGGGGCGCCTTGCAGTGATGCTGCAGGGAGCCAGGTTCCCTATGGAGTGATCATGAAGCAGCTGAACAGTTCTCTTTCAGGGCTGCTGTGGGATGAGGTACAGAAGTCTCCATTTTATGAGTACAAGGTAAGTATTTTTCCAAGACACTATTTTGTGGAGTAAATGCTCGTGAGCCGTAGTTCTTTGACTATGAAGTTATCAGTATTAGATTCTTCCTTTTATGTTTTCTACCTTTTCTTTTTTTTTTTTTTGGTATAGTAAAGGATTGCTGGACTTCCCTATCTTCAATTCCTACTCTGAAAGAGGGGTGCAGTGCTTGAAGACTACAGGAGTCATAAAGATCTTTATTACTTTGCAGTCCTCTTGAGATACTGTACCATTGTCAAAAAGGACATTTTGGCACCTAGATATCCTATAGCTCTGTCCTTCTCTGTTATGGTTACTTTTATGAGTTGATAAGTGATTTAAATCAAAACAGATTCTGAGATGCTCTTAAGATTTTCTAACTCAGTGCCTTGCATACACGTTCTCTTCTGCATTTATTTTCTACGTAGACACAGTAAAAGAGTCTATAAATGATTGTTACAAGAACACCACAGTGAACGCATTGTGTCTTGTTTAGACATGATTTTCACATACAGATGATTAAAAGGTGTTGTAAGCAACAACTAGGTAAAAGCAACATAACTTGGATAAAATTTTATAACCTTCTTTAAAAGTTTATTGTTTAAAAACCCCACTTCATCTCTAACTAAATTCACCTGTTAGGTTACTTAGAGTATTGAAATTTTAGCCATATTTTTAAAAAATATTAAAATACAAATTAGCTAAGTCTTTTCATCTACCTTCAGTTAAATTGTGTTATTGTTTTATAACTTGGATCCTACAAGTAAAAAAAAAAGCCAAGTTTTTGGCTATTTTTAATTGTCTTGTGTGACAAATAATTGGTAAATCAGCAAAATATAATTATGTAAATCAACATAGGTTGTATATGTGAGTTTTTAATTGTACTTTTAACTGTGTTCAGCAGAAAATGTAATCACTGACACTGGTGTTTAAATGTTTTTCTAGGATTCTCATGGTCAGTTGCACCAAGTATGGTTTGATGACCCTCGCAGCATCTCTCTAAAAGCAGCTTATGTGAAGAATCGAGGTTTAAGGGGCATTGGCATGTGGAATGGAAATAGTCTTGACTATTCCAGGGAAGCTGCAGCAGAACAACAAACTCAAGCAATGTGGCAAGCTCTGACACCATAAGAACTACGTGAAACCTTGATTTAGAATGATGAAAATTTGTATTTTTTTTAATTTTGGCTTAAACTATCACAGATTTTGACTTTATATAAATATACTGTTATTACAAAAACTTTAGACAAATTAATCTTCTTTTATACGCAAAGCTATACTGTCATTCTTCAGAAAGTTCCAATGTTACTTTATCAGTCAGTTTTGGTTTTTTTAAACTGCTCATCTTTTTCATTTTTTCACAATTACCATAAGTTGGATAACGCTTAAACCCAGTATGTATTTGGTCACAAGACCAATTGATGGATTTACAGGGGCAGTCTCATAATGATGCTTTGCTAAAGCTGCCAGGTGCATCAAATATTCACTCCAGGGTTACAGGGTGCACTCTCAGCCTTCTGACTTCCCAACCCAATCTATATTTTAGCTAAGTCACTCTAGAATCAGATTAAACCAAATACTGGAGAGACAGATTGTTGATTACATGCAACTTGATGAAACTTGTGTTTGTAGTTGGTTACTCTTCTAGATTAAAAGATATTTATAGACTGAAGAAATTATGTAACATGAAGTAGTGGCCATTCAGATTTACATCAAACTTCTTAGGAAGTTTCAATAAACACCAGTTCCACCATGCTTTTGTATCACATGCATTTCTTAATTTCAAAACCCAAAAATCTCAGATCTTGTCATGAAGAGGGAGTATTAATATGGAGAGGACATGGATGATGTTTCCTTCCATTTCAAACTATTTTACTTTATGAAAACTAGAAATTCAGAAGCTTATTTAATGAACTACATATCTATTTTTCTACTCACTCTAAGCGCCATTCAGTAGCCTATTGATTGTTTTTGTGGGGTGTTGCCTCTGAGATAATAGGAGGTTGTTTCCTTTCCAGTTCATATTTTCATAAAATAATTTGCCTAGAGAATTTGTATAACTTTTAAAAATACCTATAGTGATGTAAAAGTTGGCTGGTGTTTGTTTACAGGATTCTTTTGTTAAATGTTGTCCTCAGTAAGGCTTGTAAACAGTGTTGCCTATGTTTTACTTGTTCCACAGCTTACAGCCCACACTGCTTTCTGCTTCTCAGAACTGTTTCACAACCTGATTAAAGTGCAACTCTGCCCTGCTTAAGTGACTCCATTAATTTAAAAAAATATTTAATTAGATAGATGTAGTCAGTTGTGGGTTTGGAGCGATTTTTTTTGTGGTTTTTTTTTTGGTTGTTGTTGGTGTTGTTGGGTTTTTTTTGTGGTTTTTGTTTGTGGGGGGTTTCTGTTGTTGTTGTTGGTTGGTAAGGGTTTTTGTTTTGGTTTGGTTTGGGTTTTTTTGAGGGGTTTTGGGGGGATGTTTTTGATTGGTTGTTTTTTTCACTGGCTAAAGCATTACCATAGTATGGCAGCACTACCATAATGGCTACTGAGGAAAAGACTAGAATTCATATGAGTTGTCTGACTGCTTGATACTGCAGGTGATGGAAAGCAGAAAGTGAAGTCTACTGCTCCCCTAGAAAGAAATAAATTCCCTTGAAAAATCAGAAGGCTTTTCACTAGAACACTGGTCTATAGGTCTTAAGAGAAACAGCTAAATTTTATATATAATATATATATCCACACATATATATGTCCTTCAGAATGTGTATTACTACATGCTTAAACACTGAGATGGTTATTTGCTGAATTGAGACCCTTCCAGAGTGAATATCTGACCTGCAAAATCCTAACTGAGAGCCAGATGACCTAATAATAAAACTCTTCCCTGGAGCACTCAAGAATCATGAATTGATAATAATATATTTTAAATTTAGCTTCAGGTTTTCCAGTAGCTAGCAGCCTGCTCTTGTTTCTTAAATAAGACACAATTCTGAAATAGAGAATGTGAGATTCAACCCTGAATTGAGCAAAAGTGGGTGTAATTTTAAGAATTTATTTAATACTTTAGCACTAAAATCTTTGTTAAGTCCTATCTGAAAGAAAATAAATTGGATAATGGGTGGTTTGACTCAAGACATTTCTGAGTTAGTCCTTTTGAGAGCTACATAATTTTCTTATCATATAACTTATTTCCCATGAGTGTTTCACTTCCAGTAATAAATACAGCCTTGACAACTTTTTAGCTGAGATTAATTCCTAGCATGTTATAGTTCTGCTTAATATAATAACATCTGGTTTGCAAAGAGGCAAACAGAAGAGCTAGAAAACAATGCCTATGAAAAGGTTTCTGATTCCTCTTTCAGAGAATTCTTAATTTTGGCATACGCACAACCTTGGAATTGAGGAAAGACAGAATGTGCAATAGTGTAAGTTGGACCAGGTTCAACATTATACTGGTCCAAGAGAAAGCTTTCAGGCAAGCTTTCAAACTACAGAAGACAGTTCATGTCCATGTGACTTTCCTAGTAAGAGAGGGAACAAAACTTAGATAGGAAATACAGTAAGATTATCTGAGATTTTGTTTATGCTTCATAATAATACTGTAATGATACATTGGTAACTTACAGATTTATATAGATAATTTATAGGCAGAAACACACTTCAGTAAATAGCCAAATAAATTATAACTGTTTCTGTAGTTCTACAGAAGATGTATTTTAATCATTTCCCAAAAATGTAATGTGCATTCCTGAAAATAAGAACAGGAGGTTATAGAGTTTAGATTTACTTGCTTAGTAGCTATTTTGTGAATCAAAGAACATCAGCACACCACTGTGAAGTTACACAAAATTCACTAATTTGCACTTTAAAAGTAACAGCTTAGTTTTAGACACATTACTAACTTAAACTGTATGTCTAAGTAGCTGACTAATCTTACAGTGAAAGTGAGATTTAAAAAGAAGTGAGCTGCACTACCTCAGTAGCCTAGTATACAAATTCCACAACATTTATAGAGCTGATATCTTTTTACCAGATACCTTCAAGAAGATAAAAACAAATGCTCTGAAATTCTCTTCTGTATACACCAGAGAGCTTCTGTAGACTTTACAGCTGTAAGTCATGTCATCGTTTTAAATTCCTGATTTTCTGGACTGCAGAATTAGAGCTGAATGAATCTTCTTCTGTGTCAGTTCCGCTCTCAGTGCTCGTAAATCAGATGCTGCCTGCTTTCTCAGCTGCAAAAGAACCAGTAATTTAAGGAATGGCAATTTATGGAAGTTTTTTGGGGATTTGACATGCATATAGGTTTATATAACTAAGACTAAATTTTATACAGGATAGCTGAATACAGGATACATCTTTCATCTTCAAATTTTACATATTTAATTAGATAGCCTACTTCTAGCACTACTTTCTTCTGTACTTTGCCTTGATGTTTTTGAGACAACTACAAAATTAATTGTTCTTTCCACTCCTTGCCTTACAATTGAGGAGTCTTAATGAGTACATCCACCATGGAGTATCCAGTATACAGGGTATGGGCAAAGTCTCTGATGTATTACACTCCTATTTCAATCTTTCAGAGCTGGAAAACTATCCAGTGTGAGGGCCTGTACTCTCATCTTCCTTCCAAGAAGAGCTATAGGCAGCACTGGTATGGAAAAAAAGCAGATGAACAGGACTGTCATCTCTTTGTATAGCCATTTGGTTTTTTTTGTTTGTTTTTAACTTCATACCGTTTTTTCCCTTAGTCCTGGTCTATTTATTACTGTTCAGTACCTCACCATACCAACCATACCAACCATATTTCTTCAATTATCTTTTGAATGAAATGGGAATTTTATGAAAAAGACTGTGAACCTTAGCTTACACAGTATGTTGAAAATCTAAGTTGTTTGAATGCCATACATTCCAAATCATCTGATAACCTCTGGTGGTCTGGAATTGGCTCAAGTGACAAAGTTACCTTAAAACTAAGAGCATAAAACAAGAACTGTTTATTTACATTTTCTAATAATTGGCAAGTTATATTATTTTTTATACATTGTCACAATTTGGCTGTTTTAATATAAAAGGCAGAGTACCTTAATTTCTATTATGAGTTTCATTTTTGTATCATCTAGCTTCCTCCTCAGTTGATTGAGTTCATGCTGCACTGTAGTAATCTGGATGATTGTGTAATTCTATGTGAAAAAACAACAACAAAACCTGAAGTGCAACATTAGTCCATCTCTTCATTCATTGGGTGCTCCTTCACTACTCAGAAACAATCCTCTAATCTCCTTCCAGCTCCCCTGCTTTCCCACCCGACTGAGGCCTGCCTGGCCAGCACGTTGCTCCCGAGGGGTAGGGAGAACCCTTGTGTTGGGCCTAACAGCTCTTTAAATCCTAGCTGGCTTCTCTGGGTGCTGGCCAGTACAGAACTGCTGCAGGAATGCTAAGTTGTGCATATCCTTCACATAAGGCCTCTTTGTGCCTAGCCAAGGAGTCCTAAAAAAACCCCAATATGCCACTCAAAAGGAGCAGTAATGCATCTGAACATACCTAGCAATGCAATGTGGCAACCCTATTCATATTTTTAGTTCGTAGATATTTCAAGATAGCTCAAATAATACACATTTGTATATAAATACACACTCTTAGATTGTACATACACTCACTTTCCAATGCAAGGAAAGGACATTTATTTTTCCTAGGCTAGCTTCAGTTTTGCCAAAAGACTTGCTTCCCTTAATGCATTTAGAAAATTAGCAGATACAACTATTGGAAAGGGTGTTTTTCCCCCTTTTATCTTTTCTTTTTTCAAGCCCTCTCTGAACTTCCTATGAAACTGCAACTTGCACAATAGTTCAGGTGCAACCACTTCAAAAGCTACAGATACATTTCTTGTGCTGCAAACATTCATTGCTTCTGAATATGAAATCTGGGGCAATGGGAACCATGTAGAACTGAACAATTCATTAATCATACTGAACAGAAGGGGATTTTGTTACAAGAAGGTACAAACATGAAGCAGAAAGAATCAAGTGCTCAGATTCAAGCATTTCTGCAGTCCGTTTGAGACAAACAGCGTGAAGGAATTCTGTCCCTCGGATCACTGAGGCATATTTGGCTGCTAAAACTAGTTTATAAGTCATTGGTTGGTGATAAATTTGTTTCTTGAGTTTATATTTTATAAAAAGAAACCTCAGGCTGTGTAAAAAGAGATAATAAATATTACAAGCAAATACCTTGGAGTTTGTTGTATTGTTTGGTCGTTTTTGGCTATCTCTGGCTTCCAATTGCAAGAGCAATTTCTGGTGGTAAAGCTCTAAATCTTGCCACAGTTTGTTTAAAGTGTCCTCCAGTGAAACTGTAGCTTTCTTTGTTTCAAAGTACTTCTTTTTCCATTCCTCACGAACTGCACAGGAAAACAGTAAACAGTGTTTGGTCTTGTTCACCTTATAATAAGGTCTGCTGAAGACAGTCATGGCCAGCTGATCTCACAAGATCCAGTTGGCCAATGCACACATTGAAACATGGCAGTAGGTTTCTTTTAAAAAAGCATTTAGTGAAAAATCTTCATTAAATTACATTCACTGTAAATGCAACTGAATTTTCGCACAACCACCTGCAACAAAAGGCTCTATCTGTCCACTGAGATAAAACGTAGGATCCAAACCCACCATTTCATTCAGCCTGGCTGTTCTGCAGGTTTTGCTGCAGAGAAGTGCTCCTGGCCTGTGAAGACTGGTATGCCCAGCACAGTCTGAAGTCCACAGCTCTACCGCAGCAGAAAATGTAGCACTGTAGATTTAGGCAAAATTTGCACTCTTCATGGCCAGAGGTTTTTGAACAGCTTAGTTTTATACAGGCGTCCCAAATGATGGGAAACAGTTATTTACCTTTGCACAGCTATGATTCCTTCTAACACTTAACTGTGATTCCTCCTATGTTGTTAATATGCCATCAACAGCAGGCACATAGATGCCCCTGTATGTGGTGTGACAGCCTCATGGCCACGTGTCCACTACACAAACTGCATACCTGCAGTGTCTTAAATGAATCCCTGTTTCAAAGCATATGTTACAGAACCAGGACAACTGACACTTACCCAAAAGAACTCAGCTGCTGAAGGACTCTATGCTTTGTAACTGAGAGTGCCTGTCAGCATGGCAATCTTAGGAGGATATTAAATACAGACTGGATGGCTGTTCCTGCAGAAAATGCTCTTTCCTTAATACCTTGTAAAGAAACACGCTTGCAACATGCACTTACTTACGAAACTCTACAGGTCTGATAAAAAAAATTCAGAGGTACAGACGCTTCATAAAGAACCTGCAGAAGCTGTTTGAATCCTTGTGAAATAAACTTTATTTTATCTTACTGGATAACATAATTTAAGACAATGCAGGAGCCATTTAGGGCTTATCTCTGCAAGGTAAATTAGCTTGCCTTGCAGCTCCATGCTACTACAGAGTTACTGCTCCGAGTACCCAAGTTGGGGTTTTTTCTAAATACAACTTCACCACACTGTGGAGTGCAGTGCAGTCATGTCCTTGGAGAATAACTGAAAAAACTGGCTTGTTGTCTCCTTTCAACCAGCTACAAGTAATATTTGAGACTCCTAATGATTTAGCTGCATTTAAGCACAAAGAGAAAGCACTCAAAACATCAAAATTATTAAATCTCATCTCTGTATCACTGGGATGTGACTTAGGGAGGCTAGTTTTAAGTATAAACTTGAAAGTAACTTTGTAAAGAAAATTTGTGTGAGATTTCAATGAGATTTGATCTTGTGAAAAACCAAGGTTTGTCAAGCTTGTCATAACAGGCCTGTAACTTCCATGTCATAAGCTGAATACTATTAGATAGGAGGAACAAAAATTATTATGCTGCAATTTACCTGAAGCCCTATCAACACAGTGCAAGCCTCTGTAAGCACCAGCTAAAGGCAGGATTAGAATATGTCAGCTGCTCTGGGCCTCAGAGGAGCAGCCTGCTGTAGCTCTCTGGGCACTGCACGTACATGAGACACGACCTGAACAGTTTATAAACATCAGGATAATTTTACATTTATAAGACTACCACAACAAAAAAAAAAAAAAGAAAATTGGAAGGAAACTTTGCAACCTTGAATTTTTCCAGCAAGCTGTTTCACAAAATGAGTCTTCTCAGAGTTCTTGGTTAGCAAACTGCTCTCTCTGTAATTAAGCTCACTGACAAGGAGACAAACATTTTCACTTTGATTTCAGTGTAATTTCTCAATCATTTCAAATTCCAAAATAAATTAAAAGTGTACCATGGTATCTCCTCAGCTTATTTTGTTCCAGTAGCCCTTTAGCTTTTTTGATCAGTTCTTCTCTCGTTCTTTCCATGTGCCCTCTGTCCTTCTTCATTTGTTGCAATTGCTCTACCATCTTGTTTTCTAAAGATATTACAATTATATTTAGTAAGCATCTGAATACTCTCAGTAGGAAGGATCAGTCAAGACTTTTATAATGCACTCATCACAAATTATGCCAAAAGCTCTGTCAGTACAAGCAGTAGAAGTGATTTCATTTTAACCAAGTATCTCACTTTTAAAAATGGCTGGTGCTTTAGAAAAAAGGAGCAATTCAGCATGCATTCAGGCATTCATACACACACAAAAACAAACATCCTTTTATATGTTTAGACAATGTATCACTATAATGAAGATATATACACACTCCATACATTGAAAACTCTTGCCACATGAAGCCAAAAAAGCCTCCAAAGGACTGTTTCCTGCCCAAAATACATTGCAATATAAACTGCAGCAAAATCTTGCATTAAACTCCAGCTGACAGTATCTCAGACTTTTACTAGTCTGCAACAATAGGTCAAACATTCATCATCTCACTATCCTCCTCAGCAATACTTGTGGTTTTCTTTGCTACATTCTCACTTGAGCCTGCAGTATTTAATTCAAATGTCATCCTTTTCTCCTTCTATCCACAACTTCACAAACTCGGTTTTCCAGTGCTGGGAACCTGCCAAGCTCTAGGACAGCCCATGCAAGCATAAATACCTGGAATTTTCTAACCACAAATCAAAATTCATAACAATACTGTGAATGAATACATGTTACAAATCCTTTCATAAAGTAGGTTTTTACATTTTCATTGACTCTTCAGTCTGATTAAATGTTTACTTCCTTGCAATTTCTTGGAATCATGTACTCACTTGCTGCCTGAATTACAGGAACCTCAGCTGGATTTACAGTAAGTGCCAAAAAAGGTGTACTAGGAGGTGGAATATATTCTTTTGGACAAGTAAGATGATTTTGCTTGTTTTCATCTGCCTATAGAGTCAAAAGACAGAACTATAAGTACACGACCATAATCCTGAATAGTTACATAAGACATATGCCCTGAAAGAGGCCTGAGTGAATGGGAGGGCTGAATCTGAACTCTGCATGTAAGCTTTTTTATTCTGTTACCAGTACACACGATTACAAAATTACAGAGGGACCTCTGCCAATAAAATGAGAACACTGAACACTTAGATCACAGAGAACATACAGACAAAACCATAGATTATTGCTAATTGCTCTTGTCTGTGTCCATAACCCCACAAGTTACTGATACTCCCATGCAAGACCAGGAACCTTAAAGACCAGGGCCTTAAAATGGCCACCCAGTTCATTGATTATGAAATTTTAAAAAATTCCAATTTCTAAACTAAAAATTTTAATCACAGATTTTAATTGTTTAGAAATATAGTTGATATGCATTTGCAAATATGCTAAGTAGCAGTGCATTAACTTTTCTCAATTATTCTCAAATCTTTCATATTTATAATGAGTCACCTGTCTTATAAAATTAATACAGTTTCTAGGTGGAGGGCTGTATTTATTGCTCAAGATTACTAAGAATATATTACCTTGAAAAACATACCTGATTATCCAGTTTTTCACCAACATCAGCCATAGTCTTCCTAGTTCTGTTTTGCTGCAACCTAAAGATAAAAGCAAAGAAGCAAGTGAAAATTCCTGTAATTAAATGGGATTTTTCTCATTTTCTCATTCTCTTTCATTTATTTGAAGTCTGTAAAGTAAGTTTGTATCTGTGAATTAATATCATCCATTATTTTAGGAGATTCATTATGTGCTAACCTTTGATTTTTGTGTACATAATCTGTAGGTTGGTCTTCAATTATTGTAAGAATTTCAGCATCCTGTGTTCTGTCTCTTCTTACTTTGGTATCTTTTTGTTGATCATTCTTTTCCATGTTTGTTAGTTCTGTGACGGGATAGTGATGACAAAAATATACAGATTATACTCATAAAAATCAAGCTGGTTTGACTGTCAGTGACGGGGTTTTCTGACCTGTGTTGGAAATTCAGTGAATCAATGCAGCAAATAGTGTTATCTCTAGAATTTGGAAATTTTGCATGAATAACAAAACAAACACATGGTAAAAAAAAGGTATTTTTGTTTTAGGAATCTATATCTGACTAATTCTGGTAACTAGGACAAGACAGATTATCACAGATAAAGCAACCAATTCACTATTTCATCATCCTCCTTAAAATAATTCTGTATCTAATACTTTCTGCCTTTCAGAGACTGAAGATCCCTTACAAACTGGAACCAAAGAAAGGGAGAGCAAAATGTTTTGAATTTAAATGTTAATGACTAAATGTTATCTGTTTAAAAATACATATAATTAATATTTCAAAAGAAAACTGCTGACACCCCTAACAAAATCCTACATTCTTCATAATTACAAATAAAGTTATGGAAAGTTTTCACTTACGTACTTCTGCACACAAATTGTTATTTTAAGTGCTCTCATACTTAATTGGACAATGAAGGGACAAAGCTATTTTTAAAAGGTTATGACTGGAAACTGAAATGACTGAAAAGTCATGCATGAAAGCCTTTTCCAATACACTCTTTCAATGAATATAATATCCAAATTGTTGATTTCTTACTTAAGTGCTGGATATCCAGAAAATCATCCAAAAGGTGACAATAACAATTAAAAATTTAATATTGCTTCATTTAGTACACAGTGATAAAGAAGGACTTGATACAAGGTAAAACTACATCTCTTTGAAAGATATTATTATTTTTAGAAGTAGAATATTGTTCTGATAGTGCTATTCCAACTCATGCCTTAATTACAGATTTCTTAAAACTTAGCTTTACTCTGCTAACTTTCTGTAAGTCTTGCTTTAGCAAAAAGACAACAATGAACATATGTACCCTTTTGATATTTAATGTGATTTTGGGGTCTTTGGTTATTCTGTCCATGTTCATCACTGTGGTTTACACGAGTGAGAGCAGTTCCTTTGGCTCTGTCATTCCAGCCTTGCTGATGCTGCTGGAGATGGTTTTGCTCAGAGCTCTGTGATGCTGTGCCACACTTTCCAGACTCCCAACCAGCAGGATTTGAATGACTTGGTGTGAAGAGAGATCCATCTGATGCGTTTTGATCTGCATAAAAATTGGTATTATAAAACAGAGATATTATTGTAAATGTTAACCATAGTATTTATTTTTCTTCTCCTTCATCCTCCTTCACTACAATGGTTAAGCTTACCTTTTCCTCTGAACTGCTTTTCTTCAACCCTGTTGCTATTGTCTTGCTTATTGTTTGTGTGCAAAACTGGAACAGGTTCTTTCTCACCCCATTCCACAGGACTGTGCACTTCCAGATTTTCTACCTGATGCCTGCTTTGTATACCTTGTAAAAATGGTTTGCTTTTTTCAGGTTTCTGTTGGGAAAGACTGGGTAATCTTGATTCATGACCAGACCTATTAGCTTCCTCATTAAAATGGTATTTTTGTTGAGTTGATGATGGTAATGGATAAACATCTTCAAAGTATTCCACTCCAGGTAATAAATATAATTCAGGATAAAGTGCCTAAAATACACAATATATTCATCAGGCAGGATGAAAGAGAAAATGTGGAATGTAAAGTTTATGAAAATGGTACCTTAAAAGCCATTCAATACATACATAAGGAGGAGCAAATTACTTCAGTTCCAGTTCTGTTTCTTGCTTTGCTTTCACCTTGGAAGATAAAGAAATAATGTTGGAAGCATAACAAATACCATACTTTTTTTATCAAAAATGTTGCACAGCACATATGTATTCTACTATCATTTTTACATGCTGCATTTTTTCCATAACCAGCACTATCATCTGTAGTGGCCTCATGGGAAAAAAGAATCTTAGACTACAATTGTATTTTCTGACGTAGTTCTGAAACTTCGTCTATTTTTCAAAATTTTCATCTGACCCACAAGAGTACATGCATGTACTGAATATTTTTTTTTTTGTTAGCACTTTCTCTTATGGTTCAAAGGATGTGATCCAACAGTCACAGAAAAAAAGGGTTTTCAGCTTTCCATATCAAAAGTTGCTTCAAGCTAAATCTGGATAGAAATGCTGAGTCTTCCATAATTCTCTCTATTTGCCTAATACAATACTGCAAAATATTAAATGTATATGGGAAAAAAACCCTAATATTCTCCTATGTTTTGTTGTATCTATCATTTTTCTGCATACTCTTTTTGTGATACTCTTTTTTCACATTTCAACAATTGTCCTAAACACGAAGTCTAAAATAGCCAATGTATATCTGAAAGATGTGCTCTGAGGTAAGGAAAAAAAAAAAAGAAATCTGAGCTTCCATTTAAATAATGATATTGAATTAAACAGGGGGGTAAATTCTATTCTTGGTAATTGTCAGGCAATGCCACTGATTCACTGTTAGACACAGAGGTTATATGCAAAAAAGGAAGAACAAATGAGCATGATTTTGATTTATGTTAATTTTTCATTTAAAAGACCCTTACTTGCAAATAGGGCACAGCTCTTGGTTCTGCTTACATTGTTAATGTTGTGAAACAGGAGACTGAGGGGAGGAGAACACTCAACAAATATTTGATCATGGAGATGTAATTCAATGAGGTTACCATGACCCTAAACAACAAACAAACCAGTTGGTTTATTGCTTTACACTTTGTTATAAAGTTAAACATCAAGCAACAAGGTAAATACCTCAAAGCAAAACTGTATCTTTAATTTGTCTCTATAAATCTTCATGTATATTACCAGTATCTTTAATTCTCTATTAACATAAGATATTTTATTCATTTGCTGACATTATAAAGGAGGCTGGAAAATTTCTCAATTTATCTCTCAACTATGTGGGGAAGAAAATATACCATCTTACTTATTATCATCCTGTTAAAAAGACCTGAATTAATTGAAAACATATGCCTACTTTTCAATTTAGATTGTATCACAGTCTTTTAAGTTTCTTTTCATGTTTTTCCACCTAGTTTTTGCATATTACTTAGTATTTATTCTAGTCTTCTGTGAGAGCAATCTTAGTAATAATTCAACTAAAAATGACATACAAAATGGCACCAAATTTCCTGCTTGTAGCTAATTTCCAATTGCATGAGAAACAGGTGAAATGAGAAATGGAAAAAGTATTCTATACTTACATAAATTACTTAAGTCTGTGTGTTTTACAAGAACAAACTTTCAGTTGGACTTATTGTCAAGTTTATTTAATCTTTAGCAATACTTTGTAAGATATAAATATATTTATATATAGAATCAATGTGAGGAACAGTTATGATTCAGAGATGTAGGGGTTTTATTACTTACATCTCAGGCTGTCTTATTGGACTAGACAGTGCAACATCCAGAGAAGTTTTCATTCAGAGAATGATCTCAAATGCTTTTGGACAGGTCAGAGCAAAAATCATTAGAGGAACTCTGACTTACTCAGCTTCCATTACAAATTCATCAACTGGCATATTCCCAACCATGTACAGGTAATAATAACCTTATAAGTTTGGGGTTTTTTTAATGCAACCAGATTTATCATATTTAATCCATGGATTTATCAAAACTAGCACCTTTTCACTGGATGGCAACCGATTACACCTGTTGCTTTAAAGGGTATTTCCAATATAGCTGCCCAGCTGTGCCTTTGCACTGGGGAAAGTAGATGTGCTCTGACAGGAGCTTATGCTGCAGCATGTTTAAAAGAAGTGCTAACAGTGCTCCTAAGGTTATCTCTGCTTCACGTGGTTATTATCTAATCTGCAGGAATGAAATCTCTGGTTTATATTATAAAACAGAAGAGCAGTAAAGAAAAAAAGAATATTAACTTACCGCTGCTAGTTTTTTCCCAATGCATTTTAAAAATGTGAATTTATCTGCAACTGCAACTCCACCCAGGTACTCTCCAAGCTTCTCCCGTAGCACTCTTAATGTGATGTGAGGAGACACCCTAGAATGTTGTCATTCATTAATACATCTGTAAGATCAAATAATGATGGCTAGTTAGTAGGAGGGGGAAGGTAATGCTCTATATGTGCTGGCTTGCATGGACAGAATGACCAAAATTGGGAACTATGTTCTAGAACTAAACCAAATTACACAGAGGCCAGAGAGCCTTGGTGTGGCAGTGAGAACACTGCATTGTAAGGGCTGTCGTAACATTAACTAGCAATGCTCATATTTTACAAACCTCATAAGGTGTTAAAGGGAGAATATGGAAGTAGATGAAATTTGAAAGTTACTCCTTCAGAATGCTGTTGCTCATCTGCAGATGAATAACAACAAAGTTGGAAATCACAGTCGTGCACTTCCATGTAAGTGACAAAGTTTCACGAGGCTGGTCCAGGACTGATGAACATTCACTTCAAGCCCTCAGGGCCACAGGAGACTTCTGCACTGTCCACTTTAAGTAGCAGACACATTCCTTTGCTTTTGTCTTCTCCAACACAAATTTACAGTTGGGTGTGTGCATGCAAATGTATTTTAAATTAAAACCAAACATAGCAGTGTGAACATTTCCACCAGGGTTTGAGGATGAGAATGCTGACACAGCTATGAATTGCATCATTCAATGTACTACTTGAAAGCTTGCAAATATTAAAGTAATGAGACCAGTATAAGAATCACTACAGAATAAAAAGCATCCATATACAATAAATCCAAATGTGCCAGAGGCACACAAAAGCTGTGCAGCACAACACGAGCAATTTTAATTGTTCCTATGCTGCCATATAGGAGAACTCAGGGAACAAACTCAGGCCCAAGACTGTTAATCACCTACACTGATGAAGTGGTAGGATGATTTTGGCCCAGGCAGCTCTCACTCCTCAAGCAATGCACAGACACAGCTTCAATAGCACATGCCATTCTCAGCAAACAGTATACACAAGAACCTGCCATGTCTTCTGCTTGAACAGATCTTCAAAATTAACCTGCCAAGGTTTGTTTGCACTTTCAAGTGGCCCTATAGGCCTTCACGTTACACCTCAAGTATGCATTAAATACCCTGTCATTTTCATCTCATGAACACAATACTTCTGTGAGCTACAATGCTTCCCTTGTATTATTTCAAATACCTTGGACTTAGAGGACCCTTCTCAAGATCATAAAACTGCCCTGGAGTATAGGCATGCAGCAGAGGAGGGCAAATTCTGCAGAGCAGACATATCTAGGCCACATTACTTAGTCCCTGTACATTTGGCTCCTGCTTATTTCTTCCCCAGCCATTGTTTTGCTGGAGATAGTAGCCTTAACATCCTTTATTTTAAATGTGTAAAGACAAATGTGTAAGATGGATACATCAGTCAGTACACATCCTCACATGACTCGTGAGAAGACACATAATCTGTAATTCAAATATCTCACATTTACTATAATTTCTTCAAGCTGATGTCTCAGAGAAGATATGCCCCTTGAGTGGTCTTCTGAAACCAAATCAATGCAAGCTCTTTCAGAGGCAATTCTAACACTGCACATCCTTCACTGGTAAGGCCTGTCCAAACCAGCAAGGAAACCTAAACCTAAGGCATTTAGGAACAGCAGGGAAACATCAAAGTAACTACAATGTACCCTGGGAGAAGACTACGTAGGTATACAGATCCTGAGATACAGGGCAGAAATTTATCTAAAAATTATTTGCCAGTGCAGCTGCTAGGAGCATACAATAATATTAATTTGTCACCTGCTGCCACTGGCTAGCAGAAGACAGTCTCATCCCAGGCATTTGTTTCAGGGTGTTCCTTTAAAAGTAATGCAAACTAGAGTTCATTGCAGCCATCTAGAAATAACTAACGTTTGGCTTCTGTGCTGAGGAATGAGAAATTAAAAAAAAAAAGAATACAGAGGCTGAGAAATCAAGTTCACGGGAAAAAGAACTCAGGGCCATAGACAATTACACCCTTAATATTTTCCTCTAATTTCACAGTTAATGGAAGTGGCCGGTACTTTGACCTAGGAGTCCTTTGTAAAGCTGACTCAGCCAGTACTAGGATTGTCAAGCTGACTGAACAACAGAGCTATCACCAATGTCCAAGCCACAGGAGTACCTGCAAGGCTGCCATTCCCTCTCCTGGATTATAATCAGAGAAGTTTTTCAAAATACTTTTTGTTTTTAAAGACAGTGATACACTGGCCAGGTGCTAGTTATTGCTAATGATAATGTACTGCAGCATTGCATAGTACCCATAGAATAAGCAATTAGCAATTATTTAAGACGCGTTAGCAAGCAACAACACCCAGACAGATGTAAACCCATTGAAATCAGTGAGGATCCTAATTTAATTTGATGCCTCAGTGAAATAAATTTACACTAGAAAATATAGGGCAGTGATAGATGTCCATGACATGAAGTTACCACTACAGACATGTATTTTGCACCTCTGATGCAGACTAGAACAGCAAACAAAATGGGTATATGCACTTATTTTCTCTGGTTTTGAGCAGCTTTTTAACAAAAGCAGCTGTGAGAATGAATACATTCTGCTCTATGTGCTCACACCTGACTGCTCTCAATCTTTTTAGCTACACAGCATATCGTCTTAAGTGGATAATACAAGCCTCAATTTAAATTAATTAAAACCCCTATTCCCTGCAGTTTAAGCTCAACTGACAGGTTTTGCACAGGAGTAGACAGGGTGCATGTAAAAGCTCTATTTCAATACACATCTTTACATTATTTGATTTTTCTATAACTTCTTCCCACGCTAGATACAGATTTTCTGAGAAAAGTGTTTAGGAGTATAAATAAAACTTTCAAAGTTATGAAAGATTAAAAATGGGTTTCTCTGTGCAAGGTTTGAGCCTAGGACTGGGAACCAGGGTACTCTTTCATTAAGTCCTTTGAACAGCTGCCTGAGAGCACACATAGTGCATGGTGTTGTGCACAACCTTTCAGAACTACTGCTGAAGAAGAAAGAGGAAAGGCTTGTGGTTCACGGGCTGTTAACAGAACTTGAGAAACAAGGCTTCAGCTCTTTCTTTGAACTGAGACAGCTCAGATCACCATAACCCTGTTCTGGGGAGCTGCCAGGCTATGCTGTCTTCATCAAGCCACTATCTTGAAGCTGGCCCATTGCCCAAAAGAATTCCAGTTTTTGATAATCAGGCTCAAGGAGACAGAAGGAATGTAAGATATGATTTTACAATATAAATTTTTCTGCAGAAATACCAGCATTGCTCTGGATGTGTTTTTCAATGGTCTACACCACAGGCTGCAAGGAAGCTAAGCCTGATACAGTACAAATTAACATAATGCTAGTTATGGTCACCATTTATCCTCCAGAAATTTAATTAGAAAACAAGTTTTTGCTGACAGATGCAACTGTGCTCTCTAGAGCAACAGCTGGACTAAAAGACTGAAGGACAGTGTGAAGGACATACCATGTACATGAAACCTAAGACTACACTCACCTTATAAATCCAGCTGAGATGAATTTGCTACTAAGAGCTACAGGAACTGTATTCAGCTTGAAGTTCCACACTTCTGCTGGGACATAAAAAACATGAAACTCCACCAGCTAAAAAAAGAACAGATGATCATAACTGTAGATGTATTATAATCCTCTTCCTGTATGTTTTAAGTGGACTTGCAATTTGTGTGGGCAGGAATGGTTTCCTTAATATTAGCACAGGGACTGGAACAGTGAGGCTCTGTCTCACAGTGATGATTAGAGAGAGAGAACAGCAAAGAGCAGAGCAATTTGTGACTGAATGCTGGCTGACAGCATCAAAATAAGTCACATTAGAACAAGTTCCACAATGGAAGTGAGAGAATAGAGAGCCTGTGCTACTGCTGTGCATCACTGTGACAGCAATGGAGAGATCTTACCAAAAACAGTTGATACTCTGCAGAGTGTCATCATTGCAAGACTCCCTCAGCTGAAATCCTACCTTTGTTCACCTCATTAAAAATACAAAGCCCTGAAGGCTTGATTCAAACAGCACCACAACTTGATCTTGTCATCAAGAAAGAAAATTCCAAAAAATTTCTGACTGTTGTTAATAATATTATCTGCCTTGGAAGCACAGAAATGCTCCTGCTAATGTCTGCAAAAAGAATAACTAAGTTGGCTCTGAACAAGGTTTACTTAGACTGTGTTCAGACCTGAGGTAGTTGTGGCACTGTCAATGTCTAGGTCTTGGTAATTTTAGTAAAAATCAGATAGTATTGACAAGGATGATACACTTCCTTATAACTAGAAGCCATGCAAATAAGCTATATTAAATATTTCTGCAAGTGTTGAGTTACTTAATATGAAGTAGAAAACAATGCTTTCTATATATATATATTATGTTAAAAGCACATCTTTTTTTCTTCTCAGATCTCCTAGAATTTTAATATTTTGTTTTTATTTTTGAAACTAAAGAATCTTTATGAAAAAGTACAAAAACTCTCACCTGTGATGGTCGAGGTCTCATTTGACTGAACGACATGTTGGTCCCTCTATTTGACCACAGCAAATGCCAGCTGGGCTTTCTAATATTCTTTTTGATCAAAGTATTCTTTAAGAATGAGGTTTATGATAATCTGTTATGAGAGAAGTTACTCCATAAATATGCTTTATTTTCATTTACTGTTGTTCATTCCTTTTACAAAAATGGAAGTTGTGTCTGTGCTGAGGCCAAAAGCTTCCAGCTAACTGCAAACAGAATCAACCACACCTTCTACACAAGTGAGTATCACCTAAGTAACTGAGGGAATTGCTAAATCACAGCCCTGCAGCTCTATGAGATCTGCCCTGGAGCATTTCTTAATATTTTGCCCCCTTTCATAAAAATACTTCGGTTGTATATAATTTTCTACAAAATTTTACTGTTTTCCTAAAGCCACAGACCTAAATCCCAACAAAATGAGATTCTTGCAGGGTCTGGACCTGATCAAGTGACAATTACTGTGAACTGCAGCAAACAACACATTGTGCCAGCCCAATGCAGTGTTCCGAGGAAACCCGACTGTGCTGGGTAACCATGTCAGAAAAGCACTTCCATAAATTATAAACCATGGCTCTGCCCGTACCTTGTTACAGAATCCTAGAATGGTTTGGGTTGGAAGAGACCTTTAAAGGTCAGCCAGTCCAACCCCCTGCAGTGAGCAGGGACACCTGGCACTCCACCAGGTTGTGCAGACCCCAAATCCAATCTGACCTTGAATGTTTCCAGGAATGGGGCACCTCCCACCTCTCTGGGCAACCTATTCCAGGGTTTTACCACCTTCAGAGTAAAAAACGCCTTCCTTGTATCTATAATCAACCCCCTTTTAGTTTAAAACCCTTCCCAAACAAGCCCCGCTAAAAAGTTTGTTTCCATGTTTGTTTTTTTGTTCGGACTTTCCTTGGTCTTCTCATTTTGAAGGCTCTTCTAGCTGCTCTGAGGTTACAAACCTGCTCTGGATTTTCAGCCTGCTGAACTCCCTTGCTGTTCTCTTGCTCTCCTGAACTGCCCTGCCCCAGACCCCCACTGCTTCTAATTGACCTGTCCTTGACCACGAGTGACCGGACCTTCCGAGTGACCTTCCAGGTCTCACCCTGGCGCCGTGGAATTAAGATTTCCTCATGTCAGTGGGAAGCCCCGATTTAACAGGGCCTGTATCTTTACTTGCAAGCTCCCACAAATCACCCGAGCGTAACATCCCGTGGCTCCTCCGGTTATTCCCAGCCACAGGCAGGCACAGCGGGTCACAGCCCGCGCTCCGGACATGTGGAATATGTCACCCCATGCTCCTGCTCCAGGCTTCACTGACATTCCCAGGCACCCTCTACAGCGAACTAGCATTAGTAAACTGATCCTCCGGGCTATAGTCAAGACTCAAACTGCTGGCAAGAGCAAAGGTAGGAACTTCATTCATTGCATCTCAAAATAATCTCCAAGCTTGGAACTCACTGGACGTTATCACCAAGATTCTCCACCTTGGTGTTCCTGTCGCTTCCCCTTTCAGTGCACTACAGAGCTTCGCGGGGGCGGGGGTTGTTTCTGTGCCCGCGGGCGGTTCCCGTCCCGGGCACACGGAGCCGCCCCGCCCGCCCGGCCGCGGGTGCGCAGGCGCCGCGGTCCGGGAGTTGTGGCCGTGCCGGGAAGTTGTGCTGGGAGTGCCGCGAGTGCCCGGAGAGCCGAGCCCGTCGCCACCCCCGCCATGTCGGGCTCCTCCAACGTGGCGGCCATGAAGA
>VZRZ01005884.1:1973484-2031483 GCA_013398175.1 Climacteris rufus
GAGGCAGGGGCGGGGTCACAGAAACACACAATAGCTCGAGTTGGAAGGGATACGCGAGCATTGTCCAGTGCAGCTCCTGGCCGTGCACAGCACCATTCCCAAGAGTCACAGCATGTGCCTGAGAGCATTGTCCAAACACTTGCTGAACTCTGTCAGGCTTGGTGCTGTGACCACTGCCCTGGGGAGCCTGTGCCAGTGCCCAAGAAGAACGTTTTCCTGATACCCAACCTAAGCCACCCCTGACACAACCTCAGACCATTCCCTGGGGTCCTGTCACTGTCTCCACAGAGGAAGCTGTGACTGCAACGCAGTGTGCCCTCAGTCTTCAGTCTCCTCCGGGATGAACAAAGTGACCTCAGACATTCCTCATAACGGCTTTCCGTCAAGGCCCTCCACCGTCTTTGTTGCCTGCCTTTGGACGGTTTCTAATAGTTTAATACCCTTCTTATGTTGTGGTGCCCAAAACTGCACACAATATTCAAAGTGAGCCTGCTCCAGTGCAGAGCAGAGTGGCACAATCACCTCTTTCAACCCACGACATTGCTCAGCAGAGAGCGAACCGGCAGATAAAATCAGTGTCTTAAACAGGGATTATTGCTGCAGTGTAATTTATAATCCGGGTTAGCTATCAGAGTGGGAAGCTTTGAGAAAACATGACACACTGACGGGTTTACATTAATGCAGGTAACATCGTGAGCCAGCAGCTGCCTGCCCATGTGCGCACATTTCACATTCAGACTTTTGCTCACAGTCACTTAAGTTGTGGGGAGCATCTGCTTATTGGGAACCATAGGGGTTTTGACGGTAATGTTCCCAGAAGTTATTTTCATTCCATTAAAGTCTGTTAAAACTTGATGTTAAAATGAAACAAGAACTACAGCAAATTAGAGATTCAATTTACATAAAACCAGAAATTCTATTCCTGAGCTGATTCTCATGTTTAGAGGTGTGCAAATGTTTCTGCACAGCAAAGACTACACTCTGTTTTATAGAAACTGAGTACTCAGGGATTTTGCAGGACGTGGTCTAAATTAGAGGCATTTTTAATCTCAGACTGCAAAATTCTGAGCCTCAATGGGACTGATTAGTTTTGTTTGTCCCAAGGATTTTTTCAAAGTTTGATGTCTACTAATTTTATATAAAAATACTATTTTGCCTTACTATGTTTTTCTTACTAGAAAAGTGAAAGAGAAATCTGTTAACATAAACATATGAAGATAATGGAAAAATACCTAGAAATAACAATAACTAGACAATTTCTTAAACTTTAGTCTGTCCTATAAACAAATTTTGTTCTGCAACTCCACTTGCTTCAGTGGGATTACTTCTACTTAACACAGATGTAAGTGAAAGATCAAAGGCCTCATTATGCACAATCCCATATATTTCTGGCCTCACTCCCATTTTTGTCGAGAGAAAATATTTCAGCTATCCGTAGTGCCTTAAGGATAAGTAGTTTCCATGGTAATTGAGGTTTGGAGGATTTTGCTGAGAATATGTTAACCAAGGACTTGCTGTAACTTTATTTCTCTAGCTGATGCAGATGTCAGAGATTGCAAGAGTATCTCTCAAAGTCATTAGCAGAGATTTTAATCACTGTTATTAGCAGAGCCTACAGGAAGTTCTGTGTTGTCTGTATTTCCAATTTGCAATGCTGTTTTTGTTGGGATCACTAAGCGCTTACATGTGGAAAAAACACATTATCTTTCTCCCTCCCAGCAAGAGGGATGACAACCTCCTAATATTATTCAAATACTTTTCTTCCAAGTACTCATAGGAACAAAATAATGATACACAATAATCCAAGAACTTCCTAGGGCAGGGGAGGGACAATAAAAAGACACCAGAACTACTTGGTAGAGATCACTGACAAGGTACAATTATAACTTCAATAAAAGGCCCAACTAATAAATGCATGCACAGTATTATTTTAGTTTTTTCATAGAAATTCCAAGGCCTTTTGCTTGTTTTAGCTATGAACTCTATTCTGTGCAAATAACATTTTAACCAGGATCCTCTTATTTTACAACTTAAGTAGCATCATCAAGAAACCATCTTTTGGAAGAAGCTGCTTGGTTAAAAACAAAATAACCAGAAAAACCCCAAACCAACAAACAAAAACACACACCCAGAAAAACTTCTCAACAAGTAAGACTTCCAGTGAATAGGGATGAATGAAGACATTAATTCCACATCAGCACTTACGAATTTTGAAGGAAAACTTTCTGTAAATTATTATTGGCCCAGTTCAGTAGTGAAGCTTAATTTTGAATTGTATCAATAGAGCATTGTTCTTTTTTTTCTGACATTTTAAACAATTGAAAAAATGTTTTGTGATCAAGTTGAAAGGACAAAAATTCATCTGGGGAGAGGAAATTAAGTTGGAAAATATAGAAAGAGGTGAGAAAAGAGGGTAAGGTACCTCTGAATTCAATAGTTTATTAGAGAACTGTTTTCGGGTTTTTCATTTGGTTTTGTTTTGTCTGCCTATTGTTTTTATGTAATAACCAGCATTTTGCTATTTTCCTCTTTTGTTTTTCTGAATTTCATTATCTGAAAGGACATACTACTTGTCTTCAACACTCATTATACTGAACAAAATGCCCCAGAAAATGCAGTGCTCCAAATCAAACCAACGATTGTCTATTTTGGACGAGAGATATGCCCTACAGGCTTCTTTCTTTCTTCCTACAGAACACTGTTTTTCACTTGAAAAATAAAACAAAAAGCTGTTGTATGTGTTTTTTAAATGGTTTAATTTTGACTGTAGTTACATTGCCTTGTTAATATGGCAAAACAATTCCCCTCAGAATCAGTGGGCCAGAATTCCTTGTGGTTGTTGTTAACACAGATAACCACCAATTGGTAATAGTTATTTGAAGGTCACAAGATTGTGAGCGGTTTATGCAGTGTCTCTGGTCTAAGGATTCTTGGTGTGTTAGTAGAGTAGAGCACAAAGGAGAGGTGACTGAGTTTTCTCTAGGACAAAATTCCCCAAATTAAACTGTTGGAATCAGTATTGTCATGGATCTAAAACTGGTGAGGAGAGGGGGAATAAAAGGAACACGAGGTCACAACAAAACAGTAAGAAGTGAGGTGGCTCAAGGTTCCCTCATGGGTTAGGTTTGTTGAGGTCCACATTTCTGGCCCTCAAAACCCTCAGCAGGATCCTTGGGCCCTCTGAACGCTCTGGTGGTGGTGAAGAATATTCATAAGCTGAATGCAGAAGGGGAGCAGGAGCTGGGCCTGGCAGTGACTGCTGCAGCAGGAGTGCCCGTGCAGCTGCCCAGGGGCTGACTGGCAGCAGCAGAGTCCTGAACTAAGGTGGGGGCACTCTTCTTATTCTTGCATTCAGAGCTAGTTCTCCTTTCCTTCACGGTGCTGCGTAAATAATGAAGGGATACCCCAAAGGTCTGGTTTCGTTATGCCTGTAAGCACCTCAGCCTCAAGACTGCAGAGCAGTTAGTACAGCTTTGATCACATCTGAATCCTTACCAGGCCCCTCATGCTCCTCGCAGCTTCTCTCTGGTAGGTGTTCCCAGGGACTGCCTAACAGCATGGACTGTGTAGCAAAGTTGGTGATAGTGGCTTTGCTTAACTGGTAGATCAAAAGATAAAGAAGGACACAGAAGACAGGACTTTCCAGCCTCTGGAGATTATCATCTTACCTGTCAATGGAACAGTGAAACCACAAGCCTGCAGGTTTTTCTGGAGTGAGAACAGTCTTCATTCATCCAGTTGAAGCTATTGCTGTGTGTAGAATAAGATCCAGAAAATGCTGAACCAAACAGCAGTGGTTGGGGCATTCTCCTCCTGAAAGGAATATTCAACTCTTGGCTAGGTCTCAATATTCCCCCTGTAGTTTACTTTAAAAAGTTACACAGCAAAAAACAAGCTGTAGAGAATGCATTGTAACCAGCTTCAGTTTCTGTGTGTGCCCTCATCCCTGGGCTGAAGAGTCCTTCTACACTCCTGGCCTGATGCTCTGTTGGGCTTTTTGCACAGTGAAGAATGGATAATGTGGTCACACCAGGGTGGAATAGTCAGAGTGGTGGGAGATGCTCCATGTGGCAGAAGAATCTGTCTTTCAGCCCACATCTCTTCAGCTAAGGAAAGAGTTGAGCATAGGCCCACCACAATATGCTGTCCTATGAAAGATGGACATCTATACCCTCACTTTTGGAGAGAAGGCCTGAAATTGTATTTTGTAGAAAGCCTAAGCCTGTGGTGCTTGGTATATATTATTGGGATTTCTGCTGTGGAAAAGTCTCTTGTTTACCCAGCTAGGCATAAGCACAAAATAAATGCTAAACTACTTAGCTCTTTCCACACTGTTCCCAGATTTAGGCATACCCAGAGCTATTTCTCCAGGGGCGCATTTCATAGGGGAGCAAAGTAAAATTGCAAGGTGCTGAAGCAGGAACTGCGTGGGTAGTTTTCAGGATCGTGTTTGAGACTTACAGGCTTGCATTCCTTAGTGGATCTTGTTCACAGTCTTTTAATTTCAGTGTTTTCAGTCACCCGGGGCAATCTCTCTAATGGATAAAATGAGTTTCATGCACAATAAATTCGGGTATTATTTAACATTTCAGGATGAACACTAGATCTTACAATATGTTCCCAGTGCCTGTCCCCATATTGCTCTTCTTTACAGTACCTGAGCTGTGTACAAACACTAAGGTGCTTATTGGAAAGAAGGCATGACGCCCATTATACATTATTATATGTTATATAATTAATCTAATTTGTCAAATCAAAATTTATCAAACATATACTTAGAATACCCAATGTAAGACATCCACAGGTCATTTTACAAATATTTAGCACCATGCATTCAAACCACAAGTATGTTCAATTAGATTCACATATCAGCATGCTCAGGATCATTCTAGATACCAGATTCCCAGATTCCAGATGTCTCAAGTTCACCACCTAGCAAATGAGGTATGCAGACTGAGTGTCTAAAAAAGTTTGATTTACTATCTGTAAATAAGGAGAGCAAACAAAGTTTTTAGTTTATATTCTGCAGTGCTCTTGCTTTGGAGAGTTTCTTTACAACCTTCATGCTTTTATGTAAAAAGTCCTAGGTTTAAGAAAGCAAACAACGGTAAAAACACCCCAAAGGTCCCTCTGAATAGCAGCTTTATCTTCCTGAGTATTGACACCCCTGGCCACAAAAGGTATCACACCTGAACATGCTGAGAATGCACTCTGTTAGCTTGTCTAGGCCATTAATAAGAGCATTAAGAGTTTTGGCCCCTCTATGAGTCCCTGAGGAACACCACTAGTAACCAGCCTCTCTTTTATGCAGACTTAGCACTGCTGATCAACACCTGTTTTACTGCACAGCCCAGCCCATTATCCATCCACCCTGTACATTTTTCCACTCCATATTTCACCTATTTGACTGTAAAGACACTGTGGGAGTCCATGTTGAAGGCCTCCCTAAAGACAAGTTTAATAGCAAGCACTGCTCTTCCTTCTCTGTTGAGCCAGTCCACATCAAAGGTTTGCCCTTGGTAAAGCCACATAGCACCATCTGTTCTCAGTGGCCTTTGTGTCCCTCAGCTGCTAGGAGATGTGTTCCAGGAGCATTTGTTCCAGAGTCATCCTGGGGACGGCGGTGGGGCTGACAGACCTGTAGTTCCCCAGCTCTCCCCTCCTGCTCCTCCCGAAGCTGCAGCAGCTCCCGGTGCGGCCCTCACGCTGTAGCACCGTGCAAAGAGCAGTGATGTGTTCAAATGGGCTGTGTCAGACATCTCGGAACGTCTCTGTGTGCGTGTGCCTGTGAGACAGAAAAAGAAGCAAAGCTTTTGGGACCCTGACTGATCAAGATTTAAATAATCTAAGGAAGAATTTAGCAAAGGAGAGGATTTTAAAAAGAAGGTATTTTATGTGGTATTCTTGCAAAAAAACTTGCAAATGTATTATCTAAATATTACAGAAGTTCCATAGTCTGCTGCATAAAAGTGTCCAGTTTCAAACTTGTTAAAAAAATGTTTAAAAAAATGACTTTACAGTTGCTTTATGTATGGATGTCAACACAGTAGTAAACATGTAGTCATAACCAACATTACAATAATCTCTTCCCAGAGGATTTATCAAGATGGCACAGCTGGCCATTATCTTTATCTGGACAGATCAGTCTGGCTAATAATGGGTGTTTGATATACTACAAGTCTGTCAGCACTTCTGGTTCGTTAGTAGATTATAACTACTAGATAATGAATTAATTGTATATTAGCTGTGAGGGAAAAAAAAGAAAAAAAGAAGAAGATAATGGAAGTTGCTGGATTTTCAAGTATCTAGTGCAGAAAACAGGAATACTTCCCCAAATGGAAATTCTTTGGACAACAAAGTTGTCATTTGAAACATTTAGACTTTTTGAGAAGTTTATCCAATAGCTACCCATGGCAAAGTACTGAAGAAGCATCTTCTGTTTCCAGCCTGGTATTCTGCTGAATTCATTGTGCTGCTTCTAGAGATCATTATCCTTTTCAAAAGAACTGTCCTTTAAAGGGAAGGTAGTCAATGGCAACGTTTCATAAGTGTTGTGGGTATGTAGAAAAACTTGTGTTTCTTGGGGGGTGTGGTTCTCTTTGTAGAAAATGATGCTTGTATCTTTCTGCTGGTGCAATTACACATAGCTTGGGCTGCCTTAATAAAACATTCCTTCACGTAGGGAAAAAGGAAGAGTTTATCTAAGATTAGAGTATGACTCATTACTAGGCAGATATTTTTCAGAATATGCTGCCTTATGTTTTCATTTTATTTATTAAATTCCTGTTATTTTATATTAAGACATACTTGTGCAGTAGTGGAATAATTTTGCTGAAATAAATATAACATGGAATAGCAAATAATTTTTCTTCTTTTTCTGCATGCAGGTTGCCCGGAGATACACAAACATTTTCTCCTTGTTGAAAATTATTGCAACATAATTTGTGGGTGCTACTCCAGAAATGAGGTAATTATTTTGTTACAAAGTAACAGGCATCAAGTGAAACTGCTGTTCCCCTTGCAGATCACTTTCAACTCCACAGTATCACCACACGTTATCAAGAATCAGCAAAATACATTGCTTTAATATTCCTCTATCTTAATACATTTCAGTGTCTGGTTATATTACACTTAGCTCTGAGTATATACTTTACTTGAGAAAAATAGGATGATTTTCTACTTGGCATTATTAATGAGAAGCATTCCTAAATAGCTAGTGACAGATATGAGTTATTTTACAAATTGGTAAGATGATATTTGCATAAGAAACAGAAGTTGTAAAGTGTTATGTGATAAGGAATTAGTCCACAATGCTACCAGAATCTTTAGCAAGGTGAGCTGACTTGAACAATGTGCATTTTAGTATAGTTAAGTGCTAGCTAATATTGCTAGGAAAGAAAAGTGTAATATAGTTATCTGATGAAGGGCTGCATCATTGATACAGAAATGCAATTAAGAGCACACAGAAATGCCATCCTTGTGAATAAATGTGAGGAGTGCTGTAGTAATAGGAATTTTATTGATGAAATGGTAGCTCTTGCCTTGGTACCAAGATGCAAACTGAGAAACTGGTTAAGCAGAACTATGTGGTTGCTTTGGGATCTAGAAACCGTTTTTACAGAGGAGACTTAAAAAGCTTAATCTCTTTAGCCCATCAATGAATCAGGTAAGCACTAACTCACCTGGGATTACATAAATAAAGAGAATAATCATTGAAATCTTCAGTTTAGCAGACAAATCTTTTAAAAGATGTAATATTTGAACACTGAGTCAAGAGATGTTTTTTGATTAAAAAACTAAAATCAAAACAAACAGAAAACCCTTTGGACTAACTAAGCCTTGGAGAAAAAAATGGATAGATAGGCCTGTGAAGCATTCTTTGTCACATGAAATCTTTAAATCAAGATGGTGGATATTTTTCCGAAGGACACATCACTGAATCTAATTGTCACCTGTACCATGCAAAAGGTCAGGCTGGAGGCTTCTGGTGCTTTCTTCTGTCCTGAAAATCTATGCCACTGTGAAACCTCAAAATGGAGTAAAAAAAGCTCTTTCAAATGTTTTGTAAGACTTGTGGAATATCTTCCATAATATTCAGATGGTGCAGGATTAGACACTGCAACCAATGGACTTTTTAAATACTTTAACAGGCATTTTTAGCTATATTACATTTGGGGTTTTTTCCTGTTTGTATTGCTAGATTTTGATGAATAGTCACTAGAGTTGCAGTATCTCTTTTACTTAGGCTACTCAGCCCCTTTCTTCTCATAAGATTTTCTTTCTTTATTGGTTTATCAAATCTTTTAAGATTGATATTTCAATGCTGGGTGGTCACCTCAGTATAACTTTCTGGAAAACATATTTCTGTATTTGGCAGTGACCATAAACAACATCAAAAGCAAAATGACTAAAGCTAATAAACACAAATGCTAATGGAAGAAGTAGTTCCAAAATGTTAGACAGACTGGTGGGATAAAACAGAGATTTATGAGGAGATTTCTTTCTCTTTCCTGTTATAAACTCTCAGTAACCAAACGTTTTTTCTTACATCTTGATAAAATATGAGCATGCTTTTGGACAATTATAAGTGTTAATCACAAAATAACAAAGATAACAAGCAATGTAAGACATTTATCTTGTAACATATAATCCCAGTGTCAGATAAACTCTTCTTTCCAGTATGCATATGTAGCTCTTATTAATGAAACTCAAGCTGCACCTAATTACTGGTAACAGAGAAACATTGGCGTTTACCTCCCACACACAGAGCCACACCTTGCCCTCCAGGAAATCCAGAGAGCTTCCTAAGAATTATTCCTAGCTATGGCCTAGATTTCGGCCTCTTTTGTGTCATTTTACAGTGGAAGCTTGTCAGAGCCAATCCTGTCTGTGCAGAGGGTTTGACTGAACAAAGAAATGCAACTCATCATGAAATCTGGTCTTAAGTTGGACCCTTTTTCACAGGAGCACTTTTGCTTGGTCTGCATGGTTCAACAAGTTTGGTGCTTTACCCAACACAGATTGATGCTGGAGATGATCTCTGTTCTCTGCAGCACAAGACAGAGGACAGAATCAAAAACACAATTTCAGTAAAAGTTACTGGAAAAACTGACAAGGATGAATTATCTAAAATAATATTTTCTTTGTCTATATTTCCAAATTGATCACACTTTTCTCCCATTTGGGAAAATACTTTATTTCCTAACTTTGCATGGAATTATTTATGAAAGAGAAGGCACAGCATGGTTAACCTTTGGCAGGAGAGAGTTAGGCTAAATGGTTCAAGCCCTGTTTTTTTTTTTATTTCACCAGGGGAGTTTTAAATATATCTGGAAAGAAATGGCAGCATTCAATCTGATGCCAGGATTCTATCCATCAGCTGACAATGCATCTGGCCATGGCCTCTGTCATTCAGCCTCACATGGAGTAGTGCCAATGTAGGATTCAGGACATCTGTCCTGGCCTGAGTTTCCTTCTTCACAAATACTTTGTGGTAACCTCTGATACATTCCTTTGTACCTTATTCTTCTACAAAAATAGTGTGAAAGCATTTTTGCGTTATACAAATAAATAAGCAGAATATTTATTCTAGAAAAAACAAGGGCCCAGAAAATCTCATAGGGAGTCCTTTGGGAAGTCACTGAAAAGAAATTGAAGACTATCAAATCACAATTGCTACTTCTCTGACATGGTGACTAGAATAGGGAAAGTAACTCTTGCTTGCCCAAGCAAGCAAGTAAGTATTGAAAAAGGATAAAGAGGTTTATACTTCATCTGTTTCTGGCATTGATGCAAGGAAAGGTGGAATGTTGTAAATGGGGTTTGGGTCCTCAATTAAAAAAGAGTGATGAAAAATTACAAGGATTTCACAGAAAGGACACTCTCCTTCTAATATGAGGCTCAAGGAGTTCCACTTACTTAGCTTATCAGAGAGAAAGTTAATGGAGGCTCTTTATGTACCATTCTATGTGGTAAATATCCATTTAAAAATCCATGCCTTAGCTCTGGCAGACAAAGATGCAAGACCTGCAATCTCAATTTATAGTTACCCATAATTAACTATTGAGAGGGTTATCAAGAATTACAGTAAATTTTCTGTTGATATTTATATCAAGATATATGTGTCCCCCTTAAAATGATACAATCTTGTTCGGTCAGGGATGAGTTCAGGAAAATCTGCTCTCCATTATGCCAGAAGTCAGACTAGAAAAATCACACAGGTCACATCAGGCTTTCTAATCTGTTAATTAGATTGTTTATATAAATTCAGTTTAATTGGTTCTGTGTTTTTTAATAAACAGTATTTTTAATGTTTCATGTTTGACTGCAGCCTGACCTAATCTTAATTATTTCTTACTGTCTGTGTGTGGTGGGATTTTGTCATCCTACCAGCACCTCCACCTTCATCGTTAACTGTTGCATCATTAGCTTGTTACACAACCTACAGGGTTGATATTGTTGATACGATGCCAACCACAAAATCACTGAGACATGGAGTGATGGCATTGCTGGAGATCCCAACAAAACTGCTCTAGATCCTGCACCCAAGTTATTTATCAAGACCAAATTCTGTTGTACCTTTTTTAAAGCTTAAGTAGAATATACTGCTGAGATGACTGTAGTCTCTGCAGGTCTTTGTCGAAGATTTTTAGCATGTCATTCCAGGTATATTTATTTTTGTTTTTACAACTAAATTATAATTTTCCAGGCTTTTATCCAGGCTGAGGCTGATATTTTAAAAAGTTTTGTTCTCCCTTGTTCTTTCAGCTGTATTTTGCCTGCTAGTCCTGGGACCAGCCTGCCATCCTGACAAGGATTAACCACATCCATTGGACATACTGTTGTTTCTCTGGGCACCCCTCCAGCTTTGCAGGGAGAGCAGCCTGTCCTTAGCACCATCTCACCAGGAAGCAGTACACCATTTGGAGGACACAGCAATTTCCTTTCCTTTGGGCTCCAAATCTTTCATTTCATGAAGCCTGTTGTCAGAAATTAAATCAGACACCTCTGCTGTTTCAGGCGAGATGTCAGTCTGGTGCCCTCCCCTGCTCACTGAATTTCTAGGTATTATTCTGCCTTAGGAAGAGGCAGGCACTCTACAACTCTACAGTTCAAAACTCTTTGAAAAGTGCTCTCTCCATGTTTGCATTCATAAATTGTTTCCATTTTTTTCATTTCGAAAAGCAAGCTGCAGCAGATAACCCTCTTCACTCTTTTTGTTGCACCACGTTTTGGTGCCGGTTAAACTCCTGCTAGCTTCCTGAACCCTCTGGCCTTTAAATACTTCTTACATTTCCAAGAATTCTTTACAGCCACTACCTAAAACTTCAGTGGATGATCCAGTGTAGCCTCAAACCAAGCTTCCACCTGCTGTGATTTGGAAAAGATATTACATATGTTCATTAAGTATCCTCCACTAGCAGATGACTGTGTGCAGAAACCAAACAACATACTGAGGATGAAAAGAATTTCACCAGGTTTTGAGAAAAGACTTGTTACTAAGCCTAGGTAAAGGCTTATCTTGAAGCCAGGATAATCTTGTGACTAATAGTAGATTAAACTCAGAAAAATTGTTTAGGAGCAGAACTGCTGTAGTGTACCGGAAGGGAACCCACAGAAGGAAGGAAATGAACGGTTTGAGTCTGTTAATTGTAAAGACACTTTAGCCCTCCACCCATGGGCACACATCTTATCTGTACCACTCCCACATATCCTACATCAAATGTGAGAGCTGAACACTTTTGAGTGCTTTATTTCACAATACCAGAGCTCTTAAGCTGTAAGTTTCTCTTTATATGTGTTCATACATCCATATACATCCATATACAAGACTTACTGTAACCCTTTTCAGTATTAAGCTATCTGAGACATGGTGCTATGGGAATCTGAAGTACTCTTGGGAGTATCCAAATCAGGAAATTCAAAACAGTAACAGATACAAACCTGTATCAGCACTGAGAGAAGTAGCACGGGTGATTTTCTTTGAGAACAAAAGTGTGTATTCTAATTGAGAATACTGGCTGACTGTCTATGTGTGAAATAGCTTAAAGGCTTGTGCCTTAGATTGTATTAGGTCAAATTTCCAAGGCTGGTGAGAATTTGCCAACTGCATTAATTTCAGCTGTAATTATGAAAATTACTGTCAAAAAAAGCTGACTTCCATTTCTAAAGCCAAATCCTGAGTAGATACTGAAAAGCCAGGACTCACCCTCAGTATTTCCGATCATCCTTTTACAGTTTCTTCTGACAGAGTAATGCTGGTAACATAATAGCTTTGCTAGAGAGCTTTTGAAAACTGGTCTCTCAAGCTTAGAAAATCTGTGTGAAGAAAGTAATAGTTATCATTCAAACTTGACGCCAGACTCTAATTATTACTTCAAACACAACACAACAACAGGATTTTTTTTTTAATCTCCTTGGTACACTGCAGTAGCCACACCTGCATCCTTTTAGAGGAAACATGTTTCTCTTCTCCTGGATGCTTTGCACAGATATGTATTAATTTGTACAGTGCACTCATAAATTTGTTTAGAGTTTAGCTCTTCTAATTTTTACTCTGTTGATCTCATTGTAACGCTTTGTGCAGTATTACATTAAAATTAAACTGGATTTACTTTAAATGCTGTGAGCCCTTAAAACTTCCCTTGCTTAGGAAAAACACCTTGTTTATGGTAAAAGTGGTAAGGGCCACGAAACTTCTCAGTTTCACTTTGCCTTTACCACACTGGTCTAACTAAGCTAATCAGACCAGTTGTGCTCAGTAGTGTTATGTCTAAGAGTGTCACTTGATCCCACAAAGCTCTGGGCTCATATTCCCAGAGAAGACAGGGACCATGAACTACAGATTAGTATCTTATCTGCACTGCTGTGTTTCACCTTTCCTGTACTATCTGTCTAGCTGACAGTCATTTCAGTCGGGCTATTAAGCTAAACCCACAAACTCAAATAGCATTATTATATGATTTTCAAAGCAGCCAAACCACATGCTTCACTCCTCCTTTCTTAGACTGATTGTATATGTGCTGGTTGTTAATAATGGGACACTGGAAACCAGAGGAATTTAGCATTAAAGAAATACCATGTTTTATTTTTAAAAAGTGTTGAAATCCCAAGTTCTCTGTACCTGCAGAGTTCTGAGCAATTCTTGCTCTCTGAGAAAATTCCAACTGTGTATTTTGACACACAATATGGGTCTGACTTGTAAAAAACACAGGTTTTGAAATATCCTGATAGTTTTCCAGGAGAGGCACAGGCTTCCTCAAGAAATTGAATGTATGGGAAATATGCATGAACTTGTACTTTTTAGTCATATTGGTGGCTTTATTAAAGGTTGTCCATGGAACTCTGTACTCCCAGGGACAGAAAATCATTACTGTATAGTACACAAACATACAAACATATGTTAAACACAGCTCTTTTAAAGGGGCTTTTCTGAAAGTGCTTGCCATTGTTTTCTTGATATAGCTGCAATGGTCTGGTGGTGCAGACATATGAAATATAAGAAATATAATTTGAATCAGTGGAGAGGCCTTAGTTAGAGTACACACTCCCATGGAATGTTTTCCTTGTGTTCTTTGGAATGTGTTTTATTTGAAAGGGTCTGTGTTGTCAGACCTATTTTAGTGACCAGTAAGTAATGAAGGACAGAGGGGAACTTCTTCTCACAGAGCTGAAATAGAACTATCAGGAGCAAATAAACTCACTAATCAAGAGTGTAGCAACCTCTCCTGGTTGTACATCACACACATATCATACAGGGACTTTATACTGTGTCATATTGTGCATTCCCAGGAATAGAAGAAGCATAAGGAGTCAATCAAAGAGGGAAACTAATTCTGATGTTAGTAGAAGAATTGTCCTTCTGTTCTTTTAATTTCTGTTTTGTTGTATGGTGCCAGTTCCAAAACAAGACCTGCAGAGATGCCCAGGAATGAATTCCTTCATCCTGGCTTTCTCACATTCACAGCATTCAGCAGGCCATGTGCACCTAAAATATGTTCTTACTTTTCAAGGGAGATCTTAAATCTCTAATAGATCTAAAATAGAGAAGAAATTATTCTTTATATCCACACCACTCATCTTCCTTAGTTCTAACAACACAAAGCAGGACTGAGTAGATAAAACTCTCAGACTTCATTCTGCCAGAGATGGGCTTTGAAAGAATATCTTTAACTGCTGAGATGTAAAAAATGTACCTGTAAAGGTGGGGATATCACTTCTTCCTGACTTGGGCACTGACAATACAGCCATGAACAAAGTCAGACAGTGTTCACCAAGAAGAGGTTCGTCTCTGCCCAGCTTCTGTGTAGTCCTGCCTCAGAGAGGTTCTTCTGCCAAAGCAGCTGCCCACACATGAGGCCTCTCTGAGGTCTGTCCTAACACCACCCTGGCAGTGGCAGGGACAAGGTCCTGGTCAGACCAAGGTCATGCAACTCCTGCTGGGGACATTTTCATGGTGTTGGGACTACACTACCACCCTCTAAACACAGTCTGTGTCATGGACTATGGAAGGTTCAGATTTTACCCTTCAGGCTTTATGGGTGATTCCTGTGTCTTTGAAGTTCTGTCCCCATTGAAGATGAAGGCAAATTCCCTCTGATATTAATGGGGTTAGGATGTGTCCTTGTCTCTGTTTTTTGCTGTTGTTTCCTTTGTTGCAGTAGACCTATTCCTTTATTAAAGTTTTTGCCCAGGGGAAAAAGAAAAGCCATGTTGCTAAATAAATGATGAAATATTTACATGTGTGAAGCCAACCCCTTATTGCCTAGCTCCTCCTCTGATATTAAGATGACACTTTTTATAGAGCTACAGCTTCTATACTGCCATTATTCCTCTGTGGGATCAGAGACCAGGAGGTAACCAAACAGCCACTATGAGCCAAGTGACGGTAAGTAATATCCGGAAATGCTTGCTGATTTTGACTCAGTGCAGCAAGAAAATACTATATTAGACTGGTGGAGGTTTGTTTAGTGCAGGAGAGCAAAGTAGGATCAGAGGCGAAACTGAAGAAAACATAAATTGGGGAGGTTTCTAAACAAAGCTTGATTTTTAACTTGACAATAAGAGGCCATATGTTGTACAAAATACCCATAATAATAATGGTCCCAGGAGCAAAGTGTTAAAGGCATCAGTTTGCTAATCCCTATGTATGTTCTTTTTACCTTCTTTTGTATTTGTATTTACTTTTTTTTTGCCTGAGGTACTCTCAATGCTACAATGAATGCAGCTCACTTTAGTTGCAATGAATTGCAATGTCACCAGTTGCAATGAATTAATCTGCAGTTACTCTTTGAATGTTTTGCATCTCTTGTTTTTATTGTATTCGTATATTGGCTTTAAACCTTAATAGTAGCTTCCTTCTTTTAAAAAAATGGTTTAGCATATTGTTCAAATATGTATGGTTCAAACTGGTTAGCCTAGCTGATGAATTTCTCCCTCCTACTTTTACCTGTTTAATGCATTTGACTTTGCCTTACCTCACCTCTTGTAGGTTTGGTAACAGAGAGGTAGCGACTTTCTCAGGTGTTGGTTTGTGTTGTGTTTTTTACTGCTTTGCTAAGTCACTTCAGTTTCTGCCTTTTGCTTGTATCTCTGTGGCGTAGCCTACAGAGACAGTATCTGAGAGATGGATACATGTTAGGTAACTACCACAGTAAATGAAACACCCTGTTAACTGGATTCTTGTACAGCTAACTCCTAAGCTTTCTCTGTCACCACACTCAGTGTCTCTCACCCCCTTGGTGTTGATGATCATAATGCTCCTTCTGCTCTTCCTTTGCTTCCTCTCTCTTGCTTACCTTCAATTGTCTTGTTCCTTCTTCTCCCTTTCTTCTGCAAACTCTTTGCTCCCATTTCTCTGTTTCTTCCCATCTTTTGGCAGGTTGTTGAGTGGCTGGGAATACAACTGCACAGATTGTCCCTATTTGTTGTGCAGCATTTCTTCCATGGCCTTTCTTTGCAAAATACTCAATGTGGAATTGTCAGTTCCTTCATTCTCACCTTGACGTTCTTGAAAGAAATATTTGGAGTAGTTAGAAAGCAAGAGATGAAAAGATGAGATTTTCCTTGCACGGTGCCTAGGATTTACAAGGTCAGGATGTGAAATGGAGCAGCTTTCAGAGCAGGGAAGGGAAGAGTTCCTGAAATTGTACTAAGCTGGGCATTTTCAGTTCTCAACTTGGAGGACAGTGTTGAACATGTTACTATGTTCAACACCAGTGCAAAAATACATTTTTAACCTGCACTATAGCAAGAGAAATATTGATATTTGGCTGGCAGAATATCAGCCCAAAAAAGAACCATGAAAAAAGGCAGACACAAAAGTGCCCTGGAGATAAATACTCTCACTCTTTAGAAAGTCAGAAGTAAGGAACAAAAAGAAAACACTCAGTGACATGGCTTTTAGTGAGCTTTTGGCAGGTTCTGGAATGTAATGGGGAAACCGTGCAGTGCTATAATGTGATAGTCTTAATTTGTGGGCATTAATACATGTGAAGACAGATTTTTGGATTACTGTATGCACAACTCTGTGGCTAATTTGCATGCAACATTTCTATGATTAATAAATTAGGCAATGCTGGTACTACTGTACTACAGTGAGCCACTTGTAGCAATTGCCAGCATTCCAGCATGCAATATTAAATACTCTGCTCTGCTCCTGTAAGCTTTGAATATTTGAACATCAGTTTGCCGTTCCCAAGCTGCAAAGTGATCAAAGGAGGGGAAGAATGTTCCTTACTTTTGTCCCTCTTACAGGAGAATCAGAATAGTCACCAGATACCTTGTGTAGAAATGTCAAGCAAAGACAAATGAAAAAAATAAAATCAAAAGGACTTACTAAAATAACTTGAGTAAAAGCATAACACAGCTATTTATAAAAACAAGATGTATTTTTCAAGACCTTATGTTTTGTATTAAACTGTTTTAGTAAAACAACCATATCATATATGCATAGAATAACATACCCTCAATACTGGGATAAATCATTTGAAGACCATGAAGATAAGCAAAAAGGGGGCCTGCATTAAGAAATTATATCATGCTGTCTGAGGCCAAGACCTGAAAGTGTACAACTGATTTCTGGGTTCATACCCAACTTCTTTTACTGCATTCATGACAAATTCATGAAGATTATGAGAAAATTCAGCAGATTATGAGAAAATTCAGCAGATTAGTTCTTTAGTCTGATATCTCCAGTCTAAATAAAAAAGTGTCACTCAGGGTATCAAGATATCTAGAATACACTGATATTGCTGTCTTAGCTTGCAATTTCAGATCAGGCTCTCTGCCTTGTCCTATGAAGAATTTGTTCCCTGGTACATAGGTTTTTTTCACACTTAGCCTAGCCTAACATAAATTTCTGTTCATTTTCATTCTCATTTTTAAATCCCTGTCTTTTTAAGAAATGTCTCGTGAAATGAAAGAGATGCATCATATTATTGCATCACACTCTGAGCACAGTTAGGCTGTGGCTTACTGAGCTTTCAGATGACGCTGCCAGCACCACTCTGCCTTCTGAACATTTTACTGCAGGCATGGGCAGCTTACACGTTCTGAAGCAATTACTATATTAAGTACCCAGTGACGTATCTTTCCCAGAAACAGAAAATAAAGGTATAAAAGAAATCTGCACAATAATTTATGGGCGTTAACATTTGGGTGTAAGTTTCTCTGTGGGTAATTATGTGACTATGCTAATAACGCCAAGGATGCTTTGATACATTAAAAAAAATTCTCACAATGCTGTTATTGAGCATTTCATTAGTCAGGAGTATGCCTGTGGACCCCTGTGACAAGTCCAAGCACCAGGCTAAGTTAGGATGCCTTGAAGAGAAGGGAAGGTTCCCAGCTCAGAGAAATTTCTCCCAAAGCTTCCTTTTACTTGCTGGCAGGCAGCTGGCATGGAGCCCCAGGTGTCCTTGAGAAATTCTCCAATACGTTGCTCATCCCTTCCATCATGAGAACTCAGGGTATGTTCAGTCATTGTGGAGACACCACAAGCAATTCCACCACAAAGGCTGCTCTGTGAAGTGGGCTCAGGCTGCAATGCCTCTGTCTGTTTTCCAGTATTGTAATTGCCCAGCGGGAATTAAACTTCACAGAGGTTACATTTTTAAGCCTTCAAATTTTAAAAATATTTTTAGCTTTTCTTCAATGTCTAATCCTTTGACCTCTTGCATTAACTCTGTGTAAAATTGCATTGTTCCAACACAGCAAAACACGGCTCTACTGACACACAATTACCAGCGTTAGAGAAGCATCCTCGGATACAGGGCTTTACAGAAGAATCAGCAGGGGATTTTTGAGCAGGGACAGGGAGGCAGAGCCCCGCCCTTGCTGTGGGGTGGTGGTGGCTGTGGGAGGGCAGGAGACGCCCTGGTGTGGGGGGCAGGCGGCAGGTTGGCTTTGGAGCGGCTGTGTCTGCATTTCCTGCGCCCCGCGAGCGTGTCAGGCGTGCTGGGACCAAGCCTCGGCTTGTGGAAATGATTACAAGGCAATTTATACCAAACCACCATCCCTACTGCTGTGTTTGTTACAAACTTGGCTGCAGTACAGTAATGTTTAGTGGATTAATAATGTTTGCTTTTGGCCTCTCCCACTCCCTCGGCAAACAATTTTCATGTATAATAAATGTTCTCATTTAGTCTGACTAGAACAGAGCCCAGGGGTCAGAATAGCCAAACCTGCATGCTCAGACTCCAGGTTTCCACACAACAGAGCAGCTTTCTTCACTCTCCATGCCAGGGTCCAGTGCTTGGGCCCTTCTGCAGGGTCAGTTTTGCTGAGCAGGTCCCCCTGAAACTGCAGGGGGCCCACACCACACATCTCCTTTTGCAGGAACCAGTCTGCCCAGTCAAAAGGGTCGCAGTGGGCAGCAGAGGCAGTACAGAATCACTGAGACAGGCAGATATTTCTTGAGTCTTTGGCATCTTAAAATAGAACAGCGTATTTAAAATTTAAAAACTTTATATATATATATATATATATATATAAAATAGGCAAAAAGTAAATATTTCACACTAATTGATCACAGAACATGCTTGTGAGGGCATATGAGGTTGAATAACAGCCTTATGGTCTTGCATTTGCAAAGAAAGCCTTAGAGTTACAAACCCGTTAAAAATCTGTATGATTTATTTTGTTGATTATTAGTCTCCTTTGGGAAACAAGGAGTCTGCCTGCCCATGTTTCATAACGTGTAGCAGAAATACTATGATATGCAGATACAGAAGTTACACAACAAAAGCAAAACTGAATTAAAGCTGTTTACAGCCAAAAAATGAGGAAACCAGATCTGCAGCCTTTTTATTGCTACACCATTGAAATGAGTGTGTGCACAGCCAGGCTGTTGAGGTGCTTGCAGTGCTGTATGGTACAGCTGTTCCTCTGCATCTTCCCGCTGCTCTTTATGCCGCCTCAGTTACAGCTAAAATGGAGGCAACCAGTCTTAGGTATAATGAAAGAGGCATGTTTAAGTAGTCTTGTAAAACTTTATGACAGCTCTTAATTGATCAAATAACTAAGAACAGCAATCAGCACTTACTTCAAGTGATGGATTAGTGATTTCTGGCCTGGGGAGCAGGGACTGGCAGCGCTGTTGTGATAACCAGTTGGATGGAGCCTCTGTGCTGTTGAACCCTGTGACCCAAGTGCTGTCTGTGGCTCAGCATTTGAAAATACCAGAAATACAGGTTGTGCCATACATCCAGGTGCTGACATACATGGTGAGCTCACCAGCACTGTCTCCAGTGGAGGATTTCTTGCCAGTCCTGCACATTGAGGTCATGCTTACACAGAGCTATGGGCAAGACAGAAGAGCTCAGACAGGCAGATTAGGTTTGTGTCTGCCATGAAAAGATCAGCAAGAGGAATTAATTTTATCTTAGCTTATCTGAGCGACCATCCCATGGTGCAGTGTTCTGTGTCACTGGCAATTTTCACTGCCACAAAAGGTATTGCTTGACCATGTTAGCAAAACAACGAGAAGTATCTATGTAAACCAATGTGACGACCATCAGAGAAAAAACATTATCAAGCAAATTATTTATCAAGTGTTATTGGGTCATATGCAGAGAAAAGAAAAAAAACTCATGCAGGAAACCTAGGCAACAATACTATTTTCACTGAGCTATGAGACTCGGGTTTACCTTTGATCCAGACTGCCTAATTATTCCTGGACAATTCCCTTCATTATGCAGGCCACATACATTATTACTATCTCTTCAAGATGTATGCACAAATGTTTTCTGAAATTAATTCGTTTGACACTTTGTACACTTTGTTGTTTGGTTGATTGCTCAGGGTGAAAAGTGAAGGAAATCTTTGGCAACCTCTTGTGGTTGTGGGGTATTTCTTTATATGTACCTCCTTTTATGACATTGTGGAGAATCAGTGGTAGGGACTATGAACACAGCAAAACAGAACATTAGTGGGACAGCCGACTCTTCAGACTGGAGTTTGTATTAGCAATTCAGGAAAAAAAAAGAGTGAGATAGAAACGTATAAATATATTTAAGAACATATTAAATACAGATACACTTTTGAAATCTGAACACAAGAATGTATCAGGATTTTGGAAATCAGCTTTGTCTTTATAGCAAGTCCATGCAAACTTCAGCTCCTAAGCCTGAGTCTGGAGATATTGAAAATTAACAGCCACGTTTGTTGCAATGTGAAAATGTAGGTTAAATAACATATTTTCTTCAAATATATTCTTCTCTTTTCTATATATTTTTTCCTAATTGTCTCCATTTTTCCTTTGGCAGCTATAAAACATTGTAACCAACCACAAATAACCATACAGATGGAAGAGAGAGACCATTTTTTCTCTTTATTTTGCTTATTCCTATTTTGGAGATGTTTATTTGTTTATAAAATTGCTGTATATGAATAAAAGCACTAGAAATATTCCCAAGCTATTGGTTACAGATGATTTAAAGTTCATTTATTCTCTAAAAATGAATCATGTAAAAATTAAGCCTTCCTGTCCACAGATCTACTCATCTCCCTCTCTGGACCTAATTTTCTCAGCTCTTTAAGTGATTCAGCCCAAGCTGAGCAGAAATGCTGTGATTTATCTCAACAGTGTCCGAAATACAGGGTGATTTTGAAGTATTCTGGGGTACTTGTCCCTTGCTACCTGCCCAGTAACGAGAGAGGTTTCTGTTGTCCCTCCTGTCCCACATCCAGCCCCACTCACAAGCTGCCCAGGGATGCCTGTGCAGGGCACTCACAGAAATGTGCTCTGGTGCAGCCTCGTGCAGCAGTGTCTCTCCCATCCCATCCCATCCCATCCCATCCCATCCCATCCCATCCCATCCCAGCATGGACAGTGAGAGGAGCCAGCGGAGCAGAGCACAGAAAAACAGCTGCACTTTACCTGCACACCACTTGCTCCTACAGCTAACAAGGGGATGGTGTAGCACGTCTGGCAACCCACAGGGTGTTTTTCAAAGTGAAAATATAGTTCAAGGGAGATATTTCCTACACTTTCCATGTGACGAGGGCCGTGCTGGTGGGGAGGAATGGTTTGTTAAAGCACTCGGGAAGCATCACTGCAGCTCTCATAGTGGATTATCAAATGCCTGAAGGCTTTGTAGAGGTGCTCATTCTGGGTACAGATGAACCCACCACTTCTCCAAGCTTGCTCAGCAGCACGGTTCAAGTCCCCAATGCAAGTCCACTGATCTTCATACTTCCTTGAAACAGCCCATTTGGAATGATCATTAATGGAATGAAAGGTGGAGTTCAATGGCATCCCTATTATGTTTATGTTGTACACGTGGTAGTCGAGAGAGCAGTTTGAGTAAAGCTTTTGGCCAGAGCGCTGCCAAGATTCAGCCAACAAATCGGTCTTCAGTTCCTGAGCCATCCAGGCCACATAGATATCTGGGGAGTAAACAGGGTGAGGGAAATGAGTCTTCCATGTTCCTTCATTAAAGAACAGACTGAAAAGCATAATCTAAATTGTGCTCATTTCATTGTAATACATAAAGTCAGCCAGAAGGGATTTTGCCCCCTCCCCTTATTCTGACTTTTGTTTCAGAAGTTCATTTCTATTTTCCCTCCTTCTAGAAAAGCTGTTACAAACAATCAATAGGAAAACAGGGGAAGAACAAAAAAATTGCAAGTCTTCTTTGTAACAAAAAGCCCCTAGATGATTCAAACACCATATTTCTTCTTTCTTGATACTGCTGAATAATGGGAAATAAGTGTTCTGAAAATCTCATTGTTGAGCAGGTTAGGACGGACCAGACAGCTTTTTGCTTTGTGGGGCTGAGAGAACATTGAGATGGGACACTATTCCTTGCCCTCTGTTACACTTATTTCTGAAGCTGAACTTCTTTTTTCCCCCCCAAAGAAAATATGAATTGTAAAATAACTTATTAATTAATATATTAAGAATTTCTTGAGGGTGTGTGATGAAGAGAGCAACAGGTTCTCTTACCATCTATGAACAAGTGTGACTTTGCAAAGTGGAGAAAGGTTTCCCCGTGAGCTGACTGGAGCTTGGAGAGGTGGCGCAAGGGGACCGAGGGCAGCCTGGACTTTGCACAGAGCTTCTGCAGATTTGGGAGATCAGCTTGGAAGATGTTAGGGATGGAACAGCTATAGACTCCTGGATTATAACTCAGCATCTGTTGGTCTGAGAAAAACCCACAGAAATGAACACAGGCAGAATTAAAATGGGTTAAAGCAAAGCAATCAAGAGAGCAAAGTTCTGTCTTGGAAAGGAAATCTAAATCCTTCTTAATCTTCACAGCCTATCTCCTGAATGAGTTAAGTTGTCAAAGCATCTTAATTTAGCAACCAAAAAATTTGTGTAATTGCTTTGTATTCCAATTGGCCCTGCAGCATAAAGACTGGATGGGAGAGTGCACTCAGGTTTTTCCACCCACACGTCATTATTCTTAGCAGAACTGTTAACTGGTGGTCTTGCCATTGCCACTTCCACACATGCTCATCTTCAAGCCTCTCTGCAGCCACACAGCACTCAGACATCCCATGTAAATCCAAACCCCTCTGTATTTACAGGAGTCGTTTCCAGTCAGTTACAGCTGCCAAGCCAAATACAAAAGGAAGAGCTGCCAAAGGGTCTAGTTTGGTTTTAGGGAAAACAGAATTTGACTTTTAGGCTCTGGATTGAATTTGCAGAAGAAATATACTTTTCTGAACAGTGCACAGCTCAACTGTAGAAGTCCTTGCCATGGATATCATAAAGAGCAAGGGAACAAATGCAGTCATTAGATGAGTTCATGGAAGACCAGTGCATCAGGAACATTCCAGTTTTTCTGGCTCAGGAAATCCCTGAACCACAGATCAGCAGAGGTTGGGAGGATGAGGCAGGAAAAGCATTAGTGTATGCATCTCATTTTCTTGTCCTATTTCCCTAAACACATGCATAGATGCATTTCTACAAACAGGAACCTGGGTTAGATAGCTCTGAGGTGGGGCCACCCTAGCAATTTGCACAGCATGTGTGTTTCCTTAATATGATTTGAGGTTCGTAACTGAGAAAAGAGTGAAAAAACAGTGTGAAAAGAGCTGAGGAACAAGCCAGTATGACTTCTTGTAATGTCTTTTGATAGTCCCTTTTCAGGATTCCAGTACCAGTTGTCACTGTCAGATAGTTCTGAGTCTTGCAGCTATAGTTTGTTGTTTTTTGGGGTTTTTTATATATTTAGTATTGGCATTTTTTTTCAGAAAAAAATACCTGGGAAAATTCTAGGTGATATTTATTCCATACTTCATATTTCTGATGGGTCAAGGCTACTACTCCAGCTCAAGCAGTGGTTGCCTTACATGTTTAGAACTGCAGATGACTGTTGCTGAATGAGCTATTACTGTTAAAAATGATTAATCATCCTGTTTTATATTTCCAAAGCATTTTGTATGCATGGACTGACTTTACTCTTGATATGCACTTGTGACTATTATTATCCTAATAGTCCCCACAGGGAAATGAAAACAGAGTGGAAGAGTGAATTTCCCACATTCACATAGGAAATTATTGGATAAACATAACTGAAGCCAAGAATGCTCTTTCCAGGTCCCACTTGGTTTCCCAAAGTGACCAAAAAGGTCAAGAACAAAGAATTTTTGAGGTGAAGCCTTAAGGAAAGCAATCAGAGAGGTGTGGTGGGACAAAGGCTTCCTTAGGGAGAAGCTTTTCATACCTATTTCTGTGAACTGATCATATTTGAAGGTTATACAGATGGCTGTCTGTCCGAAGGACTCCCCAGTAGATGGATATCCATAACCATCCTCAGGGATGGGAGGGAACAGGGGCACACTGTGAATCACCCAGAAGCCTTGTGATTTGTCCAAGAGCAGAAATCCTGTCAAGAAACAAAAAGTTACTGCAAATGAATTAAGTAGGAGAAAACCCTGAGATGATACAGCTCTGTCCTACTTTGGTTTTCCTGTTGCAGAAACCACATTTCAAAGTGCTAATGTCTACAGTAAACTAGAGTAGATTAATAAATAACAGGAGACACTAATATTGTATTAAAATTGCATCAGTTCTTTCCTGCATAAACTAACTCAAACTGTCTTTATGTTTCATTTGACAAAAATCCTTTCAAAACCTCTTCTTCTGCTCAAAGTTTGTCTTCAGAAGTTCTGACAATTTAGTGGTTGTGCCGCTCCCTCCATTGCTCATTTTCCTTCCTTTCAAATATTCACTGGTTAAGGGGAAGCAGATTCTGTCAACACTGTGTGTTCCAGACCAAATTCTCCCCCATGGGGAAGCAGCACCAACACAGGCTGTGCTTCTCCCCTCCAGGGTGTGCCCATTGCTGCAGCCTGAAAATACAGCCCTGCAAAATGTGCTTATTTCCACATCAGGCTGGGCAAACTCCATCTGCTTCCTCAAGGGAACATTTAGACCTTCACTGAAGTTTAGCCTTATTTAGTCTTGCTTTTCTGTAACGGCATCCTATCACACTTCCATGATCTCGGCAGCAGTCTCTTGCCTCAGGAAGTTTTGAGGGGTTTCTGTTGAGGGGGTCTTTCCCTTCACATCTTGTACTGGTGTTGCCACAGGATGCTGTGGTTTGTACTCACTAAAAGGACCTGTACGAGTTTCAACTCTTGAAACAAAGAGTCTGTAAGCCCTAAGATCCTTCACACAGCACAGGCATAGCAAAACCGAAAGAGAAGCTGCAGCACACGTAACTACACAACAAACTACACCTCACACAAATCATTCTCCAGCTTTGCTTTAGGCAGGAATTTTAGATATGCAGATAGACAAACAGACAAGGAAATGCGCTATCCACAGCTTTAGAAAGGAGAAAATAGTAGTTTGGGACTCTCCCTGTACCTTTGGTGTGTCCACATTTCCATGCTTTGGAGTCTGATTCAGGAATCTCATCGTTGTATATTGCATACGCAGTGGTGTTTCTCTGCAGGGAAACACACATTTCTGAAACATGGCATTCAGTAAAAGGAAGGCATTTAAGCAAACATCTGCTGAGAACATGAAAAAATTCAGGACTGTTCTGTGTGAACAGGACAAGCTTAATCCTGCTCCCAGTTCAGCTGACACAGTCTCCAGTGACATTACAGTAAAACGAACCTGAAGATTCAGCATTAGGGCCCCAGCTGACATGAAGTGGAAGTTCTCTGCATCACTGCAGTGGCCCTTTCCCAAGGCATTGAATATGTTTGCTAAGACAGTTTACATGGGTTTAGTGGGCACTTGCTTGCAAAGAAGTTCCCCTCTCTGTTTTCTGGGCTTCTCTCTGATTTAGCAATCATATCCGGTGAAAATATTTGCTGAGTAAAAAGCAACATGACAAATGTTCTTACAAAGGGCGAATATTTAAAGCTTTTTTGCAAAATATTTGCATGCGGCCACACCTTATTTCCCCTGAATAGAGAACTTCAAAGGAGCCGGGACATGCTTCCCCTCCCAGTGTACTATGAGTTTGTAAACAGTTTATTACAACTACAGTGAGACCTGGGATAGGACAGCTTTCCAGACGGACAACATTTTAGTGACTTCTGGGAGCCTCTTCTACATACAAATTAATTGCACCCTATCACCAACCCACAGCAGAAATGCAAAGACACACCCAGACTCCCAACAATATTATGTAGATGGGAAAAATAATTATAGGCAGATCTTGTGACGTTTTACAATAACTTCACACAAATATAAATGAGGTGTCTGATTGTGGGAGCACAAAAAGAAGGCCAACAAGCAGCATATCACTTCTGGAGCAGTCACAGTGATTTCAGGGGGAAGATCAACACCCAGATGTGATTTGAGTCGGAGTGTGAAACACAGGCACATAGGAAGACTTAGGACAAATGTCTGTAACAATTACCACTGACTCTGGTCTGAGTTCACAGCCAGTTCACAGCTCCAGATGTTGGTCAACATGAATTGCAGAGAAGAAGCCAAAGGGAGAACGTATGAACACTCTTTTTTTTGATGGGCAATACTCACACTAAGTGTATGAAAAGCTTGACTAGAAATTAGAAGTTGGAGGATAATTCCTAATTGTAGCCAAAAGTGCAAAGAAGGTGCCCAGCTGTCAGGCGCTTCCCTCGATGTGTTTTAGTAGATCTATTGGTCAGGCCTGGCCATACCTCTACGTGGTTATTTTGGCTGCTTTCATTTCATTTGCATATATTATCAAGTAAACGTACTAACAAAAATTACATGTCACTTGCCTTGGATTCATACATCTCATACAGCTGCTTCAGTGTTTGTCCCAGAGCACCCTGTGTCATGTTGATGAGGTATTTACCGAGCTGCCACTGTGGAGCTAGGGCATCCATGTAGAGGTATTCCAGTCCCAGCATGGGGATCTGTCCTTTGGCATGTTTTGGCAATTTGTAAAGAGCAAACCTGCAACAGTGGAGAGCAGTTGTTTTTTTAGCGCCACCCTGTTTGAATGTGTAAATCAGTATCTCCTTCCCTGAGGAACAGAAGGGTGAATCTGGGGATGCCTGGGCTGGAGGGGGAGCAGTGCGCACATTCCAGCCTCAAGGCAATGACCCAGTGCAGGAACCAGCTGCAGTTTGGCAGCACAACACCTGCTGCAGACAAATTTGTTCTGTTTCTTAGTAAGGAAAGGAAGCTGATTCAGCACCAAACTCCTGCTGTGGCCAGACTGCTGTTGGTATCCCTAAAGAATTTCAGGTAGCCTAGGTTGAATCTACCAAATCCCTATTGCTCCTGGTTCTGGTAGAAAACCTCAGGTCCCAAACCCAGTCTAACATTCCCCAGGGTCAAATGATTTATATATTATATAATAATGGCTTCATATGAACTAGATAAAAATAAGTATTAAAATGAAAAAAATGCATTATGTTATGTGTATATGTATCACAATCACAAAGTAAGTATAAAGCCATGTGATAAAATGTTGTTCCAATCCTACTTTTCTTAAGACTTCCACTCTATGAACTGTTGCAGCATTAGCCAGGAACACAAGTCTTTTCAAAATGTAAAGTACTCAATATTGTCAGTAAATGGCTCCAGTTCATACCAAGGATCCTGATAAACAGGTTTTCCCAGTGCACAAGTCCATGGGATTAATCACAATATAATTCATTCAGCCACTTTCTCTGAGGGCTGTACTTGAGTAATTTGCTATTCATGTCAATAGTAAGGACTGAGTGGCATTGTTTCCAATCTATACTATTTACCAAAAATGCAGCCTGTGCTTAACCCCTCAAGCATATCAGGAGGAGTAAGCCTTGCCCAGCTGACTTACAGTCTCAAGTTGGTCACAAAAGACATCTCTGAACACACATAAGAATTGGCAGGAAAGCTTTCTGCTAGAGAAGGACATTTAATCCATGGGAAATGTACATGTGCAGGCAAAAGAGAAACACACACCAGTGGAGGTCCTGATCACCCACTGGCATTGCCACTGACTGAATGATGTTCCTAAAGTATCTCAGGAGAAATAATTTCTGATAACAGATCATAGAAAAGAAAGTTACTTAAATAAATAGGCTGGGGAAAGATGTCTGTACCTACACATGCACCAGGAGTCACAACAATTCCTTTATTTGAAATAAAGAATTGAAATGAAGATTTGGAAAGCAGTGGATAGCAGTAGTTACAGTAGTAAGAGCCAATCCAGGAATTAGTAGATGAAGCCTTTCCAAATTGCTTTGAAATGTACTGGAAGATTTATGCTCTGGAAGTGTTTACACCCTTGCATCTGACAAATCCACCTTAGCAGGTATGCTTATGAAATACTAGTCATTGAGCTATCAGGAAATTGCCTGCCAATTCCCAATGGATACATGTTTTGGCTCTTTCCAGAAAGCCAGCTGGGTGCATTACCAATTAAACTTGTATAAAGTCTTTACTGCTATTTGTGCACAGGAAATTTGTCAAGAGTTTAGGCATTTGTGGGAGCAGAGTAAAAGTTATTTTCCTGAGACCCAAGGAAAAGCAAATCCACTTAGACCCAATTAGCATTGTCACATTGTTTGCTTGTGACTGAACACCAACTTACAACAAATAATCACATCTTCTGCCCTTCCTCCCAAAAAACCCCAAACAAACAATGTGCATCCTGGCTTCAGTCCTTGACTCAACTTTTCTCAGAAAACACAGTTCTGGCTTTTATTTGCAGGGAAGGCTTCCCACAGAACATAGTGAGTTTGGATGAATAAAAGAAAGACTCTGCCTTCCTTAGAGAGCCAATCCTACAGCCATTTGCCCTGGCAGTCCCTGTGTGAGGTGCAGTGAGGATGGTGGGATGAGATCCTGAGTGGAATGAAAACACAGGGGAGACTCCTGCCTGCCCAGGCACTACATGTGGGTAGGAGCTGCCAGCCCAGCTGGGGAGCACAGGTCAGATAAAGCAAGTGATTCCTCCGGTTTAGCGGCAAATGAAAGGGTGTGTGAATAGGAATAACGAGTAATTATGGAATGCTGCAGGATGAAACCACTGCATAATAGGAACTCACATAAACCTCTTGCTAACTGAAAATAACACTGGTAGTGCTGATTGTTTGAAAGGGCACTGACATCTTTTGTTTAAGAGAAGGCTCTTCTCAGCAGTTTCAGTTTTGCTTCCTCTGTCAGGTTGATAGCAACCAAATCCAGAATTCAAAGGCTGACTCTTTCTTCTCAATAAACTAGGATGACCCTGGTAGACAGGCAAGTATCTCTTCATTTGATCAGGGCACATTGAAAAGGAAATCCTCCCATCCTACCTGCTAAATTTGTGTAAGGGAACACAGATTTGCCTGTGCAGACTGCCAAGTTTCCTCCTGGAACAGGCCCCACATCACTAGCATTCACACAGAGGCACAGATTAATTACTCCTAACCACAGCTTTCAAAGAATTTCTCAGAGATTTTTAATACAAAAATTGTCTACATTTAAGAAATGGATGGTAGAAGTTTGTTTTTTTGTTTGTTTGTTTGTTTGTTTTGTTTTTTGGGTTTTTTAATATATTTTGGTCTGTTTGTTTTTTGTTTGTTTTTTGTTTCTTTTTTCCTTAGCTTTAGCACAAAAAAACCCTCATTCTGCAAGGAATAATTCCAGTTTAGGCAGAAATGAAATATCACATGTCTTTAAGCTGCTGGATTGCTGCACCAACTAAGAGTCTGATTCCAGAAAAAATCACATCATCCAGAAGGGCCTTGGCACAGGTGACAAGTCACAGGGATGGCCTAGACCCTCATACATTTGATGCTATGCCAACACAGAGCAAAGCCAGCTGTGTGCTCCTGCTCGAGTAGGCAGCCTGTGGTGCGAGGAGCACCTGCCTTCCCTGCAGTCGGCTCTGTGTGCAAGGGAAGGGACAGGCCTACTTCTTTATCCCTTATATCTAATCACTGTTCATGAGAAAAACATTTTTCTTTTGAAATTGGCTGATATTTATCCTCAGGAAGCTTATGTGCTCTTTGTAAAGAGCTCTCAGTTCACTTTTTAAACCTGGGCTGGATATTACGCAATTGTACTTTGCGTCTTTTCATCTTCAAAGCGCATTAATCCAATTAATCATTTAATACCCAAAGTTGTGCTCGCTGCTGGCAGTGGGCCGGCACCAGCGGTACGGTGACGGCAGCTGCGGGCTGGGAGCGAGCTCAGCTCCTCAGACCGGGAGCGGGGCCGCGCTGCTGCCGCCGCCCCGGGACGGCTCCGGCTCCGCTGCCCCAGTGCCGGCCGCAGAGGGACGAGCCCCCGAGGCTGCTGTGCTAGAGGCACAGGGCGGGATGCGGGCGCTTTCCCGCCCGGTGCGTTCCCTGCCTGGCGAGCCGTGTGCTGGAGCCCGGGCCCGGCCGCTGCCCCCGGGGCTGCCGCTGGCGAGCGCAGCCTTGGCATCCCAATACAGGTCGTGCTCCCTTTGATCATGGGACGTGAACGCTGTGTAAAACGGTGATTGTTTTGCAGTTAGTCATAGCGCAGTACGGTGGTTGGTTCAGGGAAATGAAACCACGTTTCAATAACTTATCCTAGGTTTTTTAAATGCAGAATTCAGTCACTACTCCAAGGCAAACAGGACCGAACCAGTGATTGCCTTGCGTTGCTGCTCGGTGACCCACCCACTTCCCGAGGTTTAATCTCAAGTGTTTTTGTTTACTCACCCAGCCTTTCTCCCCTGCACGGTATTTACTCACCAATCCACTGACTCTCCGTCTTCATTCCTGCAGGAAATCTCAGCGGCCCACAGGGGCACGGAGGAGAGCAGTAAGAGCAGAGCAGGGTGGCACCACGCAGATCCTGCGGGCATTTTGGTTTCTCGGCTGCGCAGGGCGAGCCCCGAGTAGGCTCTAGAAGGAGAAGTTGAGCTGCGTTAGCTGTCAGCTCCTGCCCACGGAGCAGGGAGCACACCCCGGGCGCTGCGTGGGAAATCGGGTTCCCACAGCAGGGATGGCCACCGACAGCGGGGGAAGGGCTCCTGGGAGCTCCCGGAAACGGCTCGCGATTTCTTTGAGCAACAAAATGACAATTGTCAAGTAATGGTTTTGACAAAACTAATACTTCTATTATTTGGAATATTCATGGTGTTCTACTTTAAAAAACCCCCAACCCGCAGATACCGAAACCCTTTTTGTTTTCTTTTTAGTGCTGAATGACTGGTGTGCAGTTTTTTTACAACTATCTGAAAAAACCCTGGTATTCAGACAAGGAAAACAAAGTAATTTCCAACTCACTGCTTCTCCCGGCAGCGCTCGCAGTGAGCGCAGCCCCTGCCCCGTGCCCGCAGGAAGGGTTCCCGGTGCAGCGCTCCCGGCTCCGGCGCTGGCAGCTCCGGCCACCCGCGGGGATTGAGCCCGGAGGGACCGGCAGCCGGAGCAACGCTCCGAACTCGGAACCAAAGTCATTTACCTACGATTAGTTAATGCTTTTCTAAACTATCTTTTAAGTGCATTAGCACTTCTCTTAGGAACAAACACGTCTGAATTGAGCAATTTCACATCTGATAATCTTTTAGCAACTTACACATAAAAAGCTTCAATGTATATTTTGGTGTGTAAAATGTTCTTTCTCCCGCCTCATTATTCCTACATTAAAAAGGGCTGATTTACATTAAAAGGTGTTGATACCGAGTATGGGATACTTCAGCCTCAGGGAAAGTCTAGTGCAATGAGCTCTGGATATTTTAACAACAGAAATCCTCACAGCCTTTGCAGTATTTTGTCACCTTGCTAGTACAGCCTCTCCAACACTGTAAGAGATGTGTAATTGGGGTGTGTTTGAGAGAAGCAGGGTAAAACTTAATAACAGGGCTTAATGCAAACAATACCAATTATCCCAGAGAAAAGACTCAGTAAAGGTCTATACAGTCAGGACAATTCAAAGATGACAAATGAGAGACCAGTTCACTCTTACTCTTGTTCTATAATCTGTCCTCCAGAAAATTTTAAAATTTTATCACAGCTGCTACTGATTTAATATAGCATTTTTCCTTCCCGTCAGAAGTCTGCAATTTATATTGAAAATATTGTCATTATCACAGGTAACCACAAAAATAAAGGCCATAAGCATTGTTTGTGTTTCATTGACTGAGTTTGTTTACAACTGCCATCTGTTTTCTCTGCAGATCAAGGACATAGAAGTCCTCAACTGTGAGTATGGCAAGAATACAATTAAGTTCCTTCGCCTTCATAAAGAGGGGAAGAAGCATTTCGTTAAAGAAGTGGAAGTGTGCGCACATCTCCGGCTGACTTCTCCTCAGGAGTACCTGGAAGGAAACAACTCTCTTGTGATACCTACAGACACCATAAAGAATATTGTCCTTGTGCTGGCCAAAAAAAATGGGGTATTTTTTTTTTTTAACTCGTCTTGCTGTTTCTTACAACTATTATATTAACTTTTCATTTTCAATTGGCATATCTGATCAGTACTAAAGCCACCTTCAGTGATTTGAGATTTCCTCGTCCACTGCCTATCTTGTGGACTCTTTCTTAGTTTTCCAAAGCCTTTTTTTCTCAAGAGCTAGAACTACTTTTGTAGATTTGTCATATAAAAGCCATCTCTTTTTTTTTATTATTATTTAATATCCTTCATTATTCCTATATACCATTTTTAAGCAGAAGGTCTCAAAGTATGAGCCTCCTCTTAATTCTTCTGTCCTCTTACCACAATCAGTTGTATCTATCTTAATGACAATCTGTAGCACTATTTGTCTGTCTCTGTAATGAAATCCCATCTTTACCCTGTAAAACTTAATCAGCATATCACTGATAAAGCTATCAGAATATCACTGTATCAATCAGAATAATCACTATAAAGTATTATTTCAGCATTATATCCTCAAAGCATAAGGCTCCTGCAGCAGTTTCTCTCAGTGCAAAGACTGCAGCTCACTGTACCACAGAATGGGAGATTTTTGACACAACTGTAGCTGCTATTTGCAGCATATGCTGCAAGCTGGTCGAATGACTGGGTACAGTGAGCCAAGCCCAGAATAAGAGAAATGTGTTTTTAACAACACTCATTCTTCCCAAATACTTACATCAACCAGAAAAATCTACTTTTGTATATGAGGTATTTGTTTCTTTCTAATAATACTTTTTACTGTCTTAGATCTCAAGTTTAGAACAATTTGCTATAGATATCTGCAATCACTTCATGACAACATTTTGCCAAGTGGCATACGTCAAAACCTACGTTCAAGAAGTACCATGGCAACGTCTGTGTGAGGTATCTAAAATACAAATACATTCCATTTGTTTATGCTGTAGTCGTTCCTCACTCTCTTAGCTCCTGTTTTCAAATTAACATAATATTTATGGCACTTCTACTTACATGTCTGCTCTAAATTGCAGAATGGCGTTCCCCACATCCACTCATTCATATGCGTTCCTGATGGGATCCGCTTTTGTGAAGCTGAGCAGTGTCGGAATGGTGAGAAAAGAACTGACAACTTCCCCTACTTCTCTGTAAATATTTCTGCCAATGAGACTTGAAGATGGCTTTAGAGATAGCTAAAGGTGTTACAGGGCACAGGGCACAGCCAAACTGTTCCAGAGGTCTAAACTGAACAATATTTTTATAGTGTAATTTTGAAGTTCTTGATCTGTGAGACATGGATGAAGAAATAATGTAGCTCACATTTGTATGTATATCCCAAACATGGAATGGTTGCAACAGCACATCCAGCAGAACTATTGTATCTTGCCACAGGCTTTAAGAGCCTTCCAAGAATGGGCTGCTTACTTTTCTTATATACCTTATACTATATTCTGCAGTCTCCTATGATCATTACCCCATACCACACTGCAGCAAACCAATCGCCTAGTTTGCAGTTATTTTCGAATCCCTGTCAACATGCCCGAATTTTATTTCTAAGAAAGCAATTTCATTGCTGCAAGCCAGGCTAGCTTAAACATCGTGAGCACTCAGGTCTATATGTGAACAATTTTTCACATGAAAATACTTCAGAGTGTGCTTACTATTCTTGCACACCAAGCATAAACAAAGCACTATTTGGCTTAAACAAGAGTTTTGTGATACTTAAAAGACAGGCTTTCAAGCTCAACTGTCTGTGCCTAAATTGGCATTCCAAAGGGAGTGTAAAAAATTATCTCTACTTGCTATGGCTCACAAGAAGAGTCCAAGTTCAGTCTCACCACGATGGTGTTTCGTTTAACGCATCTCCTGGATTCCTGGGAACAGAGCTGAGGCCACTACATCTTTCACACAATGGCTTTAGAGGGCTTAGGCATTAGTTCAGTACCTAGCTATACTGCACTAATGTAACTTAGAACTATTTTCCATCATACCCAGAACCAGTGGCAAGACCAGGTTCACTTGCAGATGGGACACAAGTTTTGAAAGGTGCTTTTGAGCACTGTCCCTGTGCTCCTGCTGAAAGAAAAGAGAAAGCCTCTCTCTGTACAAGTCGCCAGTGCCTCTTGGCCTCATCTTTTTTGATGTTACTAGTAATGTTAACTACTGCTGTACTTTTGGCAGCCTCAATATTACTGACTTTATTTTCTGGAAAATGTTAATAAAGCCACGTGGATTAAAAAAAAAAAAAAACAAAGAAAGAAACAAAGAGAGTTTATACTTTCTTGAAAAGCTGCTGCTCTTAATTCAGTAGACTGAATTAAATTTTTCATCATCATGAAAATTTAGCATGAAATTCTGCAATTTCAGATTCTACACAAATAGAAAGCCTTTATGGCTTACTGAAGAAAACACCTTGCCTTCTCAGACTTCCCTTCATGTAGCCCTTGCTTCTTTAGAATTCCATGCCTAGGTGAACAATAACCAAAGTGAAGGTTTTCAAATCACTTTTATTTTTCTTCTAAGAGAATGTTCTCTATATTTAGCATCCTCCTATGCACCTATCAGCCAGACACGGGAGTTCATTTCTCAGTTAATCCTATCCTTTAACAATTTTCTCATCATGAAAAAAACCCAAACCAGTGAGGCTTAATAGAATTTTTTTTTGCCATTATATCAACTGATAAAAGGCTTAGATTTTTTTGGAAAATGAAAACATCGTAAGTAACTTAACAGAGTCAACATTTGAAAACTGAAGACAGCACAAGCACAAAACCTCCTGAAAGCACAGCATGAGCTGTTCGCCTTGGAATCTCTCCCTGGGTGCTGTATCCTTTGGAGCGAGTTTCAGGCTGATTGCTGCACAGCCAGCCAGCCTTTCAGTCAATCATTCATTACAAGGAGCTTTTTCAAACAAGGCTAACTATTTGAATATAAGATAAATATCTCTCTGACAGTTCACTGATAGTATCTGTACTACATTAATGCCTGTGTGTCACTGTCTTATACCAAACGATAAATTGAGATCTGAACAAACCCCAGAATACACTGTCCAAGGTCAGTCTCTTCTTGTGACTTTTTTTTAAAGCTTTAGTAAATAACAGGAGGGCATAGACAAAATGATAGATACACCTCCTTAGACTAATTAAAAAACAATAATGAATGTAAACAAGAAAATAAATAGATAATATACAGTTTCAATAATATCCAGTCACAGAGCAGCGTAAAAGCTCCCAAACCTCTAAACAACCATGCAATTTAGAAATGTCCACCACAGTGGAATTCTTTCCAGTACAAATTCCTTCAAAGACAGAGTTTAAGGACTTATCAGTCTTCTGTGTCCAAGGCAGGATTACTTCACACTTGACATGATTCATTTTGACCTAGCTAGTGTGAGGACCAAGAGCAGCGCAAAACCAGCAGCTTGGGCATCAGCCATTGACTGCCTGCACAGGCCCTGAATGAGCCTGCATGCCATGAAGTGTCTCTTTTCTGAACCAGCTTTTTGGCAGTTCTGGTCAGTGAAATTTTCAGTTATCAGTTTGGTGTGCTCTAAAGGACTGTTCGAAATTGTTTAGCTGCCATTCAAAACGTGTCAGAAGAAAAAGTTCAGGTCACAACTGCTCGGTCTTTAGAAGACAATGATCCACCCATGCAGCAGTGATACTCAACAGCACATTTTATAAATAGTGGCTAAGAGCAAAACTACTGTCACTTTGAACCTGTGGGTGGCACCTGTATCAGTGCCAGTTCCTGCTCATTGCTGAACTGCAGGAATTTGCATTGGCTCCTGGCTCTCATTCTCAGCAATGCAAAACTCCCAACAGGATGGGTACCTAAAGTGAATTACTGACCGAGGCTCTGTGTTTATACAGAGAGTTTTTACACTAGTCTATGTCCTTAGACAAGGCACAGCACACCTCTCTCTGTACAGCACAGCACTAGTAGCCTATTTCATTTCCCTTTAGAGCCAGTTCTAAATTGACATCAGTGAAAGCCAACCCAACCCGTGTCCCAATTCCAAGCAGGTGAGATAAAAAAGGGTATCCTCAGTTCTCCCTAACTGCAGGTCACCTGATGGGATTCTCTGTTTTCTAGACTGAGCTCTAACTTTGGTAGTTTCTGTCTTGTTTCTTACCTTTCTGCCAGTATCAGTGTGCAGAAAATTATTATCTGCTTTCTGGGGCTGGAGCTGTCAATGCAAGTGTGCACCCAGAGGTTTCTTTCTCTCTGCCTGAAAAGGAGCTCATATGTCTTTGTAATTTTCAATCATAGGTCCTCTGGTTGTCTTTGCTGGAATTAAAGACCTGAAACTTATGAAGACAACGCAGTCTGGATTTGAAGGCTTCTATAAGAATGAGCACACCACACTTCCTGAAAGGCATGACAGGATTCTCTGTGGAGAGCTCTTCTGCAAATGGTCATATGGCGAATGCAAGGATTTTGACTTTGACTGCATATGGTATACATCATATCAAGTAATATTTATTACCTAACCTATGATCACAAAGTTCCTCTATACAATACAACTCTAAGGGCCAGATCTGCAGCTGCTGTGCACCAGCCACTCACAGGTCTGAGTGCCAGCACTAAGCTCTCGTAACAAGGGGCAAGAGGCATGTCTTGGGGGTACTGCTCTATCTGATAGTGCATCAGTGGGCAGGACTGAAATCAACAATTAAGTGTTAAGTACAGAACATTTTAGAAGAATAAAATAACTAATTTGTTAAATATTTTTAGCAAAACCTTTTTGTGACTTATACATCTGGCAGGGCTGGGGAAAGGAAACTGAATTTGCATTACAGGACAAATTGTTCTTCCACAAAAGCACACAGGCTATATATTTATCAGAAAAAGGCATTAAAAATACAAACAAACCCTATCCCACGGTAAAACATTATGGATCTAAACTGAGACAGCTGATACAAGGTTTTGTAAGAACCTGTGTTACCTCTAGGAAGAAAATCCGTGAATGTATCCTTGAAGCCTTTTCCGGACCACCTGACTGTGGGGAATATTCACCCTCTTACCAGAAAACTGTAAACGGCATCCAGATGCTTGTCCTCTCCAGAGTGTCACAGGTACATTCTTTCCTCCTAATGATATTTTACTTCAACAATAGTGAATGCTAATTGCACCACTGAGAAGACCAACATGAGACTATTATTTCCTCTGACAGTCCTAAGTAAAACTGGAAACTCCCCAGCTGTGAACACAACCAGAGAGAACATCACTCAGTGCTTGGCAGCACTTGAATAGGAGTGAAAGGTGTGCTACACAACACATATTTGCTAGACTGCATTTGATGAACTGCAGTGGGGGGGTTGCATTATTCTTTTTTACACCAAGTGAAAAGTCTGCCAGGCTGTTGGCTGAAAAGGTGCCCTAATTGATTGTACCATCCATTTTCATGGTTTCAGGTACAGGTCATAGAAGTCGTCTTGAACAACACTTTTTATAATGTTGTGGACATGAAGAATCTAGGCTTGACCAATGACAAAGAAGTAAGTAAATGCTTCAAACACAACTTGACTGCCCTCTTTAGAAATACTCAGCCTTAAAGCATAGCAACAGTTCTGCACACAACATTAACAAGAGTTAAAGGGAGCAAACTTTCTCTCCTTGTCCCAGTAAGAGCTCCATCTTTTCTCTAAAAAAGTCTTCCACTGATTACAAAAGGAGGATAAATAATCACCTTCTTGTGTTGTTGATAAAAGTTAACAGGCAAGTGGAATACTCTGGACATCAAAAAGATCTGTAACAGAGACTGTCTCTGAAGAATCATTCCTGTTTTCTCCACTGAATTTGACTCTGAGTTATGTCAACCTGTGCAATTTTACCCAAGCAGAATGCATTGTGGCATCCTTTCCCATAGTCAGGCAGTGTAAAAAGCTAGCCCACTGTGGCTCTTCTTTCTGCTCCACTGGCAGCCCCACTGAAGCCCAGGAGCATCCTGGGTGCAGGGGTTACAAGAAGGTGAGCTTGGCCATAGGCTAACCCTGGGTGATAGATGACCAGCAGTCTCAGGGAGCAGCACAGGGACGTTTCCATAGCCATCAGGAGCCAAAGCAGATTGGTCCAACAGTGGACAAGGTACAAGCCTGGGATGAGGCAAAGGACAAGAGATGTAGGGGATGAGATGTATTTGCTTCTCCCTCCACAGCTGCTCTAGCTGCCAGCCAGGTCCAGCTGAAAGTTTGTTATGTTATCCTCACATGAAAGAGAGAAATGGCATCGATGATCTATAGTCTGGTTATGTTCCAGTCTCCTCCCAAAGTCTTATGACTCTGCTGCCATCCTCTCCTATCCTTACAGGTGGACATTATAGATCCACTTTTACTTGTGATAACGTCATCATCTACCATTAATGTTCATAAGAGAAGTAAAGGGTCTGGGCATGATTTTATAAGGAGGTGAATAGTTGCAGTTTCTGCTGGCACATCCCTGTTTCAAACATTATCTCTGTGTTTGTGCTCATCCCCTTCAGGTTTTGGTTCCAGTGGAAGCTCCTTACGGCTCCTGTGCCTGCACACTTGGCAGGAAGAAGTTTTTTGAAGCACAAGGCCATATGCTGAGAGATGAGAGGAAATGTCAGTTTGGACTGGCAGCTGCCCAGGGAAACTAAACCTCTTGGCTATATTCAGACCTTCCTGATAAACTTAATAGCATGGCTTTCCTATCAATGTTCACTCCTTATTGGCCTCTTCCACTGCTGACTACTTTTCCCTTCATGAACTCCTGAAGATGGGATTTATGAAGGACCCTCAGGAAATCAAAAATCAAAGTCTGTCCCTGAATTTCAGTGTAATTTGCAGACTGAAATCCTCTAAGCTCTTTGGAAAATTCCAGCTGGAAACATTATAGTAAACTACTTTTTAAATTAGCTATTCCCAGACCTCTTAAAGAAACAATTAATTCAATGTCTGTAACATGTTTTTGACATGTAAAATCAGCAAATCTGTATATTTTATTTATTAATATTTCTTCAGTAAAATTAATATAGAGGCACAAGATGTGCTGGTTCATTGACATAACCTGTCATGAGCCCTCGATGCCACACTGATCTAGAGAGGTTCTGACCCAGTGATTGAACAGGGAATAAGTCAGAATTAGGATTTCTTTGTATAAGAAATGAAAATCATGGGAAAATCAGGGGGGGAAAAAGTATCTCTCATATCTCCTTTGTGGTGTCACTAGTTACAGATATTGACTACTTTCTCTGCATGTATTCTGACTGCATGACTGCTGCTACTCATCAGACTATACAGGTACTATACTACTTTTACATTAATCACTGAGGTGGTTTGGGAGTTTGGGCTATCTCTGTAGGCTTTATTAAATAGTTTTCTTTAGTCTGATAATCTTATAATGACTTCTGAGCAGGAGATAAAACAATGCAGTCAACAATTCTCATGTCACAAAATGTGGCTACCACATTTGCAACAGGAATCCTGCTCTGACAGCTTCTAACCTTTGCTTTCGTTTTCTGTGAGTGTCATTTTCACAGACTCCATGTCACAGAGTGCAAATCCAATGGGAAGTGCCCAAAGTAACTTCTAAAAACTGCAACTCAGTTGCCTTTGTGCCTACTGAGTTTGGCAGACCTGCAGCATTCCCCTGGGTACAATCACTAAATTCATAGGCACAGAAAATCGGGGAGATGTCCTGCACTGTGTGACACTTTGAGGTACTTTGCAAGATAGAAACTTGCCTTGGTGAGCAGGGCATAACAGATGCAAGGGAAGACATTGTCCACAAGTCTGAGGCATCTCCTGAACAACAGGAGAAAAGACACCCCAGAGTAAAGCTGTCGCAGATATGATGTTCTCTGGTCAGTAGCCAATTCTGAAAGCTTTATTTACAACACTTCTACTGGGGAATTCTTGCTTACCTTGTTAGGCTGTGTTGTATTGTACTTGTGGGCTTCTGTCTTGCTACTTCTGTCATTGCTAGGAGCTTTTAATTTATTAATGTATCTTTTAAGGGCAAATAAAGAGCAACATCAAAAAACTAACTAGTTTTTGATTATTTACTATTTATATATATATGTAAACATTTAAGTAAAAGAAATATTGTAAATCATGCAATTTTGCCTCAAAAAGGGACCAATCTTGTACCAGTGACAGTTCACTACCAATAGGTGAAAAAGAATCTTACTGAACGTTTCAGCATTTACCTCTTTTTGAAACAAGGCAGACCTGCACAACCAACTTCCCTTTTACCTTTTAAGAGATTTACTACATTAGGCAGAAGGTTTCCTTTGTTACTCTCTGTGCTTCATTTGTGGGCCTGCATGGTAGTGGTGGACTAACCTCCATGGGAGAATGAGGACACAAAGCAGCAAGCAGTTGTTTACTGAGACTTTCCTGTGGCAAGAAGCACACAAACACCACCCCCACCCCGCCCCATTCAGTGTGGTTTGTATAAAGCTCCACAGACATGCAGATATTCACTAAGTCTTTAAAGCATCTCAATGCAGCTCCATCCAGCACTGCAAGCCTGAGTCACTTACGTGGGCAGATTGCTTCTAAAGAAAGTACTTAGGCAATCGGAAGCAGCCCAAATTTTCCATATGGCAACTAGATTAAGATAACAGTGGCAGAAATCATTCTTGAAAATGTGAGTTAGCCAGACTTACTTGGGCCTGAAATCTGACCAGATTCCCATTGGCTCCATTAGATTCAGTCTCCACAATGGACTTACATTAATTTCATTGAGGCAGATATTTATTTTCAGTTCCTGTCCTAAGGAGCTATTCAAGTTGCTTACTGTGTTTTACTCAGAAGCAGCTGCAATGCTTTGCTGACGAAATCACACTTGATGAAAATGAGCAGCAGCTAGCAGATTGTAAAATTGCTGTTTAAAATACAACTTCTCGCTGATAACATGAAGCTTGCTGGTCCTGGGCTACATCCCATTAGTTCTTAGGGACTGAAGCCTCCTATCAAGAAACAGAGTATTTCAAGTGCACAAACATATTATGTTTTTAGTGTCTAATTCTTTCCCTGTTTCTGTTCAATTCTGTTAACTGCCCAGGACAGCCCTCATCAGCTGTTCATCATGCACCACACACAACCAATGTCACCCACATAAAAATGCACAAGCTAAACTCATCAGCCAGTGTCTAAAACAGAGAGCAAATGTCACTGACAGGGTCAGCACAAGTGATCTGTGTTCCTGACTGTATTGTTCTATATATATTTAGGTTACCTGCTTTCCAACATACATTTAAACCTAACAGTTTTTATTAACTATTAGAGCTACTTTTTTTCTTCTTTAAAGTTGCCTTTTTCCTTTTTTAATTTAACCTTGCTTTTATCAAGAGTACATAATCCTGACACTAAGTTTAATTGAGCTACTTAAAGTGATCAAAAAACTGTTTCTGGCTAAAAATCTCAAAATAAATACTTCTGAATTTAGAATTCCACTATTTGTATACATACAACAGCCAACCACATGCCTCCTGGAAAGTATACAGCTGTATCTAGAAAGGAAACCTACTAAATGTTTCCAGTTATAGGATCAAAAATGTCAACTCACCTATCAGCTGTTTTCTGATTCTGAGATTGAACCTCACCATTCATAGCAGACTAAGATACAGTGCATGCATGCACACACACACATAAAATACATGTATAAATGACACTTACTAGATTAGCTGATCTATGACTGACTTATGGCAGTCAAATAAGAAAAAACACGTGCAGAGGTGAGTTGTTGCTAAAACAAAAACCCAACCCAACCAATATTGGAGGGACTCAAAAGTAGACAAAGGGGTAGAGAAAGCTTTGATACAGAGGGAAATACAACAACAGAAACCAGAGTGCCTGAGTAGGGTGGAGGGCTTCTGCCAGTTCTCAAGTGTGGCATTAGGCATGAATTCCCACATTACACCTGACCGGAAAAGACAAGAGTTCAAGTTCTAATGGCCTCATACTCCTGCAGTGTTTTCCAATCCTCTGGACACACATTTTCCAGGTAGGAAAGCCCAGGCTAACTGGCATGTATTATTTATACAGAAAGGAAGAGGGAATTTGAAGAGTATCCTTGTGAAACAGGGTTGCTACACCCAGGCAGGCTTCTCTCCCCATAGTTTGGCCACCAGCTTGTGAACAAACTCAGCCACAAATTCCTTACTCTCTACTTCCTTCCTCCTGCCACCATCCACAAGGACAAGACAAAGCAGTGTTACCCTTGAATCCAAGACATCAGTGCAAATGATGAGCCTTCCTTCCCTTTTCTGATACAATTTAGCTGCTAAAGTCAGAGGCACCCTCAATATAGTAAGTACCAAAGAGTGTTTATAGAGGGACAGCTGGATTATAGCAATCATCTGAAAAGGGGAAGAGAACATCCTGAGACGAATGCAAGCCTGCCAATGCCAAGACATTTGCTGCTGCCTTATCAGCAGATCAGCTGATGATACAGCAGTTGTAACTGCTGACTGTTCCTTTAGCAAAGATGCTCACGAGTGCAGCATATAAATAAAACAGTGGTCTCCAGTACTCACCAGAAGCCTTCAGCAGCAATAAAGCTCTCACATGGAGACCAAGGACCACCTACAATCTTCAAGGTGCTCCCCTTGGGCTCTCCTGGTGCTTGAGGTAACAGCTGCATTCCCCAAATTTACAGCAACTACCAACCAAAGTTATTCTGGGAACTGAATACATATTGAAGATACAAATGAATATCACTGCATCAATTCCCTAATTAAAGGGGCTAAGCAAAAAATAATTTAATGACCTTGTTACATATCATATTAAAAAGAAGATAGACTTTCCCAACAGGAATGAAAGCTACTTATTAAATCAGTCTGCCTGTTCTTCCAGTGGAGACTGCCCTTGCAGGCTGCCAGTGGGCTAATGACAGACACTATCCTCTGCACTGCCTCTGGGGAAACTGCTGTCAAAGCTGAGCAACACAGAGGTGAAGGTGCATAGAGACCTTCCAAGTGATGGAATGGGACATGGATGAGATCTCTTGGATGACATCTCCAAGCACCAAGTCCTCTCATTAGATAAAGCAGAAGACCATCCATTGCCTGTACAAATTGCCCAAGGTGAAGGAGAGAGTAGAGCAGACCCTTCTCTATAGTGCTCCACTCACCCTGCTGCTCACTGAGCCAGTGACTGCTACACCCCTCACACGCACATCTACAGTCATTTCATTCCCCACATGACTTTTGGGCCAAAAGCCACTCCTGGCAGAGAAAAAACTGCTGTTCTGACTTGGAAGTAAAGAACCAGAATGAAGACAAAGTAAGGTAACGTTCTTCTGGTCCTACTCAGACTCAGTCTTCAAATTTTAGGCAACATTGCCATTAAAAAATGAGAAATAAATTTGTGGCTTCCCCCAGACTCACAGAAAGCAAGACCCTCTGATTTTAAAATAACTGTCACTGTAACTTAAGTGTGACAGTGGAAAGTGGAGTATTGAAGACAAAAGATCAATTAAATGCTGATTTTTAAAAAGAGGATGAGTGAAAGGATTTAGTAGAATTTGAACATGTTGGGAAAAGCAGTGAAAAGAGGGAAGAGGTGTTTTGGCAAGTAATCCCTGACAGTGCCAGCCTAACAAGAAATTTTGCCTGGGCCGTTTCTAATCAGGAGTGATGCATGGGTGGCTACTCCCTTCATTAAAGCTGCTGAACCTTGTCTTATAATTATATGAGAAAAGAATTTTCGACAAATTGATAAAGTGCAGCACAATAGAAAAAAATGGGAACAGCAAAATGCAGGGAGGGGAGACAGCAGCAAGTAGTCAGAACAATTTTTTCTGGGTTGAGAAAGTGATCTTGGTGGACAGGTACAGCCACAGATCCTGCACTTTGCTGACAGTTGCCTTATACGTGCTTTATGTGTGGCACTTGGCACTATGTGTGGAGGCAAAGGGAGCATACCATGCATTGTGTATTTGCAGTCTGAGAGGAGAGTGACCAGAGCTGATAAACAATACCAATATATTTTCACACACATCATAGCAGAAAAGGCTTACTGTAATACTTTCAAATCATCTTAAAAGTGTATGAAAGACTGTGATACATATGTACTACTGATATTAGGAGACAGGAAGGACAGGAGGGCTTGGCTGTAGCATGACTGTTTTTGTGCTGACTGACAGCAGGACAGGGGAGCTCAGTGCTGCTTTACTCCTTCAAGGTGCCTCTAGGAGAAGAAGGGCACTCTCTAAACTGTGGTTCAGCGTGAAAGCCAAGACCATCATCACACTCACACCCCATATCAGCTGAGCAGTCAGATGCTGGCAGCTTAACCATCACCCAGAGCACAGCAAGGGCTTTTAAGGAAGAAGGACTCTCCTGGCTGCAGGCACATATAAGGGCATGATTTAAATTGGATTCCTGCATAGCTCTGCAACTCAGAGCTGCAGTACTGACATGGTATCCAGTAAGGCCTATCAGTTGCTTCCTCATCTCAACAGCAGCTGTGTTTTCTGCAAGAGGAATGGTAGCTAAAAATAAACTGGCTTTGACTTCCTCTTTTAAACCCTCCAGTCTCTTAAAAAGATTTTTTTGTTCTCCCAGAAACAGCAAGGAGAATGTAAGAGACGAAACCAGAATGGTCAACTGCACAAAGAGAACAGCAGCATTAGAAAGCTCAGAGAACAGCAGGAAACTACAATACAAACCAGAGACAGTAAAATAAATTGTCAGAGTTTTCATCAACATCCTCCATATTCCCTTTCACACTTGCAGCAAGATTTCTGTTAGTCCTTTACTTGTACGACTCAGCAGTGCTGAGCAAAAGGGAAATACAATCTCAATGTTTCTGAATGCAATTCATTTGCTCATTAAAACATATTACAAGAAAGAACTGTGTTCAGTAATCATCAATATCATGTCTGCACAGTGGAGATTTTTACTCCCTCTTGGAATAAGTACATTTTAGTTTTAATTCTGTCTTCCATAGGTCCACAAAATGTAAATCCCACACCAAATATGCAAATGGAGCAAAAAAGAATATTCAACTAATTCTTCAGTAACACAGCACTATGTATTCTCGTCCAAAAATAATTCTACAAATACAGGGCTGGTAGACATGCTGCCATGCACAGCTTTTCATAATCCTTTTCAATTCTATATTAAAATATTTAGGCGTTTCACCTGTAATTTTTTAATTGCAGCCCAAAATTAGTCTGATACAGAATATAGCTCAAAATTCCCCAAGGTAGGGTTGATGATCTCTATTTGAATCTAGTCCTCCAGAAGATCTCTACGCTCAGTAGCTATTTCTGGACACTACCAAACTGCAAATAAAATCATAAGCAGAATTCAGACCATGACTTACAAACCTGCTGCTAACAGACCAATACCTGAAGTAAGCACCGCACAAGGGACAGACAAAGAAATGATGAATACATCTCTGTCCTTTTTTTCTCATATTCCAGACTAGTATGTTGTACAACATAAAGGTTAGAAAGCACCCAAGAAAGCATGCTGCTGTATATGTTTATGTATTACAGCATATACCATGAGCTTTACTTATGGCATAGCTATTAAAATGCCTTCACCCATTCTCAAATCTCCACGCCAGAAGCCATAAGCAACTCTCCAAGCACTGTAGCATGAACAGCCACCTCACACTTGGCCAAGTCAAAGTGCAGACAGGGCCACCACCTAGACAGTAGATTACAGGAGTTTCTCCCTCCTCTCCCTGAATCCTGTTCCCACTTGGCAGAAAGCAGCACTCTTCTCCCTTCTAAGCTGCACCCCCTCACCATTTCATCCCACACCATTTCCACTGTCATCACACTCTCACGTGTATTTCCTACTTCCCGGTTCCTTTGCTCAGCATCACTGATGCAACCCCACATCCCAATTTCAGGGGTCATCGCAAAGCTCTCTGAGCCAGAGATGATGGTGAGCCCAGACAGGGCTTAGCACCATCCGTGGGCTGTCTCCCAGACATTCTGGGGTAAATCAAACCACCCTGTGTCCCAGGGCCAGCACAGCAGCTCTGCTCCACTGACAGCTCCAGACAGGGATCAGGGAAGCACAGATGTTACTGGTGAACTGTGACCAGGGCTTCTCCTTCAGCAATACGTAACACCAGAGAAGAAAAAGCATAAATAATTAAATATTTAAATATTACAGTAGGTGATGTTAAAAGTAATCACAAGAACATAGACTATTAAGTAGGTTTTGGTACCTTTTTAATAGGAAAATGGAGAAAAGGAGCTCCAGTATACCACAACAGAGGAAGTAAAAGATCTGTAAAGTAAACTGAATCCAAACATAAGCAATGTTTTATTGAGATATAGCAAGCAACCTATTAAATAGGGAATCGGTACAGACAGAATGAACATGACTCTCTTTTAACAGAGATGTATGGTGACAAGACAGCTTCTTTCAATTCTTAAAACAAGTATTCAAAGTGTTAAGTAAAGCATTAAAAAAAAAATAAAATCAATCATTACAACACCAAAGACAGACAATTTTAAAAATGTGCAGAATTTCACTTTTTACAAATTTCTGCATAATGTTAGAAAACAATCATAAATTAAAAAAGGAATAAAATGAAGCTTTTTTTGTTTTGTTTGCAAACGAACACAAACCTTTAAAAACCAACTATATTTTACATAGGACTACTATTAAAAACAGGTGAAAAGCTGAAAATTTAAAGGACAGCAAAAAATACACAACCCAGTTTCACCTGTGAGCAACACCTTCTGCTATCGAAGGAGTTATGTTAGTTGTATGTACAGCTTTAAACATTGCAGCATACCACGAGTAAACCTTAATAAGGTCAAAATAGGACCCTCTGCAAAAAAGGGGTGACTTGGCAAGTGTCAGTCCCATCCTGAAATTATAAGTAGTAATAATTTTAGTAGGTCTTTAGCGTAAACCAAAAACCTACCTTAATTGGTTCCTCTCTCTTAAAGATGCATGTAAACTTTGGGGTTGTTTTGGGTTTTTTTTGGTATTTTAATTAATGAAATCAAGAACATGTCTGGCTCAAAAATGAGAATGACATACCTCCCTTTTGTTCTGGATACAGTGATGTAGCTATCTCAACATGCTCATTGACACTTCCTAAAAGAGAAAATCATTATGTACTATGTAAAAATACACACCACCTCTCTCAGTTCAGACTCAGTATATAGTATATTGCCAACTCTATCCAATAGGATATATATTGTAATTTGGTTTAAACTCTTAATAGATATATTCTCTCTTTACAAAGTTCCATCACATGAAACCAAATCGCTTATTTTTCCTTTGAGGCACAACATGACCCCAATTAGACAATTAGCTATAAAGAGTTGTTCTTTAGATGTTGTGTCTGTAGAGGTTTTACGTGATATTCATAGATTTTCAGCGCAGGCCCCAGTTTTAATGAAAGTCCAGTCAGTACATCATTTCTTGTCATCAACAGTAATGATTTGCCATCAATTTCCTATAAGAAGAATTAAAGAGTTGATAAAGACAAATATACAAATCTAACAGACGAGAATAGACATGCAACAAATGGAAGACTACTATAGAGGATCAGTGAGAAAAGAAATAGTAGCCTTTATCTTTCTGAAATCTTGTTTACAGCTGCTAAACCCTGCTGTCTGCTTTTCAAGTGCTCACCTGTGCTGACTAAGGCATAAATACTATTTAGTCAAGCACAAAATCCAAATGAGCCTAATTTCAAAATTCCCTCCTTGTAAACCTTTTTGAAATTAATAGGTACAAGTACAGAATGCCTAATTATCAGCCATTAAGGGAAGGATACTCCTAAGAAGGCAGCTTATGCAGTGCATTTCAGAAGAATTACTGTTGACAGCAATATGCAAGTTTAGACTAGCCAGTATCTGCTAATAACTTCAGGTGCCTTCTTTAAAAGGCCAACCTTCCAATGCATCCTGTGAGGGAAAAAAAGGAAAAGTCTCTTGCAAGCAGAAATTTTAGAAGGGTCCAACTGGAGCTTGACACTCTGAGGGAACTTCTCTTCCTCTACTTACAAGGGAAGAGGAGAAAAGCAGCAACTTGACAGCTTAGGTCTCAACAACACCTACGCATTCCTGCTTAAAATACCTCTTGTAAATCACAGATATGGTGGGATTTTTTTTTTCCTCTCAGACTTTGGCTTTCTGACCTGTTTAGGTTAGAAATCCTGTAGGCTTTGGGGATTTTTCCACCTCAAAACTTTGTCATATGTTTGAAAACTACCTCTAAATGATTTTTAAATGTCAAAATGGAAGAGAAAGAATTCACATCTCTCAACTCCCTTCTCCCTTTTAGAGATGGGACCATCCTTTTCATTACACATTCTTACAGTTCAATCACACTGAACTACTCCAGAAACAGGAGCTACGGCTACAAAACAATGCATTTATTGGCGTCTCACAATGCAGCCAGACCTCCAAAGGGCATCATAGCCCAAACATGTACATAGTCTTATCTGGCATTCTCCTGCACTGGACTCAGCTCTGCTGTTGCATTCTGTTTTTTCCTTTTAATTAAAAAAAAACCACTGTTGAATTTATCTATAGCCAACAACAAATTCAAATGCTGGCATTCTCTACTGCCAAAATTCAGTATTTTTATAAGTATTATAAACATCACATGTCAATTTATCCCACCACAGCATGTTCCTGAGGAGTATTAAATACTGTCTTGGAAATGTCAGAGATCCCATCCTTGATTACAACTTAGCATGAAAAGAAGACTTTTATTAGAGTTTAGAGGGAATTTGTCCAGACTGATCTCTCTTACGATTTGATAGTTTATAAATACAAAATACATGGACAAACCACAACATAGTCAAAGATCAGCTGAAAGTGGCATTTCTTTAAAATATCCCCAATACGTATATGACTACTAGTCCCTCAGGGAAGCACAAAGTAACAGTATTTCTAAAAGAAAAAAAGTTTCCAATAGCTTTTTACCCAATTATAGCAGGTGTCTCTTTCCAATTACTGTTGAGAATGTTAATGGTTAAAACCAGTTTCTATCCTCTCTTTTCCATTCGTCACAATTCTTTCTGTGGGAATTTTGACACCAGTGAGTATTTTGCTCATTGCTATGACCGATCTGAAGTTGCCTTTTCTGCTGCTGTTCAACGATGCTATGGAGGAAGAACAGCCTCCAGCTTGGTAGGATCCAAATGAAGTAAATCCAGTACCTGGAACAGGAGAGACTCCAAGAATAGGAAAAAAGCATCTATTCCTTTCCCTTCTTCTTCCACAGGGTTCCCTGTGGTTTCTAGAAATGCTGCTAACCACTAAGACTTTCATTGAATAGAAAACTGATTCTTTAAACACATCTGTGTAGGAATGAGCGATTATGTATTCAGAGTTCAAGCATTTTATATCTCTGTGTGTATTGTAAGCTTTACCTCTTTCACTTCCTTAAAGTTTTCCACATTAATGAGCTTCTGCAGAATTGTCACAGTTACTCCTTTTTTAGGCACCAGGTAAGATTTTGTATGCTGTGGTCACTTCTCTGATTTCTTCTCTGCTACTTCTCTATTTTCTGGACTTCTTTTCAGGATGCAGCTTTGATGCCAGCTCTCAGTATGCCTTTTTAATGTTACCTGCAGAGAGACCCTTCTGCACAACTTGAGCTAACAGTAATTCCCCACTGTGCCAGGATGACCTCAACAGCAGTAACATGTTGTCTTCAGCAAATAACCAGGGAACTGGTTAAGCTTCAAGTCCTCCCACCATTCTTTCTGCCCTTTCTCTAAGTGACTGAGAAGTGCAAGGTTTCACAGTACAGCCAACAGGAGAGTGTGTCAGCCAGCACACCCACGTGCTCCTCCATGCCATGGCTCTGCTAGAAAGCAGCAGTGGACACCAGCTGATGTCAAACCCCAGTTTCCCTTCTGGTAAAGCACTGAGTGAGGCCAACAAACCAGCACTGGCTTACTTGGGCTTATCTGGCTATCTCAACAGTAATGGTCAAGAAGCCACATGGGCAGTAACAAAGGTCAATGCAAGCATGTCTTGAGACCTTGCAAACAGCTTCAGTCTGGAGTGAGCCACAGCCCCCTCTGCTTCCAGGGCTCCCAGAGAAAATTCAGCTACATACTGGCAGGCGGTATTTCTGTGAAGGTATTCACACCCTCATCCTGCAACTGATATTCCTCCCTCTTTAGGTATTCTGTGTCACCAACTTCTTGGCTTGTCTGATTTGCTTGCTGATGTTACGTCATTTTTGTTATTGGGTAACATTTTTCAGTTGAATGTGTTTTCATCAGTGAGCTCTTTTGATTTGCTGACATTAGTGGAACTCCAAGAAGGAATAATATATAATCATCATACAAGCATCATTTCTTACCAGCACTTACAATACAATTTTAATAAAACATTCTACAGCCCTTAAATTGTCTGCTCATTTTCCTTAAAATATTGTAACAAAAATTCAGGTCTTAAAGATTTCTGAGTCCTTTGTTTTAGTTGAGTCCAGACATATTCAGAATCATCAAAAGACAGTGTGGACTCAGTTACTATTGTGTAAAAGCTCAATACAATAATACATGTCATGATTACATTCTGGGCTAAGAATTTTTTGTAAGGAAACCATTGTGCTACCCCTACTGAAGCAGTTCAGTGGAAAACAATTTCCCAGTGTTGTAGGTGAAACTGTATACTTTCCTTTACTGCTTACAAACTCACTCCTCTTCCAATACATATTCAGGGCAGTAGATCAAATGAAACTAGGTTTCTGGGGCCCATGCAAGCTGCAAATGACAGAGAAAAATCGAGATGGCAAGAATTTCAGCTGCATGCCTGGTGCTCTATAGACAGAGGGGAGCTAAGGGTTCAAAGTGAACCTGTCTGCACTGCCACACATGGAAGATCCTGACAAAAAATACTGTAAGAACACAGAGTTAAAGTTAGTGGCAGCAAATAGCGTAGAAAAAAACTGAGCAGCACCACAGATAAGAAGTGAGGGACGGGACTGTTTATGGGCTGTTCCTGGAGCAGATAGGGAATAGGCTGGCAAACCTGGTATACAGAACCAGGCACTTGCTCCTCATGCTGCTAATGGAAAGGAGGGGGAAGGAAGTGGCAATAACTTCTGCTGTGACTGTCCATCCCTCAGCTCCTGGCCACATCCTGGTGGCAGCTGTCAGTCTCTCCCTCCAAGGCTTTAGCATAAGGTGAAACTGGAATCATAGCCACATTTCTGCACATGGCTATCCTAGCAGTCCTCAGTTACCCTACTGAAGCAACTTGCTCTTGCTACAGAATACTAATAAAACCCTTACACTCTACTTCTTTCCATAAGGCTGTTGCAAACTGATCTGCCAAGACTAATGAGCTAACCTCAACTTCCTGAGGTGCAATATCAGTAATAATTACTGCAGTATTTTTGAAAAGCCAGCTGAGAGGCAGAGAGGTTAAGAGATTTGATGAAAGTCAGAGGTATCTGTTAGTATAAGGAAAAGACCCCCAAAGGCCACAATTACTTGACCTATGTGGTTTTTAAAGCCACATTTCCATGGCTGTCAAGGAGATGTGGATGCTGCTTTTAAGGGTCGGACATACTCAAACATTGTCTTCTTTTTTGGCCTGTTTACCCATCTTCAAATTCTGAAAAATGTGTAGCAGTTGCAGAAAGAGCCTCTCTTTGCAACTGACAAAGAATCACCCAACACCAGGCTTTTCACCGCCAAGAACAAAGAGCTAAATTTAGATACTTCATTATATGCATCAATTACAATCAGATGGGATTTCACAGACACGGTGTTGCATGGCAGCAACATTAACCAGACCAACCATGATGTTATTTCATGTGTGATGCATGAAAGCTGTCAATAACTTCCACCAGCTCAGTTCCTTGGGAGGTCAAGCCATCTATTTTGATAACTAAATACAAATATTAGTGAATGATTTACCTGGTAGTTGCACAAAAACCTACAGACTTATCAGGGAAGGTGCTGAACTGACAATCTGATGTAAGTTACTTCTCTATGGAAGAGGTGGGCTGTAGGCCAAGTAAGCTGACCTCCCTATTCTGCCCCACTACCACACCTTTACCAGCTGCTGGCAGGTGAGTTACAATGGGACATCTGACTGTTAAGCTCTTTGCTAATCTCATCTACCAAAAGAAGCCTTCCATTAGTATCAGCAGTTACAAGGCCCAGAAACAAAGACCCAACCTCTTTCTCTGACTCCTACAAACATGCTGCTCCTCTGCCAGCTTACTGCTGACTTGTGCTTTCCATGTTCACTTGTACTGCTGAGTTCAATGCAATGCAGCAGCCCCTTTTTCACTCTATGCCTTCAAACACAACTTGTTGCTTAGAAGTCCTACGTTTTAGAAACACTCATGAGTGTATTTGCACAATACACTAAGAATGAAGGGAATTACCATTCACATCTTAAATAACAAGACAGTGAAACCGAGTGGGTTGTATAGGGAGGCTGAGTTCAAGCCAGAAAATTTGTTTATATTTCTCACCTTTCTAAATGCCATTTTAAATGAACTCCAACTCATTATCCACAGTTTGCAGAACAATATTATTACTCAGAGATAACAGTCCCATAGATTGTCACCCAATAACAGACTCAAATCCCCCTATTAGTGTGGGATTTTCTCTCCCATTTTACAGTATATAACCAGGTTCATGGCAAAAACGTGCTATGTGAGAAACTGCTGGCAGTCAAAAGGTGTTTGCTAACAGATTTACCTGTTCTTGAAAAGCATTAGCTTGTTCTTCAAATCCAGCTGTTCTGAAATAATTCACAACATCGGTAACAGCCCAGTCAGCAGGATCTGGAGGTCTCCCATTCTCTACGGAACTGCAAAGTGCAAATCCAGACAAGTGATCACTAAGATGTGCAGAACATCTGCTGCTTCTTTGTGCATACCTCGTGTACATTCCCTCCCTCCTTGTTTCTCCAGGAAAAGTGTCCTTTGATAAACCTCCCCCACCCTGATACAGAACACTCACTCCTCTTCTTTCACTTCTTTCATTCCAAAGACCTAATGCTGGGGAAAACGGAGGTACCTCTCCCTTCAGAAAAGAAGAAAGTACATGAATCTTCAAATCAGCCAAAGGTAATCAGTCAGGATCTTCCTACAAGCGTGCTGCCTTTCCTGTTGGAGAACGAAAGCTGCCATAACTGGGGTACCAAATTCCTGCCTTTCAAGCCTGTAGCTTGTATTCATCTATCAAGTACTTAAAGAATTGTATGTGAATTATTCTTTACACAGATGAGACTGTCCTTGTAACATGAGTAGAAATTACTGCTAACCATCTTTACCTTGCAAAACAACAGCAAAAAATAAACGACAAACAAACCAAACTCCCCAACCAAAATGACGGCACTAATTCTCAACATAGAAAATTTCCCAAAACTGTTTCAGACTCATCTTTGGACAAATCTATGGACTTTTTAAATAGCTGTGAATCTGAGAAAACATCTGTTAAACACCATCAGAATTAATTCCTTGTGTGATTAACCTCAGGCAATTGCTTTCCACAGTAGCAAAAACAACCAAACATTCATATTACTATTCTTATCCTGCATTTGTTTTCCTCAAACTGTAATGATTCTATCACAAAGATAACCTTTGTGTATCTGAAAAGTTTTTGGCAAAAGAGACACACAGTGAGCTTGATTGCCTTTCCTCTTGCAATTTATAAGGATGAAGAGCAAGACATAAACGAGTTTCTTTAACAAGTTTCTCCAAGCAGAAGTCCTGCAGTTCATGCCAAGTATTTTCCACGTTCCGCATGCGTAGCCATAATGCTAATGAAGAAATACCAAAAATGTACAGATCAGGGCAGATCCTGTCCATTTTCAGGTCTGAAGCTTAGAGACAGGACTTTGAATTCAACAGCACCGGCTGGAAAAGAAACACAGATTATACTCTCCTGACACCATTTTTGTTCTGTCCTTCTATTTTTCCTTTTCCAACTGTCACCGTCTCTGCCTTGCCTGGACTTGTATGTATTTCAGCAAAATAACTGGGTGAATCAAGGGCCAACCATTTTTCAGACCAGCCAAATGGAATCTATGTATAGAGTATCTCCCATCACTGTTTCTACAACTTTCCTATTTTTACAACTGAGCCCAGGGAAGGAGAACACAATTATTTTTGCATCTCCCCAAACTCTTGAAATGTGTCTGTGAATATGGCAACAAAATCTGACCACAGGGACTCATCTGCAACCTGTGCTGCATGTGGTCTTCTAAAAGCAGTTTCTTTAATTTCTTGCATATCTCAGAGCAATGAGAAATGGAGTTTCTTACTTTTGCTCATCATATAATGACTTACTTCATGAATTGCTTCACTGATTGTGATTACAGAGAAAGCAACACTCAGCAAAATTGAAAATGAGACTATCTGGCCTTATCAGAGGTGCACTTTTTTCCTTTTTATTTTTTTTTTTTAATCAAAGAATGCCTTTTAATGAAGATTTTTTTTTGGTGTTGTGCACATTCTGAGGCTTAAGAAGCAAAATGTGAAAAGCACCACACAAAATCCACACATATTTATAAAAGCAGCATTTGATGAATTATATTTAAATCTTTGCATTTTCCCTAAGGCATAGACTGTCACTTTCAATTACTCATTTTCTATTAAAAATACATGAACAAAATCCCAACAACTCAGTATTAAAAAAAGATACTGAATTTAATCCTCCCTAAAAATCAAATAAAAGGTTCAGTCTGTAAAAATATCACCTAAATGTAATTTGCTTGCTTTTCCAAACACTTTAGTTTCAAGTTAAATATGCTCCCAAATCCTCCTTTCCACAATTTTGTATCTCAGCCCAGGTGCCTTAGTTTTTCTCATAACTCTTCTTTTATCACTAGGGAACTACAGCTTGGTCCAGTCCCATCCAGGGCTCAACTGCAATGACTTCAGGGGCTCTACCTCAGTCATTGATTAATCACAGGAAATAATTACAAGTTCCTGTCTCAAGGAATAGCATCATGCTGGACCTCAAGTGGAGCCAATTTCCACAGCTACAGCTGTAGAAGACTGGAGGGCATGTGGCAGACTGCTGGAGGCTGACTGGATTTTAACCCATCTACCCACACAGACGCTCATTTGGCTTGTAGACTTCAATCATCTCCTCCTTGCCCTGTGGTTGACATGGCTCTGTTCTTTAGACAAGAAAAGGTACTATATAACATCCATGGCTTAGCCATACACTGGCTTATGCCTGACATCCTGGATGCTGTAAAATCTTAAAAGAACTGGTATTTTAGGCTTCGAAACTACTAGATGCACTGACAATGAATAACGATTAGGCTTGCCTGCTTTTCACCACTGTCCCTGTGCCTTTATTGCCATCATGTGGCAGAAGCAGCAAGGTCTGAAAGGATATAGTTGAGAACAAACAGATTTTATCCAAGCTATTTATAACCACTTCAAGAAAGTGTCAAATACTTCCTTTGTAGATATGCCCACATACATACTATATACATTCATCTAGAAACCACAGCTCCACAGTTTAATTACAATTTCCATCCACTCTAAAAAGCCACCTTAGCAATCAGTAGTAGAGTCTTTATCACCCAAGCCTTGGGGAAAATGATTAAACATAAACTGCCCTTGCTTTGCCTGCCTCCCTTCTCCTCCCACAACAAAATACTCATTGTAGAAACCAGACTGTCAATGGAAGGTGGTTTCTGAGGGACACACATGATATCTATTCATAGTCACTGAATAGGAAAATGCTCCTTATGTTGGTGTGGTGTAGCCAGCATCTCAAGTGAAGGGGGAGGATGCTGATTTTAATGGCTGCAATCAGATCTTTTGATGCTATGTCATAATCAGGTGTTTTATCAGCCTCCTGAAGTGACCATTATTATTTACACTACTCTAGTGCCTGGTAGCCTAAGCATTGTGATGTTTTTTCGGACAGCATATGTAAAAGAGATCAGGAGGAGAAGAATGAGGTGCAGCTGCACAGAAGTGTTGCAGTTTGAGAGCACAGACTAAGAACTCCCTCTAGTACCTTTCTTTGTGGTTTGAGTTTTTTTCCTTTAATATATTTGTACATTTATCTCACCATGGCTTCTACAACCCTAAAGCAGCAAGGCCAGATTTTTCCACACAGCACTTCACGTCTCAGATAATAACTTCATTCAGAATTGCTAGTTCTAATCTAAGAATTTCTGACCTTAGGTAAATGCCTACAAATCAGTTCCTATCCCCTAGCCTGCAGCTTACCACACAAAAGGAAACACTGGAGCAGTACACACCATCTCTCTGTCTTATTTCCACCCTAGGTCTGAAAAAAACCACAGCAGTTTAGGGCTTCTCCAATAAACAGCTTAAAGTATCTGTCTCAGAAGAGAACTGACACCTAAGTGATACACTGCTACTACTTCTCAGCCCTACACAGGTGGGCTGTCAGCAGAGAAGGGCACAGAGGTAACTTCCACACAGGACACTTCTCTCCATTAGGCACTAGTTCTGCAAAAGCCACCAACACAGGTGAGCAGAGGCAGAATATTAGTTACAGTGCTACCACTTGCTTTAGTCTCTGGTTGAGAGGAAAAAAAACAATAGAGAAAGGTATATCCATAAGTTACTAGTTTCTACATATCTTCATTGCCATACTGCCCTACCACATAACACTTTTAATCAATTCAGTGCCCTGGACTCTTCTATTTTGAATTTGAAACACAGTAACAGTAATTAAGAAGAGGGAGGGTTTGAAATGAGCAAAGATGGAGATACCCACTGTTGCCAACCACAAAAGTTTAAAGGAAAACTACACTCAAAATCCATGTGCTGCTTACACAAAAGGAACACTTACTTTTTGACATCCAGAGAGCCATTTTCCTTGTTTTCCATGTCAACAGTTAGCATGGGGAGGATAGAAGTTTTACTTCAGCAACTGATCAATAGGGAGGAAAAAAAAAAGCTGTGTTTAATTACTGTTAGTATGACAAGAACAGCATAGTGAAACAGAAACAAGCATTCTACAGGGACACAAGCATGTTTCCACCTGAGAGCAACAGTGCTGTCAAAGACTGATTTCCTCAGACGCCTGGCAAACCTGATAGTAGCTAATGAACTAGAAAAATAGTTGACCTATGCTTCAAACACGAGAAATATTTCTTGCCTGAAATCAAGGAAGGTAATTTTACATTTGATCCTTCTTATAAAAGTTAAAATTTTGATCAAATTATATATATATTCATACATGTGGAGATTGACCTGCAATATATAGCTGTGTACTGAGAGAGCTTAATAGGCATTCAGCCATCCTGTGATACAGGGGATCCAAACAGATGGATGATCTTTAGAGAGGTTTGGAAATCCATAGCCTTAGTTTACACATGTAGACTTGGATACAGATGAGCACAAAGTCACTTATGCCCATTGCACACATAAAGCTGGTAAGCAGAGTTACTAAATGAGCACCAAACTCCAGAGGCCTAAATCAGTATGTTATCCATAAGACCTCCCTTCCTGCACCAGCACAGCTTCTTCTATAGGTATGCTATACTGAACTCCAAAAAGGAAAGGAGCACACGAAGGACACAGGAGAAAATGCAGTTCATTTCCTTTCTTGCAGCACACTAGAGTACTTTCACCACACAGCTTTTTCTATCACTCCACAGAACATGCAGGAATGACCCGAGCCTTCCCTTGCTGTTCTCAAGTAAGCCATTTCTATTTCAGAGAGCACCAGAGAACGGACCAAGGACTCAGGATGTTCTTGCTGTAGCATTAATGGATGCCAGTGAAATGTCTCAAAGCTCTGGGCAGTACAGAATAGGGAAATCATGCTCTTCAGCTACAACTTTGCAAAAATAGAGAATAGCAATTAATACTGCTGTGGGGG